>VXBA01001639.1:76474-128987 GCA_013399895.1 Serilophus lunatus | reverse complement strand
TGTGGTGGGTGGAGGGAGGGGGGGGGGGGGGGGGGGGGGGCAGAGACACGGGGGAAATGCAGAAAACCTCTTACAGCACGAGAACTGGGGGCACTATAGCGCCGGCTCCCGCTGTAAACGCTCTCCTCGTACACAGACGCCTACAATGGAAACAACAGAGTCAGCACAGGAGGGGCAGCTCACCTGAGAACCACAGACCCACAGCAGGGGATGGGCAGGGTGTGAGGGGACAGGGCCATGCAGGGCAGGGGCTGGGGGAACACCAGGAGCACACGTGCAGAGTCCCACACACACACCCGAGGCCATCGTGCACCTCCAACCCTCCTGCCAGGGTCTGAACCCAACACTCAGCCCAGTTCAACACAGTGGCTACATCAGTTCTGGAACTGTTTTCAGCCTGTTCAGTTTTCGTTCCTGGGGCTGGCAATAAGGAAGAACTCACACATGGTGAGCTTTGCTCGCTACCCAGTTCAGTAAATCAGCAAAAGAGGAGGAAAATGTGAGTTTTAGGATTGGTTCCAGTTTAGCACAGGGATATATGGCCCAGGAAACTCTTAGGCTTTGAGAAAAAGATCTGAGAAGCTCATTTTAAATAAGAACGGTGGAATTTTTCTAAAAAAAAATAAATAAAAATTGTAAACAGGTTTTTGTCAGTTGTTGAACACCCAGAAAGAATTGATGTTGCCTCTGCCCTGCTCCTGCTAATACACAGAAATGAAAACAACAGTCTCCAGACAGTGGCAGCATCACAACCCTGCAGTTCCAGCAGGAATCAAAGTCAGGGTCAGCAAACCCAGGCCTGTACAAACAGCACTGCACACATGTGATCAGTCAGATGGACTGGACACCACAGTGTGACATAAATGGACCCCACAACAACTCCAGGCAGAGGTGAAGAGACACAGCGTGCAGGGCTGGGGGGGAGTGGCTTCAAGTTTTGTGTTTAAAGCTTTAGTCCAACAAACCCTGTAACTTCTGGCTGGCAAGGCATCGCTGTACAGCAGGGAGGGCTGAGGAAGACAAGCACAACACCTTTTTTTTTTTTATTTGCAGACAAAATGAGACAAAGAAAAAGGCGCCTACAGCAGAATGAACCATCTTGATGAGAGATTAGGATCATCACACTCCAGCAGAAGGGAACCCAGCAGAGAGAATATTAGTCATCTGCACCATTAAAGCATCAGATCTCAGCTCCCCAAGACTATCAAGTAGACACGTGCATTTCCTGCAGGAAAGGAGGGCATGACAGGCTGCAGAAGCAAACCAGCATAATTCAGTTTGAGGTTGCCAGGTTGTTATTGTCTCACACACGTTGGTGCATGGGAGCCAGAAAGGGTGTGTCTTTCAACTTCAGCCAAAGCCAGAGAAAAGAGCTACACACAAGTGGTAAAATACGCATTTTAAGTGTTTCACACAGAGGTAAGATCAATCCTTGTTGTTTTATTATCCACAAATGCAGGGAAACCCCAAATAACTCAGGAAAAAAGACAAGTCCTTAAGTCAGAGCACTATTTGCTGGCCCCTGGCAGAGCCCTGCCCACACACAGGGGACAATCCAACCTCCTGGGGATCTCAACAGCTTCAGTGATTTTCCTCTGGCACTCTGGGAATTTGTAATTCCATTTCGGGCAGACAAGTCTGTGTTAAGCTCGCTAGACTGGCACTGTGAGTAGAGGTGCTGCATCAAATAGAGAACATCAGTTAATTAACATTTCCCTTGTTTTCCCAGACCAATCGGAGCCAATAGCAGACAAAGTAACTGTAGGAAAGGGAGGAGCAGCAAAGGAAAACTGATTGTGCTCATTTTAAAGCAGCTTTCCAATTATTCATTCCAACTTTAAAAGGTCTGGTTTGTTTTCAGTTTGGGGTTGTTTTTTTTTTTAAGTTTTACTTAAAAGAGCTACAGACTCTCTCTTGCCAATTGGTCCAAATTGATTGCTAAGTACAAGAGGTTGGGTTGTATTATTCAAATGAAGTTAGAACAAGTCCAGAGGGCAACAGACCCAATTCCCATTCTGGGAGGGAAGGTGAGAGGTAGAAGTGTAGCTGCTGCTGTGGAGACCCAGATCAGAGTAGTAGGAAGCCTGCATTAATAACAAACAAAAAAACCCTTGAGAACTCAGCTCCATAACGTGAAACCCTGCTCTCATCTCCTTCAGATGGGAAGCCAAAAGTAAATGAAGTGCTTACAAACTGCAGGGAGTCCAAGTGCCCCAAGAAGAGGGAAGTGCACTGAGGCTGTGAGGGTGTGTGAGAACTGTGTGTGCCCTTCCAGGCACTGGACAAATGCCCTGGCCAGAGTTGGGCAGCCTTTTGCTGAGTTCCTGAGGAGTTTACGCCCTGGAAGCTACACCCAACAAGAGATGCAGGAGAGGGTGAGATAGGAAGCAAAGCCAGGGACCAAAACTGCTGGACTGCCCAGCAGGAAATGTGAGCAGCCCACTGTGAGATACACAGCAAGGGTGAGTGAAAACTCTGCAGGAAGTGAGATTGCGTAAATCAAGCACCTGATTTAAGGTAAACCCCTCCTTTCAGGCAGCTTCCCACCTTGCACCCAGCCAACCTGGCCCTTTGGTCCACCTAGTCAGTCCCCCCCCCAAATTAGGGAGATCTTAATTGAACTCCAACTTACACACCACCAAAGTGCTAATAGTGACTGACTGATAATTCCAGGGGACTTAAAAACTGCCCTTACCCTACAACCTCCTCTTTTTTTCCAGTGAGATATATAAGCCCTGCATTCATTCTCCAGCACCTGTAAGGAGTGTAGGATGCCAGGTCAGCTCATCCCCTGCACAGACACCTCCACACAAGGCTGGCACGTGGGGCTTGCCAGGGCATTTAGAACAGGATGCAACCCAGCATTTTGGCTTCCCAAAAGCTTTAGGAGAAGCCCCTGTGGGTATGTGACCTGTCTAAATAGAACATGGCAACATGAGGTCGTGGATGACTTGTTCTGTGTAAACAGCTGCTTTTCATATGCAAGAAAATTAAACCTGCAAATGAAAGTATTTGAATGCAGGTTGGAAATCCACACAGAAGTCATTCCGCACTTTACAGAGCCCCAGGAATCAGGAAAACACAGGCACACTAGGAAGTATACTTTGCATTTTCCTTGTTTTCAGAAAAACAGCAGCCTGAAAGAGATGTGCTGAGGAGGGTTCTGTGCCAGGCCAGGGCCAGCTGCACTGCAGGCCCAGTGCCAGGGAATAAAGCTCCCCGGGAAGAGGTGCCCAGGGGCCAGCACATGCTGCAGCAGCAGGGCCAGGGAGGGAACCCTGCCTCCCTCACATCCCCACCCACCCAAAATGACTCGTGTGCTCCCTCAGTCTCGCCCTGTAATGGGCTGCAAAGGTATTTTCAAAACCTCCCAGGCATTGTTTAGGTTCCTGGTTTTCCCATGGGTGCGTGCAGGCTGGTGGGAATGGTTGGTCTGAAAGATCTCGCACGTTCCCCTCCTTTGCTGCAACTCCAGAGCCCTCCTTTTCCCAGCTGTTCTCTGACATGGTGCTTCTTCAGTCAGTTTTTCTGCAGGCTCTAGAGGACCAAGATATTCTGCTCTCAGCAGCTAATTTACAAGCCCTACCTCACCTTTGCCTCATCCCTGTGATCCATGCATGTATCAAGGCCATCCAAAAACGAGGCAAATGAAAAGAAACGTGAATTCAACTGAGCTTTAAGAAATAACTTTCATTCCCACCTCGAGAGTTTGTAATCTGCAGGGGGACCACCCAAGGATGTGATATTAATCACATTTAAGGAAATGCAGTGTCCACATGGAGACCAGTCCATTCTGTGACTTAAAACTGGACACCTACTTTGGGAACAACTGCAACTAGCAGACTCATGCCTTCGCTGCTGACCTGAAGAATTCTCCTCCTGTTTTCCTTTGCCACGTCGACAATCTTTATGGGTAGGTTTGGGGCTTTTTGGAAGGTGAACACTAGCTAGACTGGCATCAACTGGGTTTGAAGTTTCAGCTGTTCTGAGCTACCCCCTGAATTTTCCTCCCCCTCCCAAGTAATGATTAATCTGAATTACCCTTAGTAATGAAAACTGCAAGGAGCTAATGATGTTGCTATAATTAAGCTCTACACAGACTAAACCTCCATGCTGCAAACCCTAATACTATGATGATTTTGAATCATTTAAATGGAAGCCAAACACTTCTTTTCCCTGGGTGACTTTCTTGCAGATATTCTGCTCTCCCTGCAGTCCTTGGAGCACTGGAGTGTGTCAGTAAGAAATAAGAACATCATTTGTCACAAGTGCTGCATAATAAAGCTCCCTGAACTCGTCAAACTGCCCAGCAAGAGAGCCAACAACAGGACATGCTGTTACCAGCTCCTGAGCAGCAGCATTTCATTGCCTCCTGTCCACACAGGCAAGCTAAATGCAGAAAACTATGTGGCAGCAACGATTTAAAATGGGCATGAAATACAAGGCCTGGTTCAGTGTTTTTATCAGGGCCTGCCTCAATACCTGCTTACAAAGCAACCCCCCGAACTCTCTCACTGTTGCTCAAACACACTTGGCTTAATGGAGTCTTAAAGGCACCCCATTCCTGCCCTGAGCACAGAGCTTCAGTCTTCATACCACCACTGCATTTCTTCAGAAGTCTTGACAGCACAAAGATCAACAGGCTCTGAGCTTTTGTGTGGCTTTGTTAAAATCAAGGCAAGGAAAACAATCCAGTTTCACTTCCTCCCTCCCCCAGGCTCTGCTCCAGGCAGTCCCTTTAAATGATTTGCACAAACACCAATATTTAACCAAGCAGGACCATGGGCTGCTCCAAATGACACGAGACATTTGTGCTGGGACAGAAGGGAACACTGTGGACCTGCATACTCACAATGGATTAATAATTAAGCTTTTTTTGACACGGAGCACATGGAAATCCTTCGTGCCAAGTGCTGCCGACCTATTTCTTGTCACAACTGACTTTTTACCCAATTTTTCCTTACCAGTTAGGCAGCTCTGCCTTCCAAATTCAGAGACTTCCCACTCATGGCCTGATTTTTCAATTTTTATTTCCCAGCACCTCCACGTCTGACAAGCTCCAAACCCACAACATGCACCACAGGAAAAACCTGCTTTGCCACCGAGAAGAATTTGCTAATTAGCTTTAATCCCATTAAACAATAGAATTTGATAGCAATATAAAACATCTACTAACCCTGCTAGATTTTCTACTCTGGGATGATCCATACACGTCTTCCTCATAACCATTGGTCTGTCAGGGAAGGAAAGGAGAAAGCAAAGGAAAGAAAGGAGAGAAAAAAACTGACATAGACCCAAAGGGGAATTTGTCAGCAAACATCATCACTTATGAAAAGCAAAGGCAGATACAGACCTTCATAAAGGTACAACAGGAACAGGAGCAGTGAAGGACTAGGCCCTGATTTCAAACACGAGGACACCAACACTTGTGCCAGTACCTGCACACCAGCCAAAAATGTCAAGGATACTCCTGCTTGTTCTTTCTGACCCTTTGTTTTTTATCACCCCCTCTGTGAAGGGAACGTGGGACAACAACGGGACAAAAAAGGGGATGAGACCACACTGAAAGATGAGTATCACTATAATTACTCATACCTCAGGCAGCTAGGCAGTTAAAAAGCAGCAAATTGTAGCAAAAGAACGAATTCCCAATTTACATTTTGCAAGTTCAGCTTAGTCAATAAGCAGTGCTGCATGATTTTCTTTTCTTTCTAGCCCTTCTTTCAAATTTTAAGCATCAAAATTAAACCCACTCAGTGACCATCTGCCACGCCCCAGTATTTTGTGTGTCAGTCCAAAGGCTAGTAAGGGATTGGAGTTGGCTCTGCTGCTCTCCTCACAGCCAGCCTTGTTGTCATTGAGATGTTTTCCCCCAAAGGAGGAAAAACAAACTCAAGCAGGGTGAGATGCTCCAAATCCCTCTGGCAGCAGTGCCAGGAATAAAACAAAACCATCACCATGACTCAAATTTTTAGTCTGGAAACATGATGTTGAAGGAAAGAATACAGACCCAAAAGTTAAGTCAGTCAAAGCCATTAAAAGCTCAGGTTTCCCCAGCAATTCACTGTTTTGGCACCACCTGGCAATGGGCCCTGAAAAGCACTCCGGCTATTTGTGGTTTTAGTGGAAATTTAATTAGAATTTCTTCTCAAATGAAGTTCTCCAGTCAAAGTTTTAATATATTCTTGTAATTCACTCAAACCCATCTGAATAAATTTCCACACAAAACACTTGTAATCTACTATACAGCAGATTCCATGAAAAATTGAACAAATAAATTTACAAACCAGTTTAGAGTCAAGCTGGGAAAGACACTTCTGGGAACAACTTAGGTTCTCTATTGAAATGCAACATTATCACCCCAAATGGATGGCAAACATCCAAGTTTTCTTTTTTTCAAGAGTTTGAAGCACTTCTAAAGCCTTCTCACACAGCTTGGCTTCTTTCCAGTTTTTACTAAGGGTTTGTGTTTTTTTTTTCCAGGCTCTCTGAATTTCTCTAACATTTCCCTGAAGAATGGTTAAAATGGAATCTTCAGCAACTGAAGGCAACATTCCAGCTCAGCTCCAGGCAGGACAACAGCTTCCACCACCCCTGTCACTACTGCCCTGAGGAATTCAGTGTGCTGCTTTCAGCTATCTAAGATTGCCTTCATGTAACCTCAGATCACTATGTGAACCCTCCTACTGCTTTGTAATAGTGACATTATTTTTTCCAGATGTGGGCTTTAACTGTTTGTCACTTTTGACAAGTTGTCTCCTATTCCTCATCAATATTTGCAGTGTAACCTCACATGAATCTGCCTCCACTCCCTGCACTTGGACAGCCAGGCAATACAGACTCCTGCTTTTCCCCCTTTGAAAAAAAATGGATGATGCTGCCTTGGATGAGAACAGAGCAGCTGAGATCCTTTCCAGCTGTCTCATTTTCTAACAGTTCTTTCTCATTCCTTTTACAAAGCCCAAGATTTCACTTAATGTCATGTAGAGACATGCCAAGAACCTCGTAGTCAAGTTACAGTAACATCTCCTGCTTTTTCTTTATGCCCTTAAGTAACTACCCTGCTCAGGGAACTTGAGTTGAACGGACAAAATTCATTTCCTTCAAATCCAGGTTCATTGTTTATCCCTTAATAGTTCAGGGCCTTCTAAAGCCACTTGTTGCATTTGCCCCAGTGTCTTTCAGGGTTCAGATTGCAGCCCCACAGCTCAGGTCATTCCCCTTGCCACTAGGACCCATCCTCTCCAGAAGCCTCCCCAGTGCATATTTTTCAAGGCAAATGCTCCAGACAGCTCTTGAAAAGCAGGATGGGTTTTATCAGACTCCACTGACCTTTGTTCTATGCTGTGTTAACATGCTAAGCACCCGACACTTTAGGAGATACAAGGGAGAAATTCCTCCCTGGGAGGGTGGGCAGGCCCTGGCACAGGCTGCCCAGAGAAGCTGTGGCTGCCCCTGGATCCCTGGGAGTGTCCAAGGCCAGGCTGGAGCCACCTGGGACAGTGGGAGGTGTCCCTTCCAAGGGTCAAGGGGGTGGAAAAACACAACCTTTAAGGTCCTTCCAACCCAAACCCTTCTGTGATTCTAATATATTCTCTCACTATTGTCTCTTTCTGTGTAATGTTGAATCTCAGGATAGGTGTTGAGTTTTTGAAGATGCTCTTTATGTACAACATGGACACAAGGGTTTGGATTACTCCACGTTTTGCTGATGCTCCCTGTTCTTGCAGACCCAACAAATCCTGATGGTTGCACTGTATCCTTGGCATTGGGCTGGGGAGCTCTCACACTTTCACATGCTCTTTGTCTGGCACAGTGGGTTTGTATGCAAAAGACCTCTCTGAGACAGTCAGTCAAGATACATACTGCTTTGGAGTAGTTCTTCTTTTTGGTCCTCTCATTCTCTAATCCAGCCTGCAGTGAGATTGAGAATGCAGGATGAGTTTATGCACACCCATCTATAGCCAGGCATCCATATCCACATGCAGAAGCATCAGCCCAGCTCTCCACAACACAGCTCAGTGAGCACACAGGGAAAAAAAAAAAATCAAAACTCAAATGACCAGTTATTAGAGAATATTGTTAAATTGATGATAGAGCTGTTAAATTTAGTAGCCTCAATTAAAACCACTCACACTTGCTGGGGTAAGTCAATTAAAAGGGCTACCAGCTGTCCACACTCACTACATCAATACATCCATGCAAAATCCAAATGTGTTTGAACTGTTTCTGTATGTAGGTCATGCTCAAACAGATACATTGCATTGCTAACTGGAAATGGTGCCAGGAATGAAGTGAAAAACCCAGAGAATCTGTAAAACTGTGGACACTGAGACACCTCCATGTCAGCACAGTGCTGCCACAAGGCAGCAGGAAATATTTTACACTGAGCTTAAATTCCTAATCCTTGTTGTCTCTTTGTGTTCTCCCAGGAGTCAGATTTACCTCAGTGTTCAGGGGAGCAAATACTTGCTCTCTTCATGTTATTACTGGTTTGATTTTGCCCTCCAGAGTGACACAAACTGCAGCTTTGGTAGGCAGAGCCCTTGTCCCACCACCTTTGTTAGTTCTATTGAGAAAGAGTTTATGAATGCTTTAATAAATCCAGACCCATGTGGCCAAGTGATGGACAGGCCTAACAGACACAGGCTGTGAGGGGAAATGAGAGGCATTCTGCTCTGTCCTGGGGTAATTACTGAGCCAGACCTAGCTCAGGTCTCTGACCATTTGCTGCTCTTCATCTGAACTGTATCAGAGCAGTAGGAGAGGGAAGTGGCATCCTGACATCACAAACCATCTTAGGATCCTTCCAAATCCCCTCTTATCTCAGGCCAGTTATCACAACTTGTGTTAAGTTTCTCCTTCCCTGTTAGTTTTTAAACACACACACACACTGCAGAGTTTGCAGACTATCCTCACCACTGGGTAGGTGCTGGCATATTCCAAATGAGACTGGAAAGGCATGAGGAGAAAGGAAGATCAGAACACAAAGGAAAAACACTGAAACAAGCTATGGCAACCTAAGGCATTTCCCAAACAAAACTCAACAACAAAGATAAAAATAGGCACAGAGATGTAAATTCCAACCAAAGAACTTTAACAATGCAGGACATCTTGCACCAAGGCAAAAGTGGGCACTTGGGAGCAAACAAAACCAGGAAAATGCACAAATTACATCACAAGTGACTAATAACAGTATTTCATGCTGATGGTCCTGGTTAGAGACAGACAGCTGAGAAGTGGGAGAACCAGGGCAAATAAAATAGAAAAGAGACTGAAAAGTTCAGACATCCACTCTAAAAAATATCCCAGGAGAAAAATGAAGAATCAAACTGCCACAGATGAGTAAGGTGGTAAAGTTTTGGAGAGAAATAAATGGCTGGTTTCAGTGAAAACTCCCTGTATAGAAGAGCAGCACAGGCTGAAAAAGCAACTCTTAGCACCATGAGCCCCTCACAGTGCAAGGAGCCTGACTGCCAAAGGTGCAAGATGTTCCAAAAAATGGAACCCCTGAAAGACAATGGCAATGGCACCCTGCAACTCTTGAAGGAGAGCCTTCAAATAGCCAAAAAATCAGTTTGTTTGTGGTTTTTTCTTTTGTTGAAGACAGATACAGCAAGAGCCAGACCTTCACAGATTAGCCAGGGATGTGGTCAAACTATCTACTGTAAACCCACACCAAGAAAGTCATCAGGGAGACTATTTATAGGAGCATGGATTGATGGGACAAGGGGAATAGATTAAAACTGGAAGTGTGTAGGTTTAGGTGGGATATTGGGAAAGAATCCTTCTCTGTGAGGGTGGGCAGGCCCTGGCACAGGGTGCCCAGAGAAGCTGTGGCTGCCCCATCCCTGGAAGTGTCCAAGGCCAGGCTGGATGGGGCTTGGAGCAACCTGGGATAGTGAAATGTGTCCCTGCCCATGGCAGGGGAGTGCAACAAAATGTCCTTTAAGATGCCTTCAACCCAAACTGTTCTGTTGATTGTGAATAAAACCAACTGAAGTATGTAGAAGGGTTAATTTCAGTTCACTCCAGCAAACATTTCCATGCTTCTGTAATCCCAGTGACACTTGCATGATGGAAGGAAGTTCAGTCAGAACTTCTCCTGTGCCCAAGAACACCCCCCGGAAGGAGAGTCTGTCCAACCAGATCCTTCTGGCAGACAAACACATTCTTTGCAGAAGGATGAAGAATTTAGGGGCCATCCAGTGGGCCAGCTGGAGGCTGCTGTCCTGTGGTTATCACAGCCTGAAGGCCCCTGGGCAGCCTGGAGACCCTCTGCTCTGGGAGAAAGTGCCTGGAAAAGCTTCTCCAGAGGATGGAGGGGAGGCAGAATGCATGGCTTCTGCCACAGGACTGAGCCACAAGAACATTGCCAAAGCAACCAGTGGTGGATTTCCATGGACAACAAGGTGGTTCAGATGGTGTGCTATGAAGAGAGGCCAGTGTGCTTGCACTGTGCCACACCAGGGGACACACCTAACAGCAATGGTTAAACAACCCATTTGGGTTGTCAACACCTGCTAAACAGAAAGAATTGATACTTCAACTGAACTAGAGATTTTTTTTTCCCCTTCAAAGAACACTTCCACATTTAACTCTAAGTAAAATAAACATTGCTTTTCATGTTCAGCTGTGCAGAGTAGCTTTTCTGAGTCGAATCTTTGGAGCTTTGAGGGATCTTCTACCTTTGAAAAAGCACTCACATTTACAACCTTGAAGAATACAGATTTTAACAGCATTTCATAAGGATTCCATTAAAAAGGGAACATGGCAACACTAAATATTCTTAAGGGCATCCTGTGTTATTGTGAAACAGTATTTGGGATCACTGAGCAGGCTCTGCAATAGCAATTTTCTTTTTTTTTTTTTAAGTGTTTTCTAGACTCTACACCAGACAAGACTAAAGGTTTGTATACAGGTGCATTATCTGGGTAAATACTGTCTGTATTATCTGGTAAATTTGTTTGGACAACACCCTCAGGGACATGGTGGGATTGCTGGAGTGTCCTGTGCAGGGCCAGGAGATGGATGATCCTTGTGGGTCCCTTCCAACTCAGGATATATCATGACTCTATGGGTGTTCACCTGCAATTCCAAAGCCCCTGAGACTTACATCCACTGATTATTTGTTTCTGGCTTCCTTAGGTAACAAACATTAATCCTGCAGTGAGCTAGCACTCCCTCCCTCTTCCCAAATTTTCAGTGTCAGGAATAAAACAGGGGAGCTTAAAAGCTGCATACAAGAAATAGCTGCCTGTACCAGTGCCTTGGCTAAGCACTTCCTGCAACGGCAAACAGCATTTTTACCACAGAGGCTCCTGCCCAGGAACTCGTGTCCATGCACACACATCCAGCAGCTGAAAGAATTATTGACCCACCAAAAAACCAACATGGGGCGTGTCAAGACCTCAGAAGGATGACACTGGGGGTGCGGGGGGGCAGTGACACAGGTACACACACACAGGAGTTGTACAGTTTACCCACCCTCAGGCTTCCACGGCTACCCACTGACATGCGCTCGTCTTCGTCTGAAGCCTATCGAGAGAGAAGTGTGGAGACAAAGAAACCCAGCCAATGAAAAGAACACAAGTAACAGGCAGGGAGTCAAACGCTGATGGCTTGGGTGGGACAGAGGGTGAAAAAAGATGTACAAAGTAAATATCTAGAAAAAGAATTGCATTAGGACTAACAGGCAGAGTGTAAATGAAGTTGTACTCTGCCCACCAAGCACGGCCAAGCATTTTACTGCAGGGGGAACGGGGAGCTTGCTCAGGTGCTCCCTGCTCTGGGCTCTTGGACAGAATAAATGAACGTTGAACACTCCAAGCAGGTTATTTTCCCACCTCCCCCCTCCTTTGTTCTTGCACATTTGCAAAAACTCCCCAGAGTGACTGGGGAGAGAGCAGAGGAGCCAGGAAGTGGCTTTGGGGTTTTCACTTGCGTGGGGTGGAGGGAGCTTTTTTTGGTTGGTTTTTTTTTTTTTCCTTCTTTTAAGAAGGAAGTTCCTTATACTTGTCTGTTTTTCTAAGTTGAAATGTTCAGCTAAGTAGAAGCAAAAGCAGATACTGACCGAGGCATTTCTTCGGGCTCTACGGGAGTAACGCTCACTGTCCTCCTACCCAGGCAGCAGAGAGAGAACACAGGGAAGGGTTTTGAGAGGACAGAAAACACCAACAGAGCATTGCAGAAACACACAGACATCTTCAGCCACGCTTAGGAGCCAGCAAGGTTCAAACTAGAAAATCCCTTTGTCCTTCCTCTCTGACTCTGGTTTTTCCCCCTCCATTTTACTCTGCTACACACTTTTCATGACTTGAGCAGAAAGCTGCACACAGCGACACCTTATTTCTATCTCCAAAATGTTTCAAGTGCATCGCTTTGCATTTGGGCACCAGATACATACTTACAGGGCTTGCATGAGTTTCCTTAGTGCTTCGGAATAAACCTCACAAATCTTCCCCTTGAAATAATGTAGCAGGGCCATGGTCTCTCCCTGCTGAGCATCCCAGAGGGCCCCTTCTTCCAGACCAAAAGCAGCTCTGCTCTGGTTACAGCCTTTGTGATACTGGAAGTACTGTCAGATGTATTACATCCCAACAAACTGATTTTAACAAGTTGATTTCCCACAGAATTTAGAAACAGCAATAGAAAACAGGGGGAATAAAAAAAAAAGGAAAAAAAAAAAAGGCTTCTATATTGTAGTCAACAGTTTTCAGGGTGAGTGGATTCCCAAGCAAGGTGGAGCTAAGCTCATCCAGCAAGGATTTGAGGAGACTCAATGGTTTATTTGTGATACTGGAGCACTTTGGTGGATGTGTGGTCTATGCAGACCAGTACTCAGGCTGATTAATGATCGGGGTTGAGGAATTTAGCGAGTTTGGGAGGTTGTTTTTCACACTGGAATGTGGTTGTTTGGTTTTGCCTTTTCCAGTGTCTGCTACTCTGCTCATAGGGCAAGGCCATGCACCACAGCTTTCATCCAGCATCGCTGGCAAGTGATTTCATGAACTCAGGGTTGAAAGACATTTGAAGCCAATGACTTCCCAGCCTGGTGGCAACTTCTTCACATGACATTATGTGTGTTAAAACAGAGATATCGCCAGTGGCCAAGTCTGTAGCTGGCATCAACTTCACTGGCTTTGGCAAATTGCAAAATCCAGGACACTGTACCATCAGAAAAAGCAAGCAAGGTAACTGAGGCAGTGTGGATAAAACTTGCCCACAATTTACCACTAGGCAGATTGAAGAAGACTCAAATGGTAATGAAACCCACAAGGAGTAAAATGAGTATGAATATTCCTTGTATCCCAAAGGGCTTTAACAGTCTTTATCCTCACCTAATCTTCAAGCAACAGTGTGGATGGAGACAGAGGTCTGTACAAAGAGATGGCTCTAACAGCTCTTGTCAGTCCTAAGGTGACTAAAAGCCACATTTGAGGTGGAAATGCAAGACTGCAGGAATGTTTGTGGCATGAGTGGAATCCATATTTCCCATCCATGCAAACACCTACTTTGTGGGGTTTCAAACTCTATGAACTACACAGAAACTTCCAACACATAAAAGCTGTTGAGCCACGTTGATCAAGTCCTACCATCCATTGCTCGATGTCTCCCCACTTAGTATCCAGACCATAATATTTCTACAGACAGAAAAGGGAAAAAAACAGAATTTAGATGAGAAAAGCAAACACAGAACATTTAGACATGCACTGCCAGACCCTGGCTGAGCCACACAGCTCCACACACACACACACACACACAGAGACAGGCCAGGAGGAGCTGTGCCAAGTGGCACCAGAGCTCTCCACGGCACATGCCTGGGAAAAGCTGGCTGGCAAGGGGAAAGAGGGTTTTTGGGGATACTCAACAGCTCCTCCTCTCTCAGCAGTGCAAAACCCTCAGTGCTGGGGGGCAGGGCCAAGGAGAGTAATGAATCTTGAACTGCTGACCCATTTCAGTCAAGAGTCATTACAAGGGAGGTGAGCACAGGAAACTTCCAGGATGAAAAACGCTGTCAAATCATGTTTGCTGTATAGATTGGTCAAACCTGGAAGACAAGCTGAACACAGCACACCTCTGTGCACTCTGATTCACTGTGTTCAGAGCTGCCCAGGGCTCCTTCTAGAGGAGCCTACACTTGAGCCATCTGACAGCAGTGGTACTGCCAACACAGAGAGAAGAGGATAAGCTCCACCACTGCGGGCAAGGCTGGAAAGCTCCCTGCCTTTCAGCTCCAAATACCACGGCTTTTATTAAAAGACCTTCTGGTCTGAGCTGCTTCTCAGCTCGTGATATCTTTGCATAACTCTGGGAAGTTCCCAAAGAATTTGAATTTCCACCAGGCAGCATATTGCTCAAAGATGCACGGGTTGAATGGGACTTGTCTTCCTCCCCAAACAAGCATGTCAGCTCTGGTCTCAGGAAGTTTGCACTTCTAACTGGTGACCAGAAAGTTCCTGTGTGAAGAAAAATCACTGGCCTAAAGCACAGCAAATGGAAATCCTACTTCAGGAAGCATAATATGTATTTTAGAGCTGTTCTCCAGGCTTGAGGAGGCCGGAGTATCAATAGTCAAAAGCTTAGGTAATGATTTAAAAAAAATCAGAAGCCTGTTCTGTACTGCACTCTGGTTTTAGTACTCACTCAATGGTATTAATGTAATTTTACTTTCAACCTTAAAACCCTCATTCACCAGTTATTAATAAACTAGAACAGCTGTGTGTTGTTCTTTGATACTACATCAGGTTATTTCCACCTCAGAGTTCTTCCTCTTTTAACATGAAAATAATTTTTTTGTTTAAAGTACTATTCATCTTATTTTACTCTTAGCAGCTCTGGAGAGAAGTAGTGAGGTAAGTAGTGTGTAAGTAATGACACATCCTGGAGAGCCTGGACTGTGCAATGACCTACCTTTAAATGCTGTCAGTTTTGGGGTCAGATTAGGAAAAGGCAGGTGCTCAGAGGAATCCCAGTTATTAGAAAAAAAATATTTAAGTTTTTAGGCCGGTAATTTGAAAACAGGAAATAAATTCACTGCATTGCAGATTTAAGTGGTATGTCAACACCTCACTGGAACAGGGAAAAGAGACAACAATTCAAGAAGCTCTTTAACCACTTCCCTGTGGGAATAGGGAAGTATTCCCCTCTGCTTTCCCTGCAAAACACCTCGGTGTGTGTTCAGGAATATCCCATTCCCTATGCAGTGCCTAGCCATGTTACACACCAGTGAGATTTCCCCCTTAAAGGACAGGAAATCAGAGTGCACAACATGAGTCATCGTTCCTCCAAGCACTACACCCTCCTCACAAGGGCTCAGACTCCTTACATCCAGGCAGAAGCAATACCCACACAACAAGTGTTTTGACCCCTCAGCAACTTCCCATTTCCTTGTCTGCCCTGATCCTTCTGTTCTGCCCCCAGGGGCCTGACTGGAATGGGTTAAAGGAAGAAATGGTGCCTATCCATTCCTTTAGCTTTCAGTTGGAGGCCCTTGCCCGACTCGAGTTCCCTTCCAGCCTGAAAAGTGATATTGCAGTTAAATAATTAATGACATTAATACCCCTGAGAGAGAATTCCAGATGCAATTCGCTCACTGAGTGACAGTGGAACTGCCAGACTTGCCAACTCCCTCTGGGATGTTGGGAGGATAACCCACTTATCTTCTCACCCATGGCAGGACACCACCAGCAAACACCCAGCTGGGCCCCCACAGGGCTGCCTTGGCACCACAAGGTTACATCAGTTCCCACAAAGGAGATTAATAAGGAGCCTGGTGATCCAGAGGCAGACAGTGAGTCACTCAGCACTCAGGCAGCTCCAGAAACAAAACCCAGAGCAGGGCAGATGTGTTGCCCAATCCAGAGCACATGATTTGAGCAGCTCTCTTCAGGTACAGACGCCCTCAAAGAGGAGGACAGCATTTTCCAAGCAGCACATGCATTGCTAGGCCAAGCTGTGGGACATGCAGTTAGGGCAGCTGGAGTGCCAGAACAAACCCAAACACTCAGTGGTTAGAGGAGATGTGTATCACTCAGCAAGCAATAACAATGTCTCAGGGGGGGAAAAAAAAGAGAAATATCCAATGAGGTAGAAAGTGGCAGGCTTGAAGAAATATGTGCTTTCTCCCTCCCTGCAAATCCTCTTTGGAACTATTTCTGTTTTTAGGTACCACACAGGTCACATGGTGGAAGTGTAGAGCAGCCAAACATCATAACCCAAACTCCAAAATCTCTGTTGCTACATAGCAAGTGACCTCAGTTAGAGGTGCTCTTATCATCATCATCATCAGCCATCACCACGAAAAGGAAGTCAGGAGGAGAGACGAGATCGTGACTTTAAAGTGAGGTGAGAGGGGAATAAATACTGTACAGGCACTTACAATGCTTAGGTGTCATTGGAAGGAAGGCCATAACAGTTTGTTTACCAAGAGATTATGAATTCAAACACAGCACCCCGTGCTTGATTTCCTTCAGTGACTTTCCCCAAACAAAGTAATCTGAAAGTCATTCTTCCTGCTGGCACCTGCTGAATGCCTGCCCAGCCTGAAATACTCCCAGGGATACTCCTGGCCTTAGGCACAGAAATGTCTGTGTGGTTCCTGGTGGCACACGGAGCCACTGTACCCTCTCAAGACCCTGCTTTGCCAACTCACTCTTCTGCTCACTGCTTACTCTTTGCCAAACAGGCTGTAGAAAAAAAAAAATCACATTAAGTGCCTGACCAGACATTTCACATGGGTCATCTTCCCCCATTCCCATTTTTTATCCACACTACCAGACAATAGGAGGGAAGAATTGCATCTTTGGAGGCTTTTCTAGGTGGGACTGAGTGATCTTGGAGGTCTTTTCCAAATCTGAAATTCCAGCACGACTCACAACACAGGAACACATGCAAACAGCAACGAAAGCAAGCAAGCCCTACCTTCTGGACTTGATAGATCTGGGGGAAAAGGCAAAGGAAAGAAAGAAGGAATAAAGCTAGTGTGAATGGAGACATAGCAACACAACGTTCCACAAGTCATTCTAGAGGGGAAAAACATCATTTATACAGAAAACACAGCAAAGCATGAATACAACACATTGAAGTCGTGTAGAACAAAAGCAGTGTTGGCACTGTAGGCTCCATGCATCCAGCTAGGACACAGCATTGCTGTTTGCATTCCAGGCCCTTGAAGGCACGTGGGACATTTTCTCCCTGGGCTTTGCACCACCCAGCTCACCCTGTGAGCCAGGTCCTCTTGCTTTCCCAGCCTCCCTCCATCACCGGAATGATGGATGCCCAAATATTCACCTGGGATGACAGTCGTGCATCTCCCATCACAATTAAAGCAAACAGCATGAACTACAGACAGATTGTTCTCTTCCAAAGAACAAATTCAGCCCTTAAGGGACGAAGCAGTTCCAAAAACACCATCCCTACACACCTTTCACCTGTGTCAACATGAACTCCTGGAATTCCTTGCAAATAGCCAGCACTAGAGGATCCCTGCAAGCTGCCTTTCCAATTTTTAGTGTTTTCATAGAGCCTTACTTCATTTTCAGGCCTTACTAAACACTCTGCTGCCTGTGTTGTTCCGTAGCAATGCAACACTTTGATAATACACCAAAGCATTACAGTCACTCTACTGCACCTGAATTTTGTGTAAGTGGAGAACTGCCCTTGACTGATCAGCTCTGTAAACCCATGTGAAAACAGAAGACACATTTTTCCTTGCATCCCAAAGAAAAACCCAAAGAACCCTTCTTCAAAAACACAAATCCAGAAGGAAGCTGTGGCTTCATTTTTCCCTACTCCCCTGATGAACACGGAGCTCTGAATCTCAGGAGAGGTACCCCAGCTCTGGTCTGAGAGTCCTCAGCTGCCTCACCACTGATCTGAGATAAATAAAGGCACCGAGTAAACACCACCACCATCCCCCTGCTCAGGGAGAGAGGGACCATTGCCTTGACTCTAATCCTCCAGCAGGCTGGTCACTCTCCCATACTTTGGGGTCTTCAGAGGATCCCTTGCATCCACTGCTCTCTGGGACACCTCAGGGAAATCCAGGTCCAGGCTGCAGGAAGCTGATCATGTCCTCCAGTCCCTGCCCTCCTGATTAGGTTCCCCTTCATGAAGGACAAGTGCAGCACCCAGCTTAATACCTCAGCAGCACTAATTCCCCACTCTGATAAGCACGGGGGGATAATTAGGGCCCACATTTAAAACCAGCATTCCTACTCAACTAACCACCTTGCTTACCTTTTCCTAAGAAAGGCCTGAAGAAGAAAAATGAAGTAAACCCTCCCCCAGTTCCTAGGATTGCACAGGATTCCAGCCTCTGGCTTTTCTGTGGCACACACTGGGGGTGCCTTTCGTCCACACACAGAAGCCAAACACCCCAGGTTTAGTTGCTGCAGTTACCAGGCAGCTGTTTAACCTTGAAACTTTAACTTTTTCATGCTGAGGGTTTGTTTTGTTTTGTTTTTTTCACCCATGCTTTCAGGTCTTATTTTTGAAACCCCAATGCTTGAGGCTTGGAATGGAAGTTATTCCTGTAAAGTGAGTGCAAAGCAAGACACACCAGGAGTCTTGTGCCTGGGACCCTGACTGCCAGTGGACAAGATAACAATGGGCCCTTGTCCAGAGCAGGCTCCAGGGAAGGAGGAGGTGGAGAGGGGCACAGGGATAAAGCCAACAAACGATGCAGTTTTTCACAAAAGCTGGAAGTTTGGGGGCACCACCAGCTAACAGACATCACAACAGCCCTGCTCCAAAGCCACTGACTCCTTGGCAGTGTGCCTGCCCGTGGTAGGAGGTGTTGAGACTAGGTGGGTTTTAAGGTCCTTTCCAGCATAAACCACTCCAGCACTTGCCTGTATTAGGGTATGACAAAAAACCCCAAGCACCTGTCCTGTCCACAGTGTTGGGGCAGACTGCTCTCCTAGTTTCCTCATCACAGGAGGTTTCCCACAAAAAATAGTTTTTCATAGGAATAGCTTTAAGACAGAACAAGCCAGTGATGCATTGTTGGCTGGTGACAGAATTCCAGAATCTACTAAAAACACCTCCAATATTGTCCTTTTCCAGGTTTTCCTGTGCATCTTCACACTGGCTGTGTGAGACAGATACAGATTCACCATCACAAATCTCCTTAATTTCTTTCCTGAAAGAAATTCTTTCCTGAAACTCAGTGTGCACTGAGTCAGTCACATCCTTCCCATTCAAGCCACAAGAATTCTGCTTTTCTCCAGCTCTTTTGTTTTTTTAATTAGAAAATACTGGTGATGCATTTTATTCCAAAGAAATACGAATCCCAAGGAGGAAAAGCACATGGAAGTGAGTATGCTGGAAAAGAAGGAATTTACCAAATTGCCAAGGCAGGTTCTGTGCTGTGCCCTTAAAGCAAGAGCTGAAAATGAAGTCAGGAGACCAGCACAGTGCACCTGCTTTGAACTTGAGTGCAGGCTCCTCTAATGTGCAAAGTGACAAGGAGGAATCTTATCCAGATTAAGGAGTGGGAGTAGATTGTTCTCTTTTCACTTCAGGCACTAATATCAGCTTAAACTGTGGTCTCCAAGTGTCAACCCTTGGAAGGACATTTAAAGCCTTCCCAGCAGAACACACAGATGGTACTCCTACAGAAAACGTTCTCTACAATTAGCCCTAAAGCTGCAGATATTCTGTGTCTTGAAACATTCTTCTTAACTATTGTTTAGGAAAATAAGGCTTTAATACATCTTATGTCAAGCTTCTGAGGGAAAAAAAAAAAGCCTCATCACCAGGAACACATCCTCTAATAAATACAGAAATTTATTCACATGGATGTGATTCAAGAGAGGTCACCACCCTTATCTTCGTAAGAAGGCAAACCATGTCCTGGGCTCCTCCCACAGCAGGGGCAGCCAGGGAAGGGGGATTCTGCCCCTCTGTCCCACTCAGGTGAGACCCCACCTGCAGAGCTGCCTCCAGCTCTGGAGAACAGTGCAGGGAGGACAGAGAAGGCCCCAGGATGATGATACTGGAGCACCTCTCCTATGGGGAAAGGCTGAGAGAGCTGGGAGTGTTCAGCCTGGAGAAGAGAAGGCTCCTGGGTGACCTCATTGCAGCCTTCCAGGACCTGAGAGGGCCCACAGGAAAGATGGGGCCTGGAGTGACAGGACAAGGGAGAATGGCTTCACACTGACAAAGGGCAGGGTTAGATGGGATACAGGGAAGGAATTCCTGGCTGGGAGGGTGGGCAGGCCCTGGCACAGGGTGCCCAGAGAAACTGTGGCTGCCCCTGGATCCCTGGGAGTGTCCAAGGCCAGGTTGGAGCCCCCTGGGATAGTGGGAGGTGTTCCTGCCCATGGCAGAGGGTGGGACTGGATGAGCTTTCAGGTCCCTTCCAACCAAACCCAGTCTGTGATTCTGTGATCTGATCATAACTCTTGTGCTCATTTTCTTTCCTCAGCTTCAGAAAATAATTTTCATCTTCCCAGTTGATACTTTGCTATAAACTTGTCCTCATGTTCTCCTCACCTTCCTCTCCCTGGGCACAAAAAGCCAACAAATAACCCAAACGAAAAAAAAACCCAATCTCCTGGCACACTTACCCTTCTTTCTGCTGCCTGGCACGAGGTGGTGCCAGGTGATGCCACCTCTGGGACTCACCTGCAGTGCTGCCCCACCACAGCCACCTTCCCACAGGAACATCCCCACCTCTCACCCCCTGCACCAGAGTGTTTTCTGCCAAAAGCCCAGCTGTTTCTGCTATACAGTTCCTTCATCACACGTGCAGACTCCTTACACCAAAGTCACCCCATTATTTTAAAATGAGGAACATGGAGCACAAGATTAAGAAATGTCATGGTGGGAAGGAGAGGGAGGAGCCAATTTCCAAATCCAAACAATTGAAACAGCCTGCCTCACTGCCAGGAAGGGCTACACTGCCATGGTTATAAGCCTGTAATGGTAGCTCCCCAGAAAGCTTTAACCCAGACCAGCAACAGAAATATATTTTCAAGTGATCCCTGCTCCACAGGAAAGACTGCCAGGGCATGTACACTGCTTTAAGCATGAACAAGTACATGCACATGCAATTAATTTATCTATTGCTTTTTAACTGCCACAGCTGGCTCTGAAGCAGTAAAGCAAGTGCTTTAAATTCTGGTTATTTGGCATGGCAGTAGTGGAAAGATGCTCTTTGTGTCTCTGAAAAATTTGCAAAGGGAAATGGAGATGGCAGAGAACAAGCTGTCCTGTGACACCAGAGTCACAGGAGGCTCCCCTCCAAGGAAGGAGAAGGTACCAAATCTCTTGTGCTGATCTTTGCTTGGGATTTTCCATATATATGTTTTCTTGTGTCAATGAAAAAATTCCTGCAACCAATCTTTACTAGCTTTACCTGGGATCTGAGGGCTGAGACTAGGCTATTTCAAGAACCTAGAGAATCTCCAAGCTTGCAAAATACGAAATCAATGTGTAGTGGTATTATGTTGATTCCAAAGCAGACTATGGTGGGTATCTGGCTGAGCTTTCACTGAATGTGGTATTTCAGAGGGATATCCTGTCCTATTCAATTTCTATCTACCCAAAATTTATCACAGATTTTCAGACCACGAGCTCCTCAGTTACTAACTGCAGGAGCATACAGACAACTCTCGGTTTTCTTACCAAAATTTCAGTTTACTAGAACACCCTCTTTAGCATCAGCTTTTAATCTCCAAAGGGGTCATCAGCTCTGTTAAAGTTATATGTGAATCAGACTGTGTCAGCTGCCATAGCTACTCCCTGTTTACTTTCCTGCCCCAAACAGAACATCTGGTGCTTGTTTGGCACAGCCCTCCCAGGGGCTGGCTGGCAGGTCCCACCACAGCAGCTTGGCAATGCCAATGCTGAGTCCTTCTGACTGGGGCCAAGCTGCCAGAAGCATCCTTTGGAAAGCAGCAACTGCCTCAGGAAAAGGCTCCTCTCTTGCAGGAGCTCTGTGTCTGCAGCAAGGCTCCCCCACAGCTCTCCCTGGTGCGGTGTCTGCTGGCACATCCAACCCTGCTGTGGCTGCAGGGTGCTGAGACACATCCAGACATGCCTCCCCTGCCTGGGACTCTCCCAAGGCTGAGTGTGGGCAAACTGCCCAAGTGCTTCCTTTGCTGCAGCCTGCACTGACACTGCTCTGCCATCACACCCCAGTCATCCACATCCTGACATCACAGCCACTGCTTAAAAGCTCTGCTGAATCCTCCTCTGCACGCTAAAGCACAGATGTAGAATCACTGAGTTACAGGATGGCCTGGGTTGGCAGGGGCCTTAAAGGTCATCTCATCCCACCCCCTGCCATGGGCAGGGACACCTCCCACTATCCCAGGGGACTCCAACCTGGCCTTGGACACTCCCAGGGATCCAGGGGCAGCCACAGCTTCTCTGGGCAGCCTGTGCCAGGGCCTGCCCACCCTCACAGGGAAGAAATTTTTCCTGATATTTAAACCTACTTTCTTTCAGTGTAAAGCCATTCCCCCTTGTCCTGTCATGACATCTGTTCTTACTAAGTATCCCCACACCCTGACCCCAGACTCCTCACACCTGCCTTCCAAAATCTATTGAAACAATTAAATTGTGATTACTGCTGACACTGTTATGCCTTCTCTGCTGTCTCCTTGAATGCATAGCACCAAATACAAGGGTTAAGCCCTCCTGGTTCAGTTCACTTGTGCCAACCCATGCTTGCAGCCCTGCTCCAGTCGCAGGGGTTTCATTTCTAGAGCTTCTAAACAAATGCTGCTCCCAGGTTCTTGCAGCAGCGACACTGAGTACAGCTCCTACGTGTCAAACAGTGCTGGAGCACAACAAGATTTTTGGTTTGTAAGATTCCTCCTATGCTGGAAGCCCACGACCCCCCACATGCCAACAGAACTCTGCTGGTGGTATAAAACAACCAGTTCTGCCAGAATTTGGGAGAGACTGCACCAGGCATTTACTTCAAGCATCTCAGAGAAAGGTACTGCTTTGCCAAGTTCAGATTCTGTCAACAGCACACCATCCTCTTTACAAATTGGGGGAGAGCACAACACCAGCTTCACAGCAGAAAGCAGAACAACTTTCAATAGAATTATACAAGGGCCAGAAGTCTTCCATATTCATTAGATTTCTAACAAAGGGATAAGAATCCAGCACCCCTGATGCACACACAAAGAAGCTACACACTTCAAAGTTTAATATTAGGCAACAATTACTAACCACCAATATTTTCTGTGAATAATTATACTGGCTTCAACAAGATCAAATCCTTGCCACGACCCACGTTTTTTCCAGGCTGTTCTATCATTAGTTCCACACAGACTATTTGTGTTCCAAAAAAATGTAGGTTAACCCTCTGTGCCAGGATCTCTGATCATCCTCTTCCCTGGACATATTCCAAAGACCCTCCCAAGGCCTTGATCTTACCTCCTTCTGCTGCCTTTCCAGCTCTTTCATCCGGATCTCCCGTGCCTCCGCCCGCGCCGCTCGCTTGGCCGCGAGTCTGGCTTCAGCCTGCAAACAGGAACAGGGCAGTGAAATGAGAGCTGGACAACCCAAGTGTGTGAGACACACTGCTGAAGCAGGGCATGAAATAAGGCGACTTGACTCAGCAAGACTGTAAACACACCTGTAGGAGTTAATTCCCTATTGCAAGTAATGGCCCTGCCTTCTCTAAGTTGTTATCTTCACCCCCGCGAAGGCACAACCCTGAGTTACAAGTGCTCTGTGTCTCCTTAATTACTGTTTGTGTGGCTAGAGAGGGAACAGGGGGATTTATATAAGAAAGGCAGGTTTTGCTGTTTTTGTTTTGGTGGGTTTGGTGTGGATTATTTTTCACTGATGAGTTAATCTGAACAGCAGCAAACACATTAGGTGCCCTTTTTCCCACCCACTGACACCGCACACTGGTACCTGGGCACAGGAGCTGGGCAAACACTGCTGTTCAGCACCACTGTGCACAGCCAAGGCTGCAATGATAGAGGGTAGGGAACCCGAGGAAATGCACTAACTTGATTTTGAGTCTCCAGAACTCTGTATTCCAGTCCAAACCTCTCTGGAATGGAGTTCTGCCAAGAACGGGCCCCCAGAGAGAGCTGTGCTGCTTCCTCACTTCAGCCCTGCTGGAAGTGCTGCAAGATGCTATATAGTGCAGTAACATTTTTAATAGTCTGCTCTAAATCCCAGGCAAAGCCAGTAGGTCTTACAGAGAAAAATGTGAAATGATTTCAGGCTTGGTGCAGTATGACTGTGAACAGCTCACCCGGTGGAATTCAGAACAGCTCAGCAGGGAGCCAAAGGCATCCCTCAACCACACAGTGTCACACTGGTGTTCTACCCAACTCCTCTGCTTCTGAAACCTTTCACTGTAGGCACAGCATCCCAATTTACAGGAAAGGCTGCAATAAAGTCAAGCACAGAGAGAAATCAAAACACTGGTGCTCTCACTAGTGCTTCTGAACAGAAGGAAAACCAGAAAAAAATAAAGGTATTATTTCTTTTCCCTTCTGTAAGTGTACTCATCATTCAAATTTGGGCCACAGCCTTCAAAAACACAGAACAAAACATGGGGAAAAAACCAAAAATTGAGTAGGATGGCTGGGACTTGCAGCTAACAGAAAAGGGCTAGTGAAAACCAAGCAGGAGCTGGTGTGTGGGAGGACCAGGAGCTCTGTGATGATGTACATCTTAAAATTTTAGACTGGGGAACAGCAGACCGAAAAGGACCTTGTCAGTCCACACAAATATCTCCAAGGCAGGTGTCAGAGGGTGGTGCCCAGCAACAGGATGAGGAACAATGGCCATAAACTAAAACACAACAAGTTCTACTTCAACATGAACTTCTTCATCCTGAGGGTGGCAGAGTACTGGCACAGCTGCCAGGAAGATCATGGGATCTCCCTCTTCAGAGATCTTCCAAACCCACTTGGACTCATTCCTGTGTCCCCTGTTCCAGGTGGCCCTGCCTGCCCAGGGGGGCTACACTGGAGCATCTCCAGAGGTCCCTTCCAACCCAAACTATTCTGTGATGCTGTGAATTCCAACCTGAAAAATTGCTTGTAACAACAAGAAAGAAACACCTTCTCAGACAGTAAAAAAACGCTCCTGGCAGAAAGAGAGAAGAGCTGCCCCCTCTCATTACCCATTACCTCCAGAGCCAGGTGACAGCAGACTCCAGGACTCAGGCATGTATTCCCAAAGTGTTTTCAACAGCACTTCCCAATCTGAAGCAGTTTGTCCAAAGTTAAAAAGCAAACCCCAGCCCTGCTGCTGGGCAAACCCTGGGTTGTGTTATGATCTGCCCTGCAGTGTTGGAAATTGTTTATGACACCCACTATCTAAACATGCCCTGAGATGTATGCTAAAGGTAAGAAATCACTGCTCTGCAAACAAGTATGATATCAACTTGATGCAAGCCCTTTCTGTTTATTTAAAAATAACCTGTAGCACTAGCAAGTCACACCTGATAGAGGTGAAAAATAACATCAGCTATTTTTCCCTTATGGAAAACAAAGGACACCAAAGTTTCCACAAGTCAAACACACCAAACAGTCTGTACTGAGACTGTTTATCTGTCTCAAACTTCCCTCCTGACAGCAAGAGGCAGAAACAAGATTATTTTGAGGTTAACATTATTGTAGATGTCGTTCTCATGAATTTCAATAACAAGCTGAGCTTTCATATTAGAACTGGATGTAAAATTCAGATGTTGTACTACAGAAAGTGTATGTATTTCCCCTTGTTTTCCTTGTATCACAAAGGCCAAAGGATTTACACCCTACCTAGCTATGTTGCAGAATTTTATGTTCTCCAGAAACACAATATAATGTGAAATGAAGCTGCTTGAAAAATAGGAACAACAATAAAAAAATTCAGCCAGTTATTCTCAGGCCTCCCTGAGAACAGGGCTCTCCAGTTCCCTAATTACTGATTCCAACTGCATTAAGTTCAATTCTTTTTACTTTGTGCAACGTCACACGTGTAACCTGACATTTATTAGGACACATTTCAGTTTTAAGTGCCAATCCATGGGGCATCTCTCAAGGAATTCTCTTTCACCTGTGGCTTTAAAGTAGCTGGTGGAAAACTGCGCAAACCTTGTAAGAAGAGAAACACATTTTCACTCAGCACCTTTGACTAACAATGGCTCACACCTTGGAACAAGCATGCTGTTTACTTATGAACCCTTTCTTTCCATGACCACATGGCTCTTGAATGGTTTGGGCTGGAAGGGATCCCCTGGGGGTCTCCAGTCCACCCTCCTGCTCAAAGCAGGGTCAGCATCAAACTCCCAGCATGTTGCTCAGGGCTGTGCCTAGTTGGCCCCTGAAAGCCTCTGGATTTGGAGGCTCCACAGCCTCTCCAAGCTCCCCTTTCAACACCTGACCACCCCCAGAGTGAATGAACCCCCACCCCAATTGTGTCAGAACTGCTCTTGGCTCCTCAGTAACCCCCAGCTCATATGTCAGAGGGCTGCTGCACTTTTAAGGCCTGGTGTTCTGTACCAAACACGTGTGACCCAGGTTGTTACACCTTTAAACATGTTCTCAAGGGTTCTGGGTGTCACTTAGATGATTACACAATTATCCTCATCATGGTTCCTGACAAAACATCAGCTCATTTGTGCTGGACAAAGGCAGTTTGTAAGAAACAGGCCATACTTCCCTAGAGAGTTTTGAGTCCAGAGCAAAGTGAGAGAACAGGTGACAAGAAACACGTGAGGAGTAAATAAAGACTTCAGCATCTGAGGTTATGCAGGTGGCCTCCAACTCAACAGGAAGGAATTGTGCTGCACTCAGGCTGGTCATTAGAGGATCAACCTGTGGCCCTCATAAGCCTGTTTGTAGCACCCTTTGGTGGGTGGAATGACTCTGCTCTGTAGGTGGCATTGGTGACAAACCTGACACCACTCGTGAGCCCAGAGGACATAAATCCATCCATCAGGGCAGGGATGAGCCCAGACAGGGATGAATCCACACAGGGATCAGTCCACACCTGGCTGTGTACAACGTTCCCAAAACCAACCCCAGGCCTGGCAGCAACCCTGACACCCACCAAACTCTGCAGCAAGTGTGGGAGACAAACAGGACCTCTCACACACACACAGGTTCTCCTGTGCAAAAGCACAGCTCAGGCACAGGCAGGTGTAGGTGCTCCATCAGCACAGACACCAAGACACAACCTCCACTGCCACCCCCAGAGCCATCCTGCAAACCTTTGAGACACGTAAGGGTAAAAACACAGGGCTAGAATTTTAGGCTGATACAGGAGAGAGACAGATTGATTATGGATCAGGGGCATGACTAATCTCACCCAAGTGTGTGACAAGTCAGACTCTTTGGACTCTGCTCTGTGCTATAAATACCTTGATTTCTTGCACACCCTGAAAACAGCAACGTTAACTTTACATTTCTCTCTCCCTGTGCTGACCAAACCAAAACAGGCTTTGCTGGCTGACTTTGGCCTTCCTCCAGCCCAAGACTCAAAGAGCCCAGCCTCAAACCACCTCTAAGGGCAGCAGCAGAGGCAGATGCTACAGCCTGCAAGAGAGACTGCTGAATGTTATAAAACCACCCCAGAATTCACACAGACTTCTGAAATTCAGACTACAAAAGACAAAGCAAAAGCCTTCAGGTTGCCTAAGTCATAAATTCAACGGATTCAAGATTAAAAAAAAAAATTAAAAATCACTAAGACTGAAGGAAATAATCTTAAAATCATCTAAAATTCACTACTGACTCAGCAAGCAATGCAGGCCTCAATCAAAAGTGACAGAACACTGGGAAAAACAGAAGAACAAAAATACAGAGCCTAATTGCACTCATTACAAGGCTTTTGCAACTTCCCTTTTATGAAGTATTGCTCATCTGACAAGGAGAACTGGCAGCTTCAGCCCTACTGAGCACGTTCTGCAAAAAAAAACACCTCCTAAGAGACTTCTGTAAAGCCCTGTGGGCAAAACAGGAGGAGATGGCAACCACACTGCTGAGATGAACAAGGAACTGTGCACCAGCTGAGAGATTCATTGTCTTAATTTATATCTTTCACTCAAATACTACAAATACACACCCTGAATTTTTGTCTTCCACTGCAGTTGCTCAGAATGATTCGTGGTTACCAAAGCCTGAAACAAAAACACTGTGGAACTGCAAAATGCTCATTGCTTTTGCTGCTGCAGCACTTGACACTCCTGCCTAAGTATCACTTCAGTTTGAAAATAAAAAGCCAGTCCTGTGCAGCAGCAAAGACCTTTGCCATGCCTTAAAGGTGCTCAGTGCACTTAGCTCTGAACAGGACAAAAACTAAGCAGGTTGTAAGCTGGTTCTACTGAAGCACCACTACATCTAAAACCAACTAACCCAGAGATTGGATATCAGCTGGAAAGGGTGAGAAGCAACTTCTGCCACCTGCAGCAGTGGAGAGGAGAGGGAACATGAGGTGTGGAGGAGTTACCCACACACACCCCCAGTTTTTAAATGCCCCTGGTGCAGACAGGTGAGGCCAGAATTTAATGCACAGTGGGGAGGGGAGCGGTGGCTTGCTGGCGTCAGGGAAGCTGCTTGGTCATTACCACCTCGATGGGAGAATTATTGGGGTGAGCTGGTGCGGCCAGGCCAGTGACACACATCCTGAAGGGGTGCATTCCCAGGGCTTTTCCCTTCTGAGATGGCCAGGGGCTCATTGTTTGCCTGGCAGCCCCCAGAAGCAGCCAACAAAGGCAGGAAGCTGTGCTGCTTTTTGTGAGCAGTGCAAAACGACCGTGTTGACTTGCCACATAGTTACATGGGTAAGCCTCCTCCATCTATACACAGCACCCCTTAATTCCAGTGCACTCTAAATTACCTGTTTCCAAGACTAGCAATGAAAGTTGGGACAGTAATTTTTGTGGAGGACTGAAGTGTTGGTTTGCAAGCACCAAACCACACGCTGAAAAGTTCTCTGATCCCACTGCCAGAATAGCTTTCAAAACACAAGTCTGCCTGACTAAATTACACCTGCTCACTGTATGTAACTACTATTGTGTATTTCTGCAATAACTATTCTCAGGCTGATCTAAAATTCTTGCCAATGTGCTTAAGCTACAGCCAGCCAGTCACTTCTGGGGCCAGTACAATTTTTCACGGTGGATGCTGTCCCATTCCAGTATTCTTCATGCTAAGGCTTTTCCTCACACATTATACAACTGTTCCTTCTATTTAACCAAATCAGACTTCATCAGACAAAAATCTGGTAAGGTTTGTTGCACTTATACATAATTTAAAGTCTGTCTGGACAAGCAACAGCCGATCTGCAATATTCCAGTGGCACAGCTACCAGGCAGAACTCGTGCTAACCTGTGGCAACGTTTTTCCCCGTCCCTCCTTGAGCAACAAGTGCCCTGAACCAGCGAGTTCCAGGAGCTCACTGTGAGTTATCACACGCTGTTCAGCACTGAAACAAGAGAGTCTATAATGACTTCTGTGCTTAGAGGTCAAACCATCCTATTTATGTGACATTTTTTACATCTGAGTAATAAATACAAACACACTTTGCACCACTTGCTCACACGATAATGAGCCTGTGAATCACGCAGGGCTCGGTCAGCTCACATCCTGCTTTACCCCTCACCTTTCCCTCCGATGCAAACTGATGAACCTTACCCTACACATAAGCACAAGTATTCCCTGCTAATAACACCCCGAGAGCCCATCGCGGCTCGCCCTGTCCCTGGGCACAGCGGGAGCTCTTCTGCCGCTTGGACTCTCAAAGCGTGTCACAGCTCCCCGCTGCTCCGGGACCAACCCCAGACCCATCCTCCGGGTCTGGGGGACCCCCTGCCCTTACCTGCTGCTGGGCGGCCGCGCTGAGGCAGTCGGTGGCCGCCTCCATGGCCCTGCCGTCCTTCTGTCTGTCCCGCTGTCTGTCCCCGCCGTGTGTCCCCGCCCGGGGGCGGAGCGGGGCCGGGGCACCTGCCGCCCCTCCCAAACTCAGCCAGCGCCTCCTTGCTGTGCCCGAGGAGATGAACACCTTCCTCCTCCCCTCCCCAGCGCAGGGTATCCCCCCCTCCGGGCTGCACATCCCCGCAGCTGCTAATTGCTGTAATTATATCGGGATGGTGGGTTGGGTCGTGCAGAGCGCAGCTTTGAAACCAGGCTATGCACGCTTGCGTTGGTTTTATTCTTTAAGAATAAAAGCAATGATTTTTTTAAAAGCGTCTAAGCAAGGTCCTGGCCGTTCTGCAGAAGCGCAAACGGGAATAGCGGCTGTCAGGGAAAAAAAAAAAAAAAAAAAAAAAAAAAAAGACATCTTGCATTTCAGAAGGTCTCCTGTGATGAGCTGAACGAGCCAAACCCACCGAAGGATTAGAGGACACAAGTGGTTTTAAATGACGCTGAATGGGACAATACCCCAGGACCAACTCAAGAGGCACGGTCAGAGCAGAAATCTTGGCTCCACAGCAAGTGGTGCCACCTGTGGATCCCGCCGGATTCCATCCAAACCACCTCTCGATTCCCCCTGAATTCCCCCAAACCGCACACACCCAGCGGCAAGAGGCCGGGGAGGAACAACAACCCGGGCAGGGAGAAGCTTCAAACCGGCTCCTTTCATCCACTGCCGTCCTGCAGCAGCAACAGAGCACACAGAGAGTCCTCCATCCCTGCCTGGCACCGGGTTTTCTCCTGCAAGCAAACACAGGTCGCTCCCCAGCAACTCAACTCTCCTCCCGGGCAGCTGGCACAGGCCCCCACCCAGCCGCTGAGCTCAGCTTTTCCATGAGCTGCCAGCCCTCTGCAAGGAACCTGGCTCCTCGGGCTGGCACTGTTTGACATCTGGGGGCAATACTTGAGATGGTTTCACCTGCAGCCCCTGGATCCCAGCCACGTCCCACCGGCCCTGGAAAGGTGGGATTACAGATGTCATGGAACCACAGAATGGTTCGGGTTGGAAGGAACCCAAAAGCTCATCCTCACTGCCACGGGCAGGGACACCTCCTACCAAACCTCCGAGCCTCATCCAGCCCGGGCTTGGAACACTGCCAGGGATGGGGCAGCCCACCACCCAAATTTCCAAAAATTCCCTCCCACTACCCAGTCTAACCCCGCCCTTTGCCACTGCGAAGCCATTCCCCCTCGGTCCCGTCCTTCCAGGTCCTTTTAAAAAGTCTCTGTCATTCCTATAACCCTCCTTTACATGCTGAAAGGCTCCAAAGTCTTCTCTTTCATTTAACTTCAAAATCTTTTGTTGAGTCTACAAGTGATTTTATCCTTCAGTACCAGGCAAAGGATCCAATTTAACTTTAAAATACAAGTGTCAACTGTCTTATTTCCACTTCAGGATGTGTATAAAAATAAGGAGACCAACGGATATAGAAATAACATCTATTCCTGTGAAGCATCTGTAATTTAAATCTACATTTAACACACACTCATTTCATACCCTGGGACAGCTCATGCTGAAATCAGGAACCAGACCAACATTAACACTATCAGTTGATTTTTCAGGAACAATATATATTGGCTTGTACACATAAGTTTTAACAGGGAAGGGAAGTGATGTTAACTGTGTGAATCTGAAGCATCCTAACACCTTAACTGACAAAGTACAAATATTTTCCTCTCAGCTCAAAGTAGACAATTTGTTTGAGTTTCCTTGGTTAATGAGAATTAAGCTCCCCTTACATTCAGTGGCAAATCTGTACAGTTTTTGTACTGTCACTTGGAAAATACACTGTAGATGTAAGTACTTCCTACAGAAAACATAAATTATCCCCTCCACGTACAAGCCAAGATGTTTGATTTTATTTGGTTTACTTGAGGAAACGCTTGGTACACACCTCAGGATAAACTCAAACAAACAAGTGTGCTGTGTTGCTGCTGGGTAGGAACTGAAGGATCAAGAGGCCTTTTAAAAACTAGCAAACTGACATTTTCAGAATGACCTGTGAGTTCATCTTGGGTCTGTTAAGCAGAAAAAAAAAAAAGAATGTACTGCACTTAGGACAATTCTGATGACACAGACTCCTTATTTCCCCATGGAGAACACACCTCCCCTTTGCAAACACACACACACCCCCACACCCCCACCCCAAATGCATGTGTGCACTCAGCACAATGCACTCATTCCTTCACAAATGCTGGCCTCAATCCTAAAAATCAGTTTCCCAGAACTGCACAGTTTCCCTGGAACTGCCAAGGCGTTGCATCCAAAGGAAGTGGGAAAGATCATCCAGTCACCCCCCGAGTATGTCCCTATCACTGATAACTGGAATTCCAAGGAAGCCTCGCCCCCAGGACAGCTCACACTCCAGTGTTCATTTTGGTGGAGTTTAAGAGGGGTGGGAGCAGGATTCAAGTAGGAATAAAGCAGTCAAAACCTTTCCAGGCAGGTTTAAATACTGATAAAACCTGCACCATAGAGTAGCCTTGGCCTACCTCAGTATTCATTCTTAGCAATATAGCAGCCACCTCTCAGCACTACCCATCACCTGTTGATAGAACTCAGCTTATATCATATGTATTAAAATTAAATCCTGCTGTACATTTACCCTCTTCAAGCAGCATCACTTTGGGTGGGGCTGTCAGTGCTAGATTATTGGCTGGACTCAATCCTAAAGGTCTTTTCCAACCTAAAGATTCACAGAATTTTGGTAATGACCCTCCATGTCACATCTACTCTTGCCTTTTCAAACAGCAGACATAGATAAAGCAAGTCTCCTTTTGTGGAGAGAAAAAGCTGAAAAACACTTTATATTAGAAGAAATATTTGGCTACTCTAGCTTTTTTGCCTTTTTTTTTTAAGTAAGATTCAAAATTCTTCTAATGTTCAAGGAAGTCTACAGAAATCTATGGAGTAACACCCATCTGAAGTCATGCAGACAGGAAAAGTGATGTATGCATCTCACTTCATCATCCCTGCCTGCTATGAGCATCCTGACACCAAGTTAACAAAACCTCCTTGTAGCCAGTAACCAAGGCAATGAACTCGAGTACACACAACTGAAGTGCTTCTTAGGGAAACAATGTCCCGTTCTCAGCACCAAAATGCACTGCCAGTATCAGCAGATTATCTTCCACTGAGGCTGGAAGGAAGGAGGAGAAAGCAAACTGCTGGGCCAGGCTTTGCCATCTCCCAGGCTCTGCCTCCAATCTCATCAACTTTAAAAGACTTGGAAGCTCTTATTAACCATTTTCACCACAACTGTAAATTCTGTAAACTGGAAAACCAACAGTAACTCCAAAAAACACGAGGCAGAAGGGGAGAGGTTCTGTGCTTTGGTCCTACCCTCCCAGGGATGTTGGATCAGGGAAACACATGGAGCATTGGAAAGCTCTGGGGGTGCAGGGTTAACTCACTAAGCTCTCCAACTCAACGTGCAAAAAAAGGCAACCAACATCCAACTCACAGGAAAAATCAAGCCCAAAAAAGTCTTACAGCTAAACATTATTATGGTTTCATCCCAAATGTTTGACTATATACATGAGAAATGATGAACCAGTAGGGCATCTTAAATGTACAGTGACCACATCTTTACCTCAAGGTCTTCTCCAAACACTGAAGAATCTCATTATCCAACATCTTGGCAAAAAACCTGACAGTTCCCTTTGAGAAGTTGTTGAATTTTCCCATACAAAGAGGATAATAAGGACACCTACAAAGGAAATCTGACTAAAAGAACTATTGTGGTGTTTCCCATGACCACCCTAACTGCAACCTAAACCTATTTCTCCAAGTTAGACTCACTCACACCCTGCAGTCCTACAGGACTGAATTGGGTGGGAGACTAGCTGGCAAGTTTTTTTCAGGAGAAGTTTTTCTTGAAAGGGCATTCCAAGGTTTCTCGTTTTGTTTTTAAAAGTTTCTCAGAGCTCCAGAGCTTGGTTTTGTCTTCCTCTTTCCATGGATTCCCAAGCACCAGGAGCAGGGAGTCAGAAGAGGCAGATGATCCCCTCTGACATGCTGAGCTATCTGTGTTTAAGGGGTCAGCATTCTTGGTCCTCTTGCTTCATTTAAACACTGTGAGCCAAGGATTGGGAAGAGGAGGAGGAGGGAAAAGAGGCCCATGACTAATGAGGAATTTATGCGTGAACACTGGCCACTTGGGAGAAACATTTGCTTGTGTGTTTGACAGGAAAGCCATCTCAGAGATATAATTGAAGCATGTGGCCAGAGGCTGGAAGTCTTGTTGACACAGACCTTTTTCCCCCCTCCCATAAAGGAGGAGAATGTTTATTCTGCAGTGAACACCATGTACAGCCCCACAGTGTAAGAGACAATTAGGGAGTTGCTTCCTACCTCATAAATTATTCTGCCATAGAGTCACAAGGGCCTGCTGCTAAAAATACAGTCTGAACAATAACTGAGCTCCATCATGAGCTTGCATGGAGTTACCAAAGTAAATCCTGCCATGCAAGGAATTGATCTTAAAACACCTTTTAAAACTGAAGTATCCTGCCATAATTTCCTTGGATCTTAGCAGTGTTTTTAGAGGCAATTCTTATCTCAGTAAATGTTTTTGTTGAGGGTTTTTTTTGTTGTTCTTTTTTGGTTCGTTGGTTGTTGGGGGTTTTTTTTTCCCCCTTCCCTTTGGGGTTTAAAAGTGACACTATTGTAAAATTTACTGATTAGTCAGGGAGGTTATACAGTCTGAAGTTTGGCAGCTTCTTCAGTGGCTTACACTGGTGTGGCATCTGTTCCTCTGCATACTAAGCCACTGGTTTGGCTGCCCTGGGCTTGGCTTCAAACTGGATTCCAGTTCCAGGCACACTGGACTGGGTAGGAGGGAAAGGAAAAACACCCAAAGCAAGTCCTTCAATTCAGACAAATCTTCCCCCTGAGAAAGCTCCTGGAGACCTCAAAGCAGCTCTAGAGACAAGATGCAGAAGGAAATGACACAACTCCACAGCAAATCAGTTCTGCAGAATCCTGGGATTCTCATAAGCAGTGAGGCTCCAGAGCCTGGAGAACGGGAAGGTCACTGCACATACCAAGTGCACCACTTCCACTGCTATTCAGCAGCTGATAACTTGTCCTGGCTCCGTACTCTGGAAGAGCAAAACAGGGATAAAAGAACAATTCCAGCACAGGATGATGATCCTGCAGAGGTGTGTTACAGCTTTAAACCCCCATGGATTTTCTGTGGGTGATGTGTTTGCATCCACTGACCACATTTACATCACTTCTTCAGCTGGCATCTTCTCTCCAAATAACTCCAGTTGGTAAGAGGTTACTCCCATGAGAGGAGAATTTGGTTACTCCTCTACAGCTGTTACCTCCAAGAGCAAAACCACATAAATTAATCAGAAGGAGAAAAATAAACCAAACCCTTTTGACAGCATTAGCAAACATGGACTGGAATTTCACAAGGAAAGAATAAAAAGCTTCCCAGTGTTGTCCCCTGAAATAGTCATTTGCATGAAGCTGCATCCAGTGGTTTCTTCCACTTGTTTTACCCAACTTCTGTATAAAAAGAGAGAGAAGCTTCTCTGTCACAGTGACCTCACTGATCCTTTTAGTTCTCCCTCCAGGGCATCGCCAGCGTTTTGCAGCAACTGTTTCCCTCATGTAAAATGCAAACAAAACCAGACCTCAGAACACACAAGTAGAATAGTTGTACTCCAGAATGCTTTTCAAACACTGTATTTCTGTTTGATAACAGAACAGCCTCTGCAATTAAAGTCACACAGAGTTCACTGCCGACTTGAGAGAGTTTAAAGCAGTCTGGCAGAAAGAGGGTTCTGCACAAACAGGGAGCACCCGAGGGAGGGAAGAGTTTGTAAAACCCATCCTGAAGTTAACCCATGGAACGTACACCCCAAAAGGTTCTAAACCTTTCCTCCTTGTAAAATTGGCATGTTTGGCATCCTGAATTTGCACACATGCAAAATGAGTTCCACCCCTGGTACAGGTCACTGAAGAGCAAACACATTTGTCTTGACCATAAAGTAGGCACAAGAACCTGCAATGAACTGAAATATTTCATCCAGTTTCTCCACAGCATAAAGAAATACAGAAAGCTGGGGACATAAACAGGGGTTTTTGTTCCTGACTGATAAAAATATTTGAGGTATAAATAAGAAGTGAAATTCAGGGGCTGCTACAAGCAATGTAATCTGTGGGGATTGCATTGCGGGACCACACTGAACTGCAAATTTCATCTGAATTAAAACTGGCCAATGTGGAACACAGTTCTGCACTTACAGCACATTAAAATGTAAATACAAACCCCCAACTGCTAAAAACAAGGGTCACACCACCAGTCAAGAGAGGAGAAACCACAAATTCAAGTAAAGGTTATTGACACTGCTCCAGGAATTACCCAGCCTGTGACAAGAAGTGATACACAGCATCAGGAAAGGGCATAAACACAGGATTAAATTCTTCTTTGTTTCTCAAACCAAGTCCAAAGGAAAAGGCCATCTTTACTTGCATCACAGTAAGAGCAAACACATTTGCAGGGAATTGAGTCCCCACCGACACCACAGGGTCTCCACTGATTTTGCAGGCAAGTTTCAGTTTGATTTATTCTTTTAAGGTCAAGTGACATGAAGATCAGAAATGTCAGATAACCCACTGAATACTCCCCAAAGCCTGGGGGACAGAGATTTAATACCCATATTCCAGTTTCTGGACAGAAACAGTTCAATAGGAGTTAAGTAACAGAAACTGAGCCGTTTCCAGTGCTGAGACAAATCGTATCATTATTTTGAAATGGTGCAAGATTGGAAATTAGATCACGTGAACTGCCCTTGTTTCAGTGTCACACTGATGTGGGCCCTTCACATTTTGCAATGGGTCAGAACAATTTGTATTTTAAGCTTCAGTGGGAAATTTCTCAAGAGTTTCACGCCAAGAACTAGTCAGTGAAGTTGCACAGGTCTTTGACATCCCTTAGGAGCAACTCAGAATTCCCCTGCAGTTCAGTTTCTTGTCCAGAGAACAGATTATACATCCCTCTTGAGGGAAACAAGCACAATGAGTATTCTGAAATCTTCAGACACAACACATACATAGATTTCATGCCAGCAGAGCAACTGAGAAACCGCAAGGAGAAAAAAAAACAAAAAATCCTTCTCCCACCTACGGTGTCTGTATTTATTGGATATACAGAAGGGCACATGGGAGGCAAACAGAGCTCTTTTTTTGAATATAATTTTCAAGAGCAACTTGCACAGCAGAGCAGCTCTCTGCAGACAAGGGCCCATGGAGTGCAACTCAGAAGGGCTGGCTCCAGGAGAGATGGAAGAAGGAGATCTCCATGCTGCCAGCACGGCAGGCACGTGCCAAGGCTGCTGCAGCTGACACAGGCTTCTCTCTGCTCTGACAGGAAAGCAGATCATACTACACCCTAATAGCACAGCAAGGTAAGTCCTTGGAAACAGAACTCCCTCACCAAGAGCCTGTACCCATCCAACAGGGCTCTGCAGTCACAGGGCTCATCCCACCAGCTCTCACTTATGTCGAGGACGTCAAATCTCTGGGACTGGGCCAAGGCTTGCAGCTCCTCTCCTTTGTTCCTCTTGGTGTGTGCACTGGTGTAGAAACATTTCAGGTGTGGTGCATTGTGGCCAATACCTTGTGAAGCAGGTGGAGGGGTCCCACTGGTGCTGGCTGCCTCCAGTTTTGGCACACCAGGTCATTAGTCAGCACTGGCAAGCCTAGCTTTGTCCCCTTCCAAGTTACTGTAAAGCTCCATCAAGAAGCCCTGGTAGCTCCTGTGCTGGAGCCCTTTTTCCCCTCTGAGATCAGTGCATCCCACCAGGTGTCAGCAGACCAGGTGTAGGGTAGAACATCTCATGGTCGAGAAACCCAAGATTTTTCCAGTTACAGACCAACCTCAGAGCAACTCATTGACCTGATGGATCTGCCTGCTCCTACCAATGTCATTCCTCATTACCAGAATAATCAAGGAAATCACTGCCTGTGCTCCTGATCCTTCTAACAATCATCCCAGGGCACAGAAGTCTCTTTTGATTGCCCTTGGAACTGCTCTCTGTTTTTTCATCACTGCCAGTTTGAACAACCAACAGGGGACAGTGATCAGAAGGCCTGTCTAGACTGGAGAGTTTTCCACTCACATCCCTTACCCCAAACCCCTGGGAGACAGCAGAATTCCATGGAAGTTGGGTCTGCTCCCTCCATTCCCCTTAGAAGGGAGTGTCTTCCTACAGCTCCCCTTCCTCTCCTGCTAACAGGGGGAGGTCTCGATGCAGGGTACAGGTGGGGCTGTTTTAGGAGGCCCCTCTGTCCCAGAAGGGCCTTCACCCACCTCATCACTTGTCTGGCCTTGTAGAGCCTCATCCCTGCTGTGGAAGGTGCCAGTGCCACTTGTCAGACTATGAGGAGGAACCTTCCAGCCTTCCCCTGGAACACACCCTGGAGTGACAGTCCTTTGAGCAACTGCCTTGCAGGGTTCTGAGTCCTCTGCAGTGGAGGTTCTAGACACCCAAGAGTCTTGAGAGTGTGATCAGCCCACCTCTTGCTCGTTCACTTGGATACTCCAAAGCCTGTGCACTTCTTCCCACTCCTTCCCCTCGGGGACTGAGGGTTTGTGTAGGTCTGACCGTGTCTAATTGTGAACTTCAAGCCTGTTTAAACTGGCCTGAACCCCACCAGAGGGAGCAGCAAGCAAGGAAACAAACTTCTGTGTTTCTGCAGAGGCAGTACTTCCACCACACACTTCAGCTGGGTCCCTAGATTTTCAATGTCAATGCCAAATTACCCCGTTGTTCAGTCGTTGAGGATGTGGATGAAAACTGTTGGCACCTTTTAATCTGACTTTGGGATAAGAAAGAGAATAAGAGATCACTGTGGAAGGAATCCTCCTCTGGATTCCTGCTGAATTCAGCCTTCAATTATTGCCATCACCAAACACATTTCAACCACCTGTGTAAAGAAGCAAGCCAACAAAGGTGGCAGGGGAGGGAGGATATTTAGAATTTGTTAAACCCTCAGACTCTCAAAAAACCTCACAAATCCTAGCTAATTTTATTCTGTCAGTAATTCCTGTTCTGTCCTCACTCTCTGCTCCAGCAATACTTTTGAAGAACTCCAACAAAGCCCACAGGGTTTTTTCTTTAACTACCAGCCTCTCAAAAGGTAACAGCTTCCACATTCAGCCTCACTTCAACACAGCAGAAAAAAAAAACATTAAGAGGTTTAAAAAGGTTCCCAGTATTATTTCTTGCAGGCTCCCACAATCTCATTTCCAAGTGGAAGAAGAGACAGCAACGTGCTTTGCTGACAGGTAAGATGGTTTTCATGTAGAAGCACCTCAGAGCTCAAAGCAGAAGCTGAAGAATCAAACACTTCTTTTAGAGGCAGAGCTTCCTGCATTGCTTTGTCTTCTACCTCCCAGCTCAGTATTTCAGGCCCTATTAATAATGTATTGCCTTTTTTTTAAGGGCAGGAATTGTAGAGAGAGCACATTCAACTATAAATTCCACTGGAGAGGGGAGTCCAGCATGAAGTTTTTGACAGAAGGATATTTTGGGGCAGAAGTTCTAATTTTTGTACTTCAGTGTGGTCCCAGGAGGATCCACAAAGCACAGCTGAGCAAGAGCCACACTCAGCTAAAACCCAACATTAGTTCTGGCAGCTCCTCCAGGGTGTGCTTGGTCCTCTTGTCATCCCCAGAGTACCTCTGGTTACTGCTTTCCCTTCCCAGCCTTCTCCCTCTGGGATTATCCACAGTGCCCTCAACAGGAGTTTCATTGAATTCACACCCCACTCACCTGAAAAAGGGGAAGGAAGGAGGAATCTGAATTTAATTGAAGCTATGCCTTTGATCATTAAAAAAAAGAGGATTTTACAAACACTGCCAGTATCACAGACACAGAAAAAAAAAAAAAAATCAAACAAAAACCCACAAGCCATTTTTACATGTTCTGGGTTCCTTTGGCAATAAACCTTGCCCACATCAGTTGACTTTAATAAAAGCTCTGACTGCCCCTCATGCTTCCCTGCTATTTTAAAGCTGTCTCTCATGGATTCAGAAATACTTGGGAGCTACAGACATATATAACGTAACTGGCTTCAGAGGAACATCTGCCAAAGAACATAAGATTTGCTGGTAATCACTCCGGAATGTCCATGTCAAATATTATCAATAATCACAACAGTTTACTACTAGAGTAGGCTTTTAGGTTATATACAAAACCCACAAACAAATACAATACATGAGGAAGTTTACAAAGAATAACTTCCATTTATTCTCTTAGCTTTGATAGGAATTTCATGGACAGGAATCTTTCAAAAAAAGATTCACAGTAGCTTCTCCCAGGCTTTAGTGAGGCTCACAGCCTAGTCAGCTCACAGTCAGGTGACACAAAAGTTTAAACCCACTAAAATTTTGGGAGAAGACCCCAAAACCTTCCATGTCACCAGGAGCAATCATGATTGAATAGGTAGCAAATCTCCATGGCTCAATAGCACCAGTTAAGCAGGGAAAGAACAGAGCTCTTTGAAACCTCAGATGGTGCCTTAAAGGAAAAAAAAAAAATGTGCCTGAGCTCACTGAGAATTCCTTGTGACCTTTTGCAAATGCAGATAAATCTGTTATTAGTTTGTCCCTGGTGAACTCCACCTGCTCTTCCCTGGCTGGAATACAGGAGGATACAGTGGCAGTGGACTTTATACAGTTGAAGAGCTCTCCTGCCTTCCACATTGCAGGCAGGGAGCTGATAAAAACGTACCCTTGCCAAGCCAATTCCCAAAAAAATCAATCAGTTGAGACTCAAGGGCATGAATGACCAGCTTGTTCAGCTGCTCAGAGCAAGCAGCAGCGAGGCAAAGATTTTAAACCATTTCAAAAAGACTCTTCTCCACAAGATCTAAGAATTGCTGCTGATCAAAATACTGCCAAAAAAAGGTGTAAATAAATTTAAGACAGGGCTGCTGACAGTGGCCAGCTCCAAACTGAATTAAGGGAAGACTGACCTGTCTCTTTAGCCCAGCACAAATGTTTTGTTAGGAGTGCACTTTAAATACATTATACCAAACCTGCAGGTATTACTTAAGGACTAAAGCTTGCTGGGGAACCAAAGTGTGTAAATACAGAATTCCAGCTTGGGTTTGCTCCCTCTACAAGTAACTAAGAAAGCCTGCTCTCATCTCCCCAAAGCATCTAACACTACTTTACATCAGCCAATGCCAAGGGACGGACTTGTGAGCTATTTATACCCAGAGATAAAGGTGCCAAAAAAGGTTTTAAAAAACCCTCGGGGGTCATCAAGGTCCAGTCTACCTAAGAGGTGCTGTTTTCCTGCTACACAGCCAACTTCTTCCCACAGCTGCTGGCAGAGAACCACCAGAATAAAGTAAACCAGGGAGCAGTGTTTCTCTGAGAAACACACTGAAGACAGAGGCTCCAAGTGCTGAGCACCTGGCCACCATACAAATGCATCCAGCTCAGCACCCTGTGCATTAGTGAACAGCAGGGCTAAGGTTCCCTCTGAATAAAACATGTGGAGCTGCAGAGTTCACACCATTACTCAATTGATGGAACTGTCACTGCACAGTGGGGAGCAATATCACAAAACTCCACTCACAGAGAGGGAAAAGGCTGCAGAGTTCTACTGGTATGGACTTGACAGGGCCTCTGAAATACTTGCAATGCCAAGGTTACCTGGAAACCACCTTGAACAGTCAGAGGACACTCTCCAGTTAATGGCCACAGTCAGCCAAAAACCCTATACTGCAGAGACTTGTCAAGCCACTGAATATGTAACTGCAGCTTATGCAAATCCATGCAGTGGGGCTGGGAAAAGCAAGGCTCAGTCTCTTCCAATGGGAGGAGCTCTGCCATAAATCCAGAGCTATACCAGGAATAAACAGCCCAGGTTTGGACACAAACACCTTGGTAGCCATTCTGCTGCACCAAGCCGCTTGGAGATGCTCCCATGCTAAAAGGAGCATCTATCACATCAGCATAACGTGGCACACTGTGTCTAAGACACTGCAGCTAAAACCCTAGACACAAGGAAAAGTCACACACAAGGCCAGGCCACAGTGCAAACTGAACCCAAAGCACACTTGGTAGCTAGAAATTAGGACGTCAGAGAGTATTTATTAAGTGTTATTACTTTTTACATTTTTTCCTGCTATATTTTTTTTTTAATCTGAGCAGCAGGAGAGAAATCAAACCACCAAATATTTAAGGGACAAACAAGCAATGGCATCCAAAGGAAACTCTACATACAAAGCCTGTGGAAACAGCTCATTAGCTATGCAAGAAAAACTTAACTGCCTGTCCTTTGAAGAATTTAGGCAGGGTACAATTCAGGAGTAAGGAATCACTTCACATTAAGAACATACCTACACTGGACACCATTACAGAGTCAATAACACCTGGGTTATGTGGCCAATACCAGCACCCACATGGAATAAACTACTGAGCTGATCAGGATTAAACACGATGCTTGCTCTCTGTTATATGTTTTGCACGGTTCAGCTTTTGTTCTCAAAATGGCATGTAGGCAGCAAAGGAGGTGACAGGCTCTGCATGCCACTGCTAGGATACATTCCTCATTTTCATGCAGATCTCCCTCTGGAAAGGGAAAGGTTCCTGCCACACTCCCTGTAAAGTCATGCACTCCCACTTCCTCACAACAAAACATCATACAGTGTTCATCCTGGTCATCTCTTTTATGAGGAAATTATTTATCATATTTACCTCTTTGTGTGGATTTTTTTTATGAGTCCTGGAAATTCCATTTAAGTGCACTGCTTGGAGTATTGACTGTTCTCTTCACATATAAACCCACACCCATCTGACCTTTCAAATTTGGCTATGACACTGCATCAGTTGTAGGAGGCAGCCATCCCTCACCACCACCAACCATGCAAGATGAAGTGTTTTGTCTTCCCTTAGTGACATTCAGGACTGAGCTCCTGCCACCTTCTTACACCAATTTCACTGCAGCAGAAAGAACTCTAAGTGGGCCGATTATCCCCAATCCCATAAAAACCTCTGTGCAGAGGGTCAGGGAGGTGCACACAGACCAGCCCGGGGGCAGCAGCAGCACCTGGGTATTATGCACACCTCCAGAGCTCTGGCGTTCACAAGAGGGATTCACATGTGCCGAATCCCTCCCTCCTGCACTGTCCCCCAGGGCTTGATCCCATCTCCTCAGGGAATTAAAACTCCCTGGAGGCAGGGCAGCTGCAGCGACAGCGACCTCGGGCTTAACAAGACAAGGGACAGATGGCAAGAGCGGCATCGCCGTGTGCTGCTGTCTGAGAGAGACACCAATCTGCTGCACCAAGGGCTCAGCCTGACCCGTGCTGCTGAGGGATGCCAAGGGGATGCTCCAACAGATTACAGCCCCCTCTTCCCTTTGTCCAGCTCTCAGCTGAGCCCAGACTGCCCGTCACTCCTTGTGCATCACTCCCTGTCCACCCACAAACTGCCCTCGAAGGGGTGGAAGAGAAATGATTTCTCCGCTCGTTCCTCTGTGGTGTCTCAGTAAGAAAAGGGGGAAAATAAAATTAAAATGAGTCCTTTTTCATCGGGTTCTTACCGTGAGGTTTCCCCTGTGACGCCGCCGCTGATTCGTGCGACGGTTATTTCTTCCTTTGTTAGCAACAGAAAAAGACCAGGAACAAAAGGGAAACTGAGTAAGGAAGAGGGAAACATCACCATCCCGGTGCTGGGAATATGAGTCAACTGTTAAAAAATGGAATCTGACTTTTATAAAGAGTACAAACCCAGCGACAATCCGTGTTCTTTCATTCGTGTGACAGTATCTGGCAGAGGGGGAAGAGATGAGGCTTCTAAGTCCTGGTGACCATAAAATCTAAGGCCTGATCAAGTTGTGAGACTAACAAGGAGAAAACAAATTTAAGTGCTGACCTACAGGTCTAAAATTAGTTTCATTAAACGCATTCACTAGGAGCAAATGCCATTCTGATGACACGGGAGCCAGAAGAGGACTCTGGAAAGCTTCATGTCCCTCACAGTATCCATCACTCCCACATTCCTTCCTGTCCAGGGGCTCTCGATGCTCCTAATAAACATAATTATTAGGGGAGGGGGGGTTATGGGCTTTTCTTAACGTGAACAGTACTGAAGTCCCCAACTTTGTGTCCCTTCAATGTCACAAAGCACCAGCACTGTGTTTGGAATCCCACAGAACTGCCCATCACCTCAACAGTGAGAACAAATGTTCAAGTGCTCCTACAGAGCCAATGTAAGCAGAATATCACATTCCTGATCTTAAAGAAATGTCAGAATTGAGAGTATGTGACCACACTTCTTCTGACACACGAGCTGTATAAAACTAGTCCTTTCTCCTCAAATTAGACTTTTATGCCTCACAGTGACATTTAAACCCTTTGTGCTACAGAGGCGTTTCATCCTGAGCTCAGCAGAGCTCCTGTGCTTTTTTTATCCTTCAAATGTGTTCACTAAGGCACTCAAAGACCTTTCCCTTAGATTCACACTGCACTTTCCCCAGGCATTCCCAAGCAATGGTCCATCTACAAATGACTGGGCTTTCTAGGAAACCATTTCAGACAGAAACTGAAATGCAAAAAATTTATTGAGAAGTTCTATTTTCCTTCCTTTAAAATGTAACCACCAATTCTCTTCTTGTCACCACCATCACCAACAACTGCAGGGGCTGGAAATGATGAGGCTCAACTCTTTAAACAGGACCCATTTTCCCCAGAGTTAGATGCTTCTAAACATGTCAGTCATGCACCCAAAGCATTCAGGGAACACAAGCTCAGACCACTACAGAGATGGGGGCAAGCACGAGGTGTTTTTAAGTCACTGAGATCTAAGACAGTCAAGGAAGTGTTTTCATGGATCTGAGCTTTAGGCTTTTGATTTCAAATCCACAGGCAGCTGAAAGTGTTCATGCTACTTCAGAAGACCTTATGGACAAAGTGGCCTTAAGTAAAAGGTTATTAAGCTTTTTAGTTTCATTAAGCTTTGTTAGCAGAGGTATTTACAGAATATTGCATTTAAAAAAAGACTATCTTGATTTAAACCAACATCAATAACAGCCCATAAAAAAACCCTGAAATACCCATCAGCTACACCATTGGTAAAGCAGGGTCTATTCATGTTTTAGTTTTGCAACAACTTACAAAAATTTGACTTTTCAATGAATTCAACAAAACAGGAACTTTGGCATGTGATACAGTGTATTTCTAACTCAGTTCTCCAGCAAAATTCTGGTTAATCCAGTAAAAATCCCTTTATTTTCATCCCCTGTTTAGCATTAGTTTTTATATTTGTTAACTGACACTGTTCATATCCCTGAGCAGAGGGTTTATTACAAACAGAAAAAGCATGAGCCCACAAACACAACCAACTAGAGTCAGTCCTTCACCCCCACTGCCCAAGCACCTCTGAGATCCACAGCCCTGGGAGCAATGGGAGCAGTTCAGTCCTGCAGAGCAAAATCTATACAGGCTTAATTCTTCATGAACACTTGATTTCACATGAAAGAATGTTTTTATCCTCAGCTTCAGGGCTGGGAGTGATGACAGCCATGTATGCTGTAAAAAGCTGCCTGGAGACACAGAGATGTGCTCTTGCTTCCAGTAGAAAGAGTGCAGCACCTGCCTAAATTTCACTTTCTTAGATAGAGATGAGACTTAGCCACACTAGAAGCAAACAACTGGGGCTTGTGGTTAAAATGGAGGGATGGGCATCCTGTGTTGTGATGATTAAGACACTAAACCCATGTTCAACCTTTTACCTCGGGAGCAGGACCAAGGCAGCCCTAATAGCCAGAAAGTCAGCACCTCCCTAATTATGTTAGTCAGAAGAAGTTGTAAGACACTCTCCCCTTTCCTCCTTCTACAGGCTTTGCAGGGAGTAGGTGATGATGAACTCTTCATTAGCAGGAAAAGCATCAGCAGACTACTCACAGATCTGCCTGGAGGACTGAGATTACTGAGAGCAGTTTTGGGCACCACAATGCAAGAACATAAAGTTACCAAGAAGTGTGCAAACGAGGCAACAAGGAGCCTCCATCAGCAAACCACCGAGTTTCTTTGCTGCATCTCTTCCACCCTCAACTGTTTCCACAGGCATCCAGTGGCAACAGTGTCTTCCTTCATCCACACAGACCTGACAACCTAAGGCATTCATTAAGATTATTAGAAGTGCTCAGGTGACTCATTCTGCCTTCAGACAGCCACAGCTTGAAATGGGAATTCTCTCTGTCAATGCCACAACCCAAGGAGGAGCAAGTGAAATGCAAAGAGCCAAAAAGCAATGTAAACTGCCTCATTTAACTTACTTTGGGTGGGAAAAATATCAGCTGTTGGAAATTATTACAAGCCCTCAAACATCTCCTCTGAAGTACTACTTAGTAATGGTCATCTTGGGGCATGTGCCAGCTCTTCATTTCCAGGAATCTGCCCAAAACCCCGGTGTTTGTGTTTGCGGAATTGCTACTGATTCAACAAGTCCCCACCTAGTGCCTAAAATTGACTCATTCTTCTAATTTCTAATGTGGTGGCAGTAGGAGAGTTATTTTTCCATATGCTCAGATATTTATACAGCCTTATTTTTGGTCCAGGGAGCTGTCTGAGGATTTATATACAACCTATGGGAGAGGAAAAGGAAAATATGCTCCTCTGTCTATTCCTAGTAAGCCAGCTCTGGCCTAGGATGCCACACTTCATATATTTAGATGAGGGCAAAAGCAACTTTACCTGAGTAAAGCAGCCAAAAATAGTGTAATTTAAGTATCATTAACAAATCTGAAAGTTCTCTTTCTTATTTCTGTTTTGTTTCTGCTTTTTTATTCCTGTTTCAAAAGAAGTTCTTTGATTTTTGATGGGATTGACCTTAAAATGACCCCATTCTGTGTTTCCTTTGTCATATTTATTCAAGCAAGAGCTTGAAGGACAGGACATCGAGTTTCTACACCAATATAATGTCTGAATGGAACCAAAAAGTCCAGAGAGAAAATCACTTTCAACAGCAGGAAAATCCCAAAGGGTGAGCCACTATCATCATGACTTTTGGAAAGGAGTTGGGGGGGAAACCCCAGAACTAAAATCAAATAACAAAATCCCAGAGGTTTAACTCCAAAATACATTGCAGAAAAATGCCAGCTCGTTGTGATTCCTGCCTCACCCTCAAAAATCTCTCCCATTTTTGGAAAAAATGCAACATTTTGGAAACTGCTTGAGCATGAAACAAAAAGGTATGGATCTCCTTTTGGGATCTGACCTTCACCTGCAAACTGCCAGACTGAACAAGTCATGGCAACCACAGTGCCCCATCAGCCCAGCAAGCTGCCGGCTGTCATAGGCTGTGCTCAGTTACAGATGGAGTTCATTGAAACAAGCACTGTGGCCAACGGCACACCATCCACAGCGAGCCAGGGGTGCAGCTGTCGCCCACCCAGCTCGGCCTTCCCCAAATAACTTCTACAACCCCAGCATGGAACACAGCCCTTCCTTATTTGTTCACACCCTGGCACGGGAATGACGGCAGGGAAGATATTCCCACCCTCCTCAGCCACCAAGGAAAAGGTTAAGGGGAGTGGATGAGGTCCAACATGAATTCATCCTCCAAGACTTCAACGATCCAAGAAGAGATGGGCAATATTAGGGTTGATCAGTCCTGATGTGACAATTACTTAAGGGAGGACTCTTTGCTTGTGGAAGAGCATTCACACTGGGAGAAAAAGCTGTGTGAAGGTTTGGTTTCAGTTTAGAGACTGGCTCCCACTCCCCCCGCCTCATGAATCACAAGAAGCCCTGCCAGACAGGGATCTTAAGGCCCCTCCCTTTTGCCAAGCACACAAAGTCTTAAAGATAAAAAAGATAAAGCTGCTTTCAACTAAATGGCATTAAAAGTGGAGTGTGGGGAAGCCACCACAAAACACAATTTTAAGGACTCAGACACACAAGGACTTTATGTCACAGAACCATAAAGCATGCTGAGCTGGGAGGGACCACCAGGATCACCACCCCTGGCCCTGCCCAGACTCCCCAACAATCCCACCCTGACCCCAGGAGTTGTCCCAACCCTCCTGGAGCTCTGGCAGCCTTGGGAGGTGCCCATTCCATGGGGAGCCTGCGCAGTGTACACCCACCCTCTGGGGGAACCTCTGCTGGGACCTGGGGTCAGGTTGACAATCCTTTTGGGTCCCTTTCAACTTGAGATATTCTGTTCCAAGATTATATAAAGCTACAGTTTTATAAAGAATACGAGAGCTCATCTGAATTTTATTGCTACACTCCAAAGAATGAGCACCATCTGCATGAATCTGCACACCTAGTATATTTACTGTTGTATGTTATCCAATGTAATGATTCATTTTGATGCACAAGGTATATAAACAATATTATTTCCTTGAACTAGAAGACAGACAGCTGCCACTTTCTCTGTGACATCTTGTTTTTAAATCACAATTCTATGAGAATCTTTTAGTCCTACCAATGTAGCCACTTAATCTTTACTTCTCTAACCTGTCATTTCATTTAATTACACTCAGAGTTTACTTACAAGGTGATTAACATTAATTATAAGAGTCAGAGAGGTCTTTAACCACAATTACCAGCACAAACCAAAGTTCTGAGTAATTTGAGGGTTTTCTTGTGGTTATTTCTTTAAAGAAGAATTCATTTGATAATCTATCACACTAAATTGATTAGGGTAATGGAACTGCTTCACTCAACACAGTGAGCACCTGAAAGAGGTAAACATGAACATCTTTAGCATCCAGCTATGAGAGACAGCATCTCCCCTCTTGTTCCACCAGATCCTAAAACTCACTTGGAGACATGAAATGGGCTTGTGAGAAAGTGTTAGAAGGAACTGATGCTTCCCTTAAAACTTTGGTATGAATCTTTTTTCCTTCCACACCTGTTTGGAATGCCATACTTTGTCTGTTTAGACTCAGACCTTCACTGATATTTTGTAGCAATTAAGAAAACTAGCTTCAGATGGCAAGTGACTGCAACATAATCTTCTCAAAGAAATGAGCTAAGCCTTCAGCCTTGCTGCCTGGGGGGAAGCCCCAGTAGCAGCCACAGTGCAAAGCTCTCCCCTGGTGTTCCATTGGTTTGCTGTGACTGTTCACCAGGAGTGTGTGTGCAGGAGGACTCCCAGCCCATCCAGAGATCCCATTTGGTGCTAGCAGCTGAGCTCTGCTCACCTCCTTCGCTTGCACACACTTCACACGTCCAGCTTGGGAGGAACAGATGAAGTGACAGTTCTGCTCCTGAGCTCAACCAGGATGCTCTTCCAGCTCTTCTTTTCAAAAAGCTTTCTGAGGCTACTGCTAAGCAACCACCACCTAAAGCCTCTGTAAGTAGAGCCAGGATGCCAAAAATCTTGGATGCGAGGAAGTGACTCCAGGCCAAGAACTGTGATAAAAGGCTACTCAACTTACAAAAGAAGCCAGGACTATTGAGAGTCTTTTGGCTTGTACTGCCTACTCTTTCACCCCATTCATTAACTCCTAAGTCCTACTGATTCTCTTCTCCAAGATTAAATATTTAAAGTTAGGTGGTTTGAACTTGCCAAACTTTGGGGACATGCACACTTCTCAAATTCATACTGGAAAAAAAGATGTATTGGAGGAGGAGAAGAACTGCCAAGACCAAAACCTCATTTTCTCTAAGTTTTGCTAATAAATAAATCAGTGTTGCTTTTAAATACATCCCTGTCTTCTAGAAGTATCATAATACAACAGCCAGTGGATCAGGGAGCTTATACTCACAGAAAGTGAGGTCCTATGCAATTTTTGCTGAACTCAGACTGTGGTTTCTGAAGTGCAATTCCATCCAATGTAATCACTTTATAATATGTTTCAGATGCTGAAGACCAACACTAGATTAAAACCATCCTGCCATGGAGATAGGTGAAGGACTGGCTGCAACAAAGTTAAGACTTCCAGTCAACTCATCTCAATAATCCTTCTATTTTGGCTTCCTGTCTTGCCAAACCAAGGCAGGAAAAGACAAGTCCCTTACTAAAGTGGTTTCACTAAAGCTCAAGATGCCAAATCCAAAGAAGCTGCCAAAGATCCCTAATTTGTTTCAGAATGGAACTGAAAATTAGCCAGCAGTGAGCACCAGTAGAAAGCCTCTGTGGCACCTGAACTGGAGAGACTGAGCCAGTTCTCACTCTGACCCTCCTTCATCCAGAGTAACTGCTTGGGACATTTCCAGTACTGAGGCAAACCCCAAACTCCATATGGGGGGAGAGAAAAACCCAAAGAAGATATTAAAAAGACAAACCAGCTGCATTCCCACATTCTGCATTCACAGAGAAGTTATTTCTTCTCTCTGAAGGAGTTAACTTTGCCATCTGAGAAAGCAGGAGTCAGCTTGAAGGGGAGGGAAACAGAACCTTAAGGCAGGGAGCCCAATTCCATGACACATCCTGAGCTGAACCACAGCACCAAAGCTGTGGCAGAGCCACCACTGGAAACAGCAAAGTGAGGGCAGCAGCTGCTTGGGAGTGGAGAAAATGGGGGCTAAAGACACACTGGGTTCTGCTCTCACACCTGTGCAAGTCAAGCAAGACTGAAGCAGTGTTTCCCCCATCTCCCACAGCAGGGCCACTTGCTTACTGGTGCCATGGAGAGACAGTCCCTTCCCTCAAGGGCAGCACAGCTTCCAAGGAGCTGTGAAAATCAACGCCAACACTTTGCTGTCAAAGACATTTTAAGGTATAAGACACCTCTGTCTTTTTTCCTCACCCCCTTCTTCCATGATCCATTTATTTTTCCTCTTTTCCCCTTCACACAGTGCAGCATTTTACTGCCCCAGCAGCAGGTTTCCCTGTGGCTCTTTGCCAGCATCCCCCTGCTCTTGTTTTGAGTCAAACGTCCAAGTGAAGGAAGTTGGTTCTCCTTTTCCCATTCCAACCACAACCTGTTCCCCTGGAATGCTATGCTGGAAAAAGCCACCAAACAACAAAATGAAAGGATTTTCTCCTGTTTCCTGCACTTCACTTCAGTATAACAAAAAGGAAGACTGGGACTTCTTGAGCCTAGAATGATGAAGACAGCTGACATGAGCATGGGATGCAGGAAAACGAGGCAGCAGTGGCACAGAACATTGATTATCTTCTAGAAGCAGCCACATTAAATCTCATTTAAGCAAAACAAGTGCTTTGACATCTGACTAGTGAAGCATTTGGTGGCATTACCATGATGTTCTCTCATGCCCCTGAATCAGCTCATCCCTAAAATAAGCACTGACTGACCAACTTCTAGGAAGCTGTGAGAGTGTGGGGTTTTTGTCTTGGGATTACATTTTTATGTGGCACAATCCCACAGCACAAGCAACCAAACAGGATGAGGAGATAAACCAACGCACTGCCCTCGTTCTGGAGACCTTTTATTTAAGAGAGACCTTTGCCTTCAAAGCTTGGTTTATTTATTTTTCATGAGGAAAAACAGACTGCTGAACTGAGTGTTGCCAGCCATACACTCTTTCCAGGGAAACCCTTCTTTGATAAATCTTGGGAAAGAAACAAGGACACTTTGAAGGCAACACAAGTGTCTGTTGGTTGAGTTGCAGGGCATCACTCACGGGAGTGGCACAGCACCTCGTTCACGAAACAATTAATCAATCATGCATAAATAACTATTTCTGCTTCCCAGAGATAAAAAAAGGGTTTAACTCAGCAGAATTCACACCAGCAGTTGATGAGTAACAGTGCAGAAGTTGGCCAAGAGCCACCACTTTAGGGAATAAAAGTATTTATTGCTGACTCCCACTCTGCCTCAGTATTTTCACACACTATAAAAATAGAAGTGGTTTAAAAAATATGGTGTAAGAAGAGCTATTTCACACTAATAACTAAAAGCACAGAGAACTATCAACAGCACCCACTGTATCATACAAAACAAATCTCCTTTCTGCACTTGCCAAGGTGTTCCCTGTGCAATCAGGTCACACTTCACAAAGAACACGCTGCAACGCTACAGAACTGAAAATTAAACCCATTTATACAACTGTCCTGGCTTGGAAGCATTGGGATGAATATTACATCTCACTGCACCCAGCCTGCCTGTACTCCTGTTGAGGAAATGAAGCCAAAGCAAGCTGAGGACTGTGACAATGAAACAAGCCAAGAACCCCCACAACTGCTTCATTACACATTTCTGATATTTTGAAGGAAACAATCCAACACTTGATGTCAGTTCTCTGTACTTGCCTTATTTTCCATAGCACGCTTTCCCTCCTTCCCTCAGTCTTCACCAACCAGCAAATCCAGCCAGGGGAACCACTCACTGCATCTCAGATGGAATTTTGTCAGAGAGTACTACAAGCGTGTTGCTTCTAGATATAAACTGGCTGTCTGCTGCAGAGTGTGTCTGAATAATATGGCCTGCCTGCCTGGATTAGGGGAAAAAAAAAATTAAAAAATCCCCCTTTGGAATTATTTTCAAACTACCAAAGCACCTCATAATGTTCCAAAGGAACATAAGTGCACGTAGTCTTTGGGAGAACTCCTCACACCTACCATTTATACTTCACTGTTGAATTTCTTTGGGATGCTAAAAAGCCTTTCATAAAGCATGCCCTTTTTTCCTTCCCCTTCTCTCTCACTGTCCTTTTTTTTTTTTTT
>VXBA01001639.1:0-76440 GCA_013399895.1 Serilophus lunatus | reverse complement strand
TTTTTAAGAACAACACCTAAAAATCCATCATGCATTTACTCAGAGAAGAGACTGGGGTTCATCCCACACAGAAATGAACACACCTAAGGTTTCCAGCTGTGACATAACTGTTACCCCTGGTACAGTCTGTGGAACTCTGCAAAGTGACACTGGGATTTTTTGCTGCTAGGCAGCATTTCCTGCAATGCCCACGCTGCAAGTTCTTGGAGCCTCCTGAAGTTCAATGTCCAAAACTGTGAGGGAGCCAAAATAATTGTAATTTTAGCTATATCACAGTACCAACAAGGTTGGGAGAGACCTTAAAGATCATCAAGTCCAACCTTTAATCTAACAGCCCATCATCTAAACCATGGCACCAAATGCCTCATCCAGGGACTCCTGAACACCTCCAGTGTCAGTGACTCCACCACCTCCCTGGGCAGCCCATTCCAGTGGGGGATCACCCTTTCAGTGAAGAATCTCTTCCTAATATCAAGTCTAAACCTCCCCTGATGGAGCTTGACACTGTGTCCTCTTGATCTGCTGCCAGTTCCCTGAGAGAAGAGACCGACCCCCACCCGACCACACCCTCCTGTCAGGTGGTTATGGACAGCAATAAGGTCACCCCTGAGCCTCCTCTTCTCCAGGCTGAACAGCCCCAGCTCCCTCAGCCCCTCCCCACAGGCCTTGTGCTCCAGCCCCTTCCCCATCCTCGTTGCCCTTCTCTGGACACGTTCCAGTCACTCAACATCTCTCCTCTACTGAGGGGCCCAGAACTAGACACAGCACTCCAGGTGAGGCCTGACCAGTGCTGAGTACAGGGGAAGGAAAACCTCCCTGGTCCTGCTGGCCACACCATTCCTGATGCAGGCCAGGATGCCACTGGCCTTCTTGGCTGCCTGGGCACACTGCTGGCTTATGGCAAGGCTCCCATCCACCAGCACTGGCAAGAAAAGGCGATTTCTCCAGCCTTTTTTTGAGGTGGTGTCTCTGGACACAGACCTTTCTCCAGAAGGCAGATTTGCTCAGGCAGGTCTTGGCTTTCCCTTGGTGGGTGTTACAAATGCAGGACTCCAGGCTGTGTTTGCAGCAGCCTGTCTTCTCCATGGCAATGGAGGTAGCCTAGAGAGAGCTGTGTTTTATACATGGAATCCAAATAATCCTCTCTGGTGACAACTCCTTGTAGAGTCTTTCATACAGTTTGATTTATGTAGTGGACTCATTGCACCAGGTTTGATCCTCCACCCCACAGCCTGTTGACAGCAGGAGGAAAACCAGTGTGCTGTGCACCTGACATAGGCTGTCATGGCAAGGCAGGTGTCCAGAGCTGACAACCAAAATGTAATTTAAAAATGTTAAAACAAGGGATAATGCCATAGGAGCCACTCAAAACCCCGGGCACCCATGATAATTTAAGTACCCTTTATAAAACCCTAGTCCAGGACAACCTTTTAGTAGTGAAAGAGGTTTCTCATGCCCTCAGTGGCACTTTCCTTTCCTAGCCATGCATATGAAAACAGATGTTCTCCTTCTTCCTCATTTAAGAACCTTTTTCCCTGGAAAGGGCTAAGGTATTCAAAAAAGAGATTCATGTTTAGAGTTAAGTACTTTAACAAGTGAGAGTTCAAACCAGAAACATTCAAGAATCAAGTCAGAACAAAGGGTCAGATCTTTGTCCACAAAGAACTTTCATTTCAGTATTAAACACCTACAACCACATACACCTAATAAACAACATTATTTCCTCACACCTTACAGGTCCACTACTAATTTCTGTCACAAGAAGTCAGGGAGATCAGACCCCTTCAAACAATTAATAGTAACAAATCTCTGAAGGTACCTTCCTTCCTGACTTCAAGCACATGGAAGACACAAGCAATTTTTTGTTACAAGCCACATTAAAATTCAAAAGGGGAGATGACCTTTAGTGCACCTCTCCTGAGTAGAATGTTCTTATCCACAAGCAGATCTAATTAAATTCAGCTCTTTATGCTGATTAGGGTTAATAAAGCAATTTGTTAACAGACTGGTTTATTATGTTTGCAACATGATGTTCTGCTGGACATCATGTAATGCTCACAAGCTGCAAGGCTCTCATTTTTCACCCTCTTCAACTGCACTGGTTTTGTGTGAAATTTAAAAGCAGGACCCAGAGTCATCATAAGCTCTGGAGGAGATCAAAAGTCCACTACACAAATCAACCTGTATGAAAGACACCCCAAGAGTTGTCACCAGGGAGGATTATTTGGATTCCATGTATAAAACACAGCTCTCTCTAGGCTACCTCCATTGCCATGGAGAAGACAGGCTGCTGCAAACACAGCCTGGAGTCCTGCATTTGTAACACCCACCAAGGGAAAGCCAAGACCTGCCTGAGCAAATCTGCCTTCTGGAGAAAGGTCTGTGTCCAGAGACACCACCTCAAAAAAAGGCTGGAGAAATTGCCTTTTCTTGCCAGTGCAGCTGCATGCTGCAGAGGATGGATATCAGCTTCTGCTACACTGTGCTTGAATGCATTTTCTGTCCTTCAAGCACAAAAATCAGACTTCAAACATTCAGCAACAGTGTTCCAACCATGGCTCCTCAGGAGGAGAGCCAAGTTCTACACTCAGTTGGCATCAAAAGCACACACACACACACACACAGAGGAAATTTCACAGGCAAGTTTTAAATTCACACTTTTCAAGTCATTTTAAGAGACCTGTCAAAAAATAAACTAAAAAAAAAATTAAAAAAAATAAATCACACTGTCCTCCATACCTCACTTTTACAAGCAGTTCAAAAATTTGTAACTACAAGTTGCACTTACCCAGGAGTCAGCCTCTCATGCTGCTGGGAAGAGGAATTCCCTCAGAGAGCCAGGGTGATTTGTTCGATGGCCTAAACGACCCATCAGGTGGGATTAAAGCTAAAAAAACAGCACCGTTCAAGGAGTGATTGGACAGCCTTGGTGTGGGGGTGGGACAGGATTAGTGCAGCCAAAGTGGGTCTGAGTGACAAGAGATTACCTGGAGAATCCGTGTGCTCACCTTTCCTTAGCAGAGCACACACACCTCGTTCCAGTGGTGCTGGAGTTCTGGAAATCCAGGAATGCCACTGGGAATGCATCCACAGCACAAGAGTGGGACAGTACTCCCCCCCTTTCTTTGCTGGCCCTGTCTTCCCCTAACAGCAATCACCACCCAGCAGATGGAATGGTCACTTTGATCCTCAGTCTGTTTAGCACTCAAATTATGCCAATGGCAAAGTTCTGTGTCAGGAGCTTTGCAAAATGGCAGAGAAACAAGAAGCAGTGAGAGAACAGGATAAGCCAGAAGCAACAGAGAATCACACCCTCCAAGAGGAAATTACAGTGAAAAAAAAACCCTAATTCCCTTAAGGTTTAATACCAACTGCCCAGGTGCACCCAGCAATCTCAGAAATGTTACACATACCCGACTGCTGCATTCACAGAGCTCTTATCCAAGACTCTTTTTTTTTTTCTGGACAGATTGTAGTGATTTTATAGTGGGAAGACTGAAAGAGGAGACTTGTTGAGCCAGAAGCACAGGTAGCAGCTGGAAGAAGGTGGTCTCTGTATTAACAGACCCAAAACATGAGGCTGGAGTTTTGCAGGAGTATAGCTCACTACAAACCCACTGATCTTTATTTGCTGGTGCTAAATTTGTGGATTGCTTAGTCAGACAACAAGTCCTAGGTTACCTCTTGCCTGGGAACTGTTGTGAAGTCTGACGGGTTATACTTATTCCATCAGTGACACAAAGGCACACAGAGAACCTTTCTTCCCTTGCTCTAGTTCACCAAATAATGATTTTTTTTCCCCTAAGGTAATTCAACAAGAATGTACAAATATTACTAAAGCCACTGTGTAATCCTCTATAAATAAAACACTGACAATCTCTACCAGCACTCTACACCAAGATCATCCCTTGCATCCACACACAAGCACAGTGTTTCTCACAGCTCCTGGATGCCTCCACACTTCATTTAAAGGTTAGGTCACTGTTTCCATGCACTCATTTCACACCAGGACAGATTTAAATTTCATATTTAAGAGACAAAGGAATAGCCTGATCTTTGGGTATCCCCAAACATCTCCCAAAAGCCAACTTTAATTTTCAACAGATGTTGAATCAACATATTTGTCAATGTAAATCCTCTTAAGAGCCCAGCAGCACATTCAGCAGAGGAAGAAAACCCAGAGCAGCACACACACATTTCACAGGGGAGAACAGACATTTCAAGGAGAGCAGCTGATGGGAAATGCACAGGAGCACAGCAGAGCAAAAGGGCTGCAGACCACCACAATTTTAACTGACTTATTTCCTAAAAACACATAAAGTCACATCTACTATTTTCTTAGCAAGTCCATTGAAAGCACTTCAATCAGAGAGAAAAAAAGAAGCAAATACAGATTAAACCCCTGAACCAGTAGGCTGTTTTCTTTTAGTGTCTGTAGTCAGCAGGAGCAAGTGTGATTTATTTTATGGGTTTGTGTGAAGACTGCAGCACACTGGCACCAATAAAAACAGCTCCATCTGAACTACCTGACTCTGAAACAACGGGAGTTCTAAAGGGGAAAAAATGTGGAGCTGCAAAACTGTGACACAAGTCCAGAGCCCAGGGGTTTTTCTGTGTGTGAAGCACACCAAGAGCTTTTCCCTGCTCTCCTGTCATCCCAGTGCGTTAGCTGATAAAGGCTCCAAAATTAGCAGTCCCGAGTGGGGATGCCTGAAACCCATCTGGCCCGAGGGAACGAGTTTAAAAACCTGACCCAGCTTCTAGAGTGCCAGATATGCCTGTACTCCTTTTCTGTCTACTGGAAGGGGCTGGCAAAGGCAAACACAGGAGTCTGACTCGACTAAACATGGTATTCAGATATGGGATTAGAGAAAGGTTATTTTAGGACGTAGGAAGTAGGAGAGAGAAAAAAAGGAATATTACATTTAAATCAGATACTGGCAAAGGGAAAGGTCACAAGATATGCAAAGGCAGAAATCAAGGGGGAAGAAATATCACTCCTTTACATTGCCTGTCTGTGCAGAGCTCTGTGCTCAAGGCATCTGTTGTGCTGTGGGAATGGTTTGCAAAGACTCACCAGTGGAACAGAGGCATCATCCCTTCCCTGCAGGCAATACCAACACTGCCCAGCCAGTTCAACCAGTAAACTGCACTTGTGGAACCCCCTTCCAGTAAGTTTTACCCATTCTGGAAGAGGTGAATCAATCTGATGCTAATTACATCCAAAAACTGCCAGTAATGACACTATGACAGGGAAAGTCCAGCTCTGAGGGAGCTCTTTTGGAGGAATTCAGCCAGAGATACCCATCTGGCTTGTTTCTTTGAGGAGACTGGAACACAAATTGAGCAAACCACTCCAACTCACATAAACCTTCCAACTGTAGCTCTGAAACCCAAGTATCCTTTTTTGCCATTCTGCACAGACCAATGATAACAAGCAGTGCCCCACCTAATTACCAGGTATTAAAAATAGGAACACACAGCCATGGTGATGCACCTGGTAATTTTGGTTTACCAAAGGCTCTGATTTATTGCACAGCAGCATATGATACAAAAATAAAATCTAAATATTTCCTCCCAGAGCCCACAAAGCATCAGAGAACCAGAAGGCACACAGTGTTTCTGCAACTCCAATGTCAGGATTAAGCAGGAAGATAAAAGAAACCCTCATCTTGCAGAGAAACCAGCATGCAGGAGGGAGGGAAGAGCAGAGACAAACCAGCAGGGAGCTGGAGGCAATGGGAAATGAAGAGGCTTCCTGGCCACACCCAGGGCTGGAGTACAGCTTGGATTTGGCACTATCACATAATATTCCTTGTCTCCAGCTCAGCTTTTAAATGCTGCAGGAGTGTTGAGGCGGATAAACCCACAGCCCATGCCAAGCTGTTGGCTCACAGGCCAACAGGCACACACAGAAGGGCAAAGCAGGTGAGAATGCACAAATCCCCTCACATCACACCCAGGCTGTTCCATACAAAAGTTATTTCAGTGTATTCAGTCAAACTTTCAAGTCAGAACTAGTCACTGGAAGTTCTAGACCAGAGCTGTGCCCTTTACGTACAAGTACTCAACCCCCAAGGCAGCTCGAGTGCTGTATCCAGTTCTGGGCCCCTCAGTAGAGGAGAGATGTTGAGTGACTGGAACGTGTCCAGAGAAGGGCAACGAGGAGGGGGAAGGGGCTGGAGCACAAGGCCTGTGGGGAGGGGCTGAGGGAGCTGGGGCTGTTCAGCCTGGAGAAGAGGAGGCTCAGGGGTGACCTTATTGCTGTCCATAACCACCTGACAGGAGGGTGTGGTCGGGTGGGGGTCGGTTTCTTCTCTCAGGCTCCCAGTGACATGATGAGAGGACACAGTCAGGGAGGTTCAGGTTGGATATCAGGAGAAACTTTTTCCCAGAGAGAGTGATTTCCCACTGGAATGGGCTGCCCAGGGAGGTGGGGGAGTCACCGTCCCTGGATGTGTTTAAGGATGGGTTAGATGATGAACTCAGTGACATGGATTAGGTGGTTTAGATGATGGATTGGTGTTGGATAGGTTGTTAACCCAGGTAAAGGTTGGACTTGATGATTTCTACGGTCTTTTCCAACCTTGTTAATTCTGTGTGTAATTCTGTGTGCAATTTTTTCAAAGGATTTGGGGACAAACATCCCTCCCCCCTTTCAGAACTCTACACCCTGAAGTAGTATGCTCTTCACTCACAGAAAAACACTGAGGGGATGGAGAAACAGAGCCCAGGCCTCAGGCCAGATGCTCTAGGGCAAGTCAAATCCATCTTGGGAAGACACTGCTCCACCTGGCCAGGGATACACCCTTTTCTGCCCAGTTTTTGGTTTAGGCACACATCCACATCCCAAAACAAGCAACACTCAAAACTCTTAACTAGTTAGGCCCTAGAAGTGCTCCTAGCTCTTTTAGGGAACACCAGGAAATATTTCCCAATGCCTGCCCTTCAAGCTGCCCTCCACACTTAGTTAGGTTTGTCTAAAGGCAGAATTAGAAACCACCCAAATAATAAGAGGAAATGTCTTTGGGGCTGAGGCCACTTGTCAAAAGTTATGGCACATTCCTGCCAACACCAAAGTGGTGCTTCTGTGCTTTTTCATAGCCTCTGAACACATGACTTTTGTACCCTCTCTGTAGCTTCCAAAACCCAACAGTTTTTAACAGCCTGACCAAAACTTCCACATTTTCATACAAAAAAATTATGTCCCATGGTCACTCAGCTCCCTGAAGTCATTCAACACCCTCCAAGCACTGCATGGCTCTTCCTACATAACTGAAACCACCACGTGCCTACCAGTGAAGCCTTTGCTCTATTTAGTATCTATTATGCCACACCAAGCTTTAATTTTCACCACCAGGCCTGTGAGAGTTGCCTTACATTTCTTGCAACCCCCTGACAACACCAGTGGCTCTCCACCCTCAAAATCTCTGAGCTCCAGCACACCAGATGACCCATTTTAGGAGGACACTGTCCCTAGTCACCTGTCTCATTCTCCTGCACCTTTCCCTCTCAGAAGCACCTCTGGTGTTTAAACTAAACTCTCAGCACTGTCTTATGACTTCCCTGAAGGAAGATTTGGCTTGCTGCAGCTCCCTTCCCCCTGCCCCATTCCAGTGGGCAGCTTCTCCCCAACAGCACAAGAGAGACAACAGCTGATATTTCAGAGCTGCTATTTTAAGGCTTGCCTAGGAGTGTTTCTGTCTAGCTAGACAGATTCCCTGTCTTGGCAACCTGCTGACTTGACAGGAGGAACAAATACCTTGCTTAACAAGCCCCAAATATGATGTGGATTATGCTCCTTACAACCAAAGGATAAAAAAAAAAATCCAGACATTTACAGTGTTGAAAGCCTTGCAAGTACATTTGAGGTCCAACTTTATCCAGCAACAGCCTGGAAAAACCTCCCTCTAGATGAGGCAATGATTAGTGTCACATCCCGCAGCCAAGCTCAGCATCTGGGCTTGCAAAGAAAGAGGCTGGGCTTCCCCTCTTGTTAATCCTCCCAGTAGTCCCTTGCTCCACTGAAACAGAAATCACAGCTCCTGAACAGCTGCTTCCTCAGACAGCAAGAGAACAGCTGAAGAGGACTCAGGCCAGGCATGGACACAGAAGCAGGCAGCTAATTCTTCCAAGCTGCAGTAGGCAGACTGTGCACTGGGGAACAGGGAAATCACCTCTTTAACTAATGTTAAATGAGATGGGTCTTGAGGTTTTTATCTGGCTTCTCCAAGCTGCTCCTTCACACATTTCTTTTGGGACAGGCTGTAAGTGATGCCAATGACATTGGTGGGATGTTCAGGTGTAAGACATCAGGAGGAGGGGGTGTTTGATGAGAAGCACATTTGCTACATAAAATCATCTCAAGTTTGCAACAACTCCCCACGCCCTCCTGGCAGGCATCGCCTGCAAAGCCCTCCTCCCTCCCTTCCTGTATTTGAGTCAGTCAGGCTGAGTCAAGCCCTCCAAGAGCATCCCTTGCTTTCATAACTTTCTGTTCTAGAGGACAGGCTTGACTCCACTCGTGCTTTTTCACACCACACATTAATGCTCATAAAGGCAGAAAGCAATGTAATAAAAAAAATAAATAAGTGCTGGTGCTACATAAACCAGACCCTTTCTAAGGGCTTCTCTTGGAATATGAAGGCACAACACTAAGAACATTGACAGTAAGAATAAATAATGTTTGAATTATTATCAAATTAATTACTGAAGAGTTCTACTCTCTAAAATACTGGATGAAAAAGATTTCTAGGGCAGAGATGCCACAGGGCAGGACTGTCTTTCTGAGCAGTATTAACACACTGGTTTGCAAAATAACCTGCCAATTACTTTCCTAATCAAAACAAGGAATTGGCCTTCTTCTTCCTCATTCAAGAAAATAAAAAGCAGTCATTAATACTGCCTGCCTATAAGAGAAAGCCCTGCCACCACAATGTGCTTGACTCTTACAATTTCCTTCCACCTGCTGGATGATTTCCCCTGGAGACTGACTGCCCTTCACATCCCACCAGGCTCTGCCCTGGTCTGAACACACACACAGCAAGACATCCTGCCTGCAAATTAAACAAAAAATAAAAAATTTATGCTTCAAATGACATCTGAAACAGGTAACATGAAGTTTCTAGGATCTGCACAAGCTGTCTCTGTCCAAGCTTTGCATGAGCACCTGGGAGGACTGCTGAGAGCGCCAAAATGTCAGCAACCCTCAGCACCTTCCTGGCACAAAGACTATCAGCATTCCTATTGGGAGGAGACAGAAGTCTTACTCTACATTTTTAATTTGTAATTCTTAAGCTACATTTTAAAGGGTCCTTCAGATCATACAGCAGCAATCACCTGGGATCCTTTGTGAGGAAAACAGGCTGTTAAATAAATACCAAACAATAATGAGTGCATAAAACCCAGGGACAGAGCAATGCAAAGAGTTAAAATAATATGGGAAAAAGCCGAACCTTGAACTTAGCAGTTCACAGTTTTAGCACTCAAGGGAAAAGATAAAAGACATGCCTGTGTTAGGCTTTTTGAGCAAACAGTTTAAACACTGTCCTTTAAACAAACCCCAGGAGAAGAAAAAAAACAACCCACAAAACACAGTATTTAGGGCCTCAAAGCACTGTATAATGCAGTGAAAATCAGATCTAGGATAAAGAGAGAAAGCGAGAAGAAGATGTGGAACAAATAAGCACAACCTAGGCCTTCTGGTACAAACTGACATTTTTCTTGATCAAATGGCAGCACAGCCAGGACACAGTTGTGGAATTTAAACCCTCCTCCCAAAACAATTCTTAGGAGGTTACTATGACTCAAACACTGACAGCACAATCACTCTTCCCTGCCATCTCATATCCAGACAATGAGGCATTCTCCTCCTCCCACCTCAAACTCCCTTCCCGGGGAACTTTCTCACCTTCTCCTCATACACAAATCTGCCTCCTGGAAACACACCATCCAAACCACCCGCCCAAAATCAGGCTCCTGAACGTATTTTAAAGACGCTACAAAGTGCTACACAAGAACAGGAACGGCATGAGTGGTAACAAGGTGCTACATGATGCTACAGCAAACTGGCTCAGCAGCCAGTGCCACCAAAAACGAGCTGCAGGGTGGCATCCTTCTCATCCTGCTGCAGCTGTGATTCGGGAAGGGAAACCAAGAGAGACTTAAATCTCTTCCAGGAGAGTGATTTGTCTTGCAACTCGTGTCAGGGTGGGACCAACAGGCAAGCAGCCACACATAACCCACACCAGGGGAAGCAGATGGGGCACCTGCACCACAAGAGCTCAGAGAATGGAGTGGGTTGGAAGGGACCTAAAGGTTCACCTAGTTCTAACAGCCTGCCGTGGGCAGGGACACCTTCCACTAAACCACCCACTTCAAGGGATGGGGCAGCCACAGCTTCTCTGGGCAACCTGTGCCAGGGCCTCCCCACCCTCACAGCCAAGAATTTCTTCCCAATACCCCAACCAAACCTACTCCCTGTCAGCGTGAAGCCACTCCCCGTTGTCCTATCGCTACGTGCTCCTGCAAATAGTCTCCTTCCATCTCTCTTGTAGGCTCTGTGCTAGAGAACAGCCCTAGGGCTGCTTATCCCCCTCTCAGGCTGGGGCTGTCTGGCTCTCCTGCTGGAAGACTGCGGGAGCAAGGATGCAGATTTAGGAAAGACAAAACCCAAACTCACATCCTTCCAGTTACCACCGGACCAACGCAGCTATCCCCAGGGAGAACCAGGAGCCACCCCTCAGCGGGTGTAGCAATGCAGCGTCCAGCGGGCAGCAACACAGAAACAAACACACACCAGTTTCCCAGTCACACGGTTCGTTCACGCCTTCAGCATCACCCTGCTTTTATTTTTTTACTCCCATCCCTGCACGTGTCCGAGGCCAGGCTGAAGAAACCCGGGACAGCCAGAGGCGTACGTGCCCATGGCAGCGGTTCGGGAGCCAGCAGAGCTTCCAGGTGCCTTCCAACCCAACCCAACCCGTTCCGCGATGGATACAGAGCCTCTGTGACCCGCCGAACGGCCTGGCCTGTCCCCGGCGGTGCCGGGGATGCTCCGGCCCAGGGACGGGCACACGGGCGGAGGTGCAGCGGCGTGTTACCGCGCCCTGCAGCCTGGGGACGGCGGGGGAAAGGGGCATGGAGAAGGGCGAAGAGGGAAAGGGGGGGATGGCGCCTCCCCGCCCCTCACCTCGCGGGCGATCTGGTTGAGCGCATCGTCCTCCGCCGTCAGGCGCTCCCGGTTCTGCAGCCGCTTCCTCCCGGCCCCCTGCGTGCCCATGGCCGAGCCGCCGGGACCGGAGCGGAGCCGGGCCGGGCCGAGCTGGACCGGACCGAGCCGAGCCGAGCCGAGCTGGACCGGACCGGACCGANAAAAAACTAGAGTTCGAGGGCTCCCTGCCCGCCGCCTTCACCCCCTGCGCCGCTCCCGAAATCGCTGCTCCTCAGCGCCGCCTTCCTGAAATCGGAGGGCGAGGAGACCCCGCCCGCTGCCCTTAAGTCCCCTGTCCCCAAAATGGGGTCCTTCGCATTCCTCCAGCCCCCGCAATGAAATGGGGCTGTGAGGGGACCCTGCCCGCTGCCCTCACGTCCTCCCTCCCCAAAATGTGGTCCAGTGTTATCTCTCCAGCCCCCGCAATGAAATGGGGCTGTGAGGGGACCCTGCCCGCTGCCCTCACGTCCTCCCTCCCCAAAATGTGGTCCAGTGTTATCTCTCCAGCCCCCGCAATGAAATGGGGCTGTGAGGGGACCCTGCCCGCTGCCCTCACGTCCTCCCTCCCCAAAATGTGGTCCAGTGTTATCTCTCCAGCCCCCGCAATGAAATGGGGCTGTGAGGGGACCCTGCCCGCTGCCCTCACGTCCTCCCTCCCCAAAATGTGGTCCAGTGTTATCTCTCCAGCCCCCGCAATGAAATGGGGCTGTGAGGGGACCCTGCCCGCTGCCCTCACGTCCCCTGTCCCCAAAATGGGGTCCTTCGCATCCCTCCGGCCTCCGCAATGAAATGGGGGGTGTGAGGGGACCATGCCTCCTATCCTCACGTCCTCCCTCCCCAAAATGCGGTCCAGGGTTATCCCTCCGGCCCCCGCAATGAAATGAGTGTGAGGAGACCCCGCCCGCTGCCCTCACGTCCCCTGTCCCCAAAATGGGGTCCTTCGCATCCCTCCAGCCCCCGCAATGAAATGGGGCTGTGAGGGGACCCTGATCCCTGACCTCACGTCCCCCGTCCCCAAAATGGGGTCCAGGGCTGTCCCTCCAGCCCCCGCAATGAAGTGGAGGTGTGAGGGGACCCTGCCCGCTGCCCTCACGTCCTCCCTCCCCAAAATGTGGTCCAGTGTTATCTCTCCAGCCCCCGCAATGAAATGGGGGGTGTGAGGGGACCCTGATCCCTGTCCTCACGTCCTTCCTCCCCAGTCCCTCCCGAGGAGCTCCATGTCCCTCTTGTACTCAGGAGTCCAGAGCTGGACACAATAAATTTACCAGAAACGGGGCATCAAAACCTCACCAGCGGTAAAGCTGGGGCACTCCTCTGCCACAAATATGGGGGGACACAGTTTAGAAAAGTGGCTCCTCGTTCCCTGAGCCCTCACACAGCCTCAGCCCTGTGGGACCTGTCCCACAAAGAATTTTCCTACTAAGCATAAGTGGACTCAATTAATTTTAATGTCAAGTACATCGCTACTTAATTAATTCACATTGACAAGGAAAATGTATTTTCTGGGATTCCTGTCACAACCCTTACACCTCAGTTTTCACACTAATTCCCTAAATATAAATTAAAAGTCTCTCAAGCTCATGTGGTTGCACAGACAGAAGAAAGGGCTACAAAACCCGCCCACCCCCTTCTGACCAGAAAGCTGCATCTAATCTTTAAGGTTCAATTTTACCATTGATTTAAACTTGATAAAGGTAAATAGCGTAGCCTGCTCAATATTGGCAGTTTTCACGTCCACCTGAGATTCGGGTCATGCTCAAATTGACTGGGTAGTAATGGTCCACCTGGAACTGTTTATTTTTTCAAGAAATTTTTTTTTTTTTTTTGTCAGCAGAAGTGGATGGATGAGTCCCCCACCTTGCTTGGGCATTCAAATGCGTGTCAAATCCTCAAATTTGGCATGAGGTTTACTCTGACCCCAGGCAAGGGGATAACAAAGGGCCCTTAAACTAAGCTCTCTCCCTGGAGGCAAAGCCTTACTGCGTCTAGTTTTTCCTAGATATCCCTCAGGCTTCCATTCTTCACCTCCCCAAGGCCTGACTTAGCACTCTCACCCTTTCAGGCTCTGCATAACTCGTTTCCCTGAGTCCTTGTCATTGCATTTGTCCCTGCCCTTTGAGGAATTCGGTCTAAAGAGGCGGGACAGTGCCTTATTTTTAGGTCCCTGTTACCCAGGGATTTGGGCCACCTGTGTGGCTGCATCACCGTATCCATGCAAGGAATTTCCCTTTCAGGAAGGTTTGCATCAGTGCTGTTTGCCTGCCTGGCTGGAAGCCCTGTGTAGGCTCAGCCATACAGCCAATCTGAGTCTTGGGCTGAGCAAGTTTCTGTCCAAAAACCTCTTTCTGAGAGGACAAAGGAAAGGCAGAAGGGAACAGGAGAGAAGAAAAGAAGGAAGAAATAAAGGGAAGGAGAAATGGAGGGGAAGGGCGAGAATGGGAGGGGAGAGAGAGGAAGGTGGTCAAGAAAGGGGGAAGAATGTGAGAGAAGAGGGAGGGGAGAAAGAAATAGGAAAAAAAAGAAATACAGGAAAAATGGGTAAAGGAGGGGAAAGAGGAGAAGGGGGAAAGAAAGAGATGGGAAGGGAAGGAGGGGGAGGGAGGACTTAAAAGAATAAAGCAGAGGAATTGGAAGAAAACAAGCTATTGAGTGACTGATCAGATTTCAAATTAAACACTGAAAATGCACTGCAGTGTAAAAAATCCTTCCTTTTTTGCTTGCATTCCAGACACACAGGGTCTTTTTTTTTCTTTGAACATAGGCAAAATAAGCCATCTTGTTATAAAAATACTACCCATGCATGAAATAATGATTAGAAAACGTTAGTTTTGGCTGCACTATGAAATGCAGCAAGTGAAAATTAAGTACTGAACGTACATTTCTTATTTTAACAAGCAATGTGAAGTCAAAGCTCGTCTTGTGTGATAAATGTGATTAATGATACTCAGACAACACTGAGTGTCCTGTGCCAGTTTTAAAGGGCTCTATTTTAAGTGCATAATCCATACCTCATTCTCCAGTGTCTGTGTGCAACGAGACTGTTTTATGCAGAGGAGCACACCTCAAATATACAACTTTCCCTCTGTGCCACTCTTAAACCAAACCATCCAGTGAAACCTCATTCTTAAGGATCAGAACAAACAATCAGCTGTTAAAACTGATGGTGGTATGCTCATCAGACTGCTTTTACATAATAAAATTGATGGGTTTATATTCTGTGCAGGAAAATCTCTATTAGCAGCAAGTCCCGGGATAGGAGAATCCAGCAGCAAAGACAGTGTTAAGACTGTTAACTGGTGGTGTTAAAAGAAAACGCTCCACTGTAAGGCCACAGCATATGCCAAACCAGAAATGAAGCCTGACAGCTTTAATGAGATGTCCATGAGTCCAAGAAGAGTGGAATGCTTAAAGACCTTGGGAAATCTACACTTAGAAGGCAAATATTTTGTATTGTCAAGATACGTGAAAGGAGCAGAGCTCCATTAGCACTGCGATATTTTGCAAACATAACGGCAGTGTCACCAGCAGGGGCTGTGGATTTATTAATGGAAAAAAAAATACATTACAGACAAGTATGTGCTGGCACTAAAAATCTGCAGAAAAATCCCACTGGTGCAACTAAAGGGCTTGTACTTTATTAGACCTCCAACGGAGCCAAAGACGATCCTCCTCAGCAAATCAGACCTCCTGGAGAAAGCTTTCAGGTGGTGTTGCCACGTCTGAGCGGTGTAAGGACAGGGCACAGGAGACTGGTGGTGTCCACGGAGATTTTGTCCGTATGAAATTCATTACTGTTGGTTCATCTTTTCAAGTCAGCAGAGCTGCAATTTGCATCAGCAGAGCTCAGACCCTCTGGGAACATTGATTAGCTTTGCCATGTCTACCCTGGGGCTCCTAGTCACACAGCAAAGCCTGATAATTGATAAGTGTCTTCCCGGGTGGTCCAGGAAACAGCCCCATGAGCTTGGGTTTACCAGGGAGAATACAATCCTCCATAATGGTGTGAGCTTCCAAGACAACTTTTAGGAAGAACTGGGGAAAAAAAAAACAAACCCCACAACAGCAGCAGATAATTACCTTGATCACTTTAACCTGTTGGAGAAGATGGCAAATCTGTCAGCAGCCTGGCATTGGTTGATGGAATTGATCTTGATAATATTCTAGTGTACCCTTAAAATAGTGGGTCACTGTGAATCTCAGCACACCTTTGGGTAAGTAAGAGCACAGACCACTGTGTAGCAGTACCCCATGTTTGGAAGAGCTACTGCTGCTAGCAGACTGCCTGTTGTTGATGATGTATAAAGCCATCTTCGTAGCAAAAACATTGTAAAATCAGTATGGAACGTTTAGCAGGAACTTTTGGGTGCAGTTAATTGGATTCAACCTAGTTTTAGTATTTTGACTAAACAGCTTCTCCGTTGTTTTGATTGCTGAGCAGACATAGTGACTTACCATCATCAAAGTGTCTGGCAGAGGAAGCAGAAGATGATATAGAAGTTATTGGCACAAAATATAGAATTATTTTCAAATCCTTGGCATTGTAATTCGATATTCAATTTGTATGTTTCTAATCCCAAAATTCAGCCTCTTGCACTAAGTGGTCAGGTGAATAATGAAAATAAGCTGATATAATTAGAGTAGCTATGTCTATCATATACATCTCTAGAAACAATTTGGACATGAATTAATATGATTCCAGAAGTTATTTTGAAAGAATTGTTCAGGAAACACATTTGGATGCTTTGTATAAGAAAGAAGTTCATTTTTAGATATTAATGGATAGCTAATTAGGCATTTTTTCTAATAATTGGTCAGCTAATGAATGTTTGTAGTTTATTGGTGTGTTGCCTTTAACCTCTGTCCCTTTGCTTCCTGTAGATCCAATTCCTGAACATCTATAGTTGTATTGATAATTCAGAGAAAGCAGAAATTCCTGTAGCTGTCTAGCAGTTAAGTTCTGAGGGATGGCAATCGCATCTGGCAAGGCAATCTAGATGATCATAGTTAGCTGAGGAATGTCTTATTGTTGAGGTTTATTGAGCCTTTCAGAAAGAGGCCTCAGGTATAGTAACAGGTATAGTCCTTAGTATTTCATAGAGAACTTAGCAGAATTATGTTGAGACAGTTAACATTAAGATGTTAGTTTAAGTTTTCTTTTTCTAACTCACGCTTCCTTCCCTAGGTGTCACGACAAAGCATCAGTATCCTGTGTTGCTTATTCGATCACACATTAATTTCTCAAGTTCTATTGCAGACAGAATTCAGAAAGCAGCCTGAATTCAGATGGATAAAGGCGAAGAGAGTTGGAAATCACACTGTGATGTGGGGGAGATTTTCAACCCTTTTTCAAAGGATGGTGTTTTACTAAAGTTGTTAATGGTAAAGGTTTTCTATATAAGGTTAGAGGGAAAGGACGAGATATGGAATATGATTTAGATTAAGGAATAAAGTTTTGCCTCTTAGAATGTGGAGATAAGATTTTAAGGATAAGTATAAAAATAATTTAGGCATAAAGTTAAGTTTCTAGTATAAGTGGTTGAAGTGCTAGTAGCTTTGATTAAGTATGTGCTGTTTTAGTTAAAACCTTGAATTTAAGTTTAGAATTGATCTATTGTTAATGTTAAGGTTGGAAGTATTTCATTCCAATGTTTAGTATTATTTTGGGTATGTACCTTTTTAGGATATTATGTAAGGAACTTTGGTAAGGCATGCCTTGCTGTAACAATCCTCTGCAGAGTTATATAGAATATTGTTAAGTGAACAGTTGTGGAATGTTGTTGATGATATGTTTGTTTTAATAATCTTAACTTCTTTGTAGCACTAAGAAGGAAAGTGCTGGACTCTCGTTGTGACCAAAGGCATGGAAACAGTGCTGCCTGTGTATCACTGAACTCCATGGAACAGCAAGAACATATGGGTGACGTTGGCTAAGGCTATCTGTCACCCTTGGTCCCAGTCCCAACAGGTGATAACAAGCTCTTTTATCACATCAATTTTTTCACCACAGATTTCGATCTCTGTGGCAACAGTTCCTCCTGTAGCAACAGTTTCTATTATTTCACTCAGATGCTAGATCTATTGTTGCTGCTTGTCCTGATTGTCAGGGAACTCACGTCCCTAACCTTTTTGGAAACTAATCCCCAAGGATTGTTAGCATTTCAAATTTGGCAAATAGGTGTAAATGATGTTGATGGATTTGGCCGACTATTCACAAGCTATCGTGGCTACAGCTTACACTGGTAAGGCTAGTAAAGATGTTATTTGACATTTTCCACTAAAAAATAAAAATCTCAAAAAAGTGAAAACTGGTAATAAGCCTGCATATGTGTCCAAAAAAGCTTGTGCAGTTTTTTCGCACTATGGGGTGTTCTGGCATTCTCCATTCCCCCACGGCCCAAGCCATTGTCAAATGGGCTCGTGGCACCCTGAGGTGTGTGCTTCAAATTCGAAAAGGGGGAATGGCTAGAGAATCCTCATAGGCATGATTAGATAAAGCAGTGTGTGTTTTGAATTTCCTCCACCCTGGAGATGATGTGGAGTTATCTCCGAGGGGCTGTGCTTGTGTCTCCACAGATCAAGGCCATCAGTGGATTCCTGCTTGTTGAGTTCAGCCTGTCCTGGATCCTGCCTTTTGCTGAAGATTGAATGGTTCAGCCAAAGCAGAACGTGTGGATCACACTGGCAAATATGATGGGACAGGACTCCATCTGTCTTGCAACTGCCTCAGCAGAGAATACATTTCAAACATGTTTAGTGGGACTTCCAATAGATAACAGCAAAGCAATAGTAGCAATGCTTGATCACACACAACAAAACTGTGCTGCTATATCAGAAACACACATAAACAGCATTAACATGGCTTCAGGGATAGAGTGCTTGCCTCCAGCAGACACTGAACCCCAAGAGTCAGAATTGTTAGGATGGGTATCTGTGGATGCTTGTGTTGAGTTTGTGTGTGCTCAATGTGTTGACATGGGTGGGTTAGGATGCAGACTTTGAATCCAATGTTAAAAGTATATAGAAATGAGATGGCTTGGTGCAATGCCACTTGCAGCAAACCGAAAAGAGCCGTTAGCAATGTTGGGCATAGGCCTCGCAAATTGCTGTATGGTATCTTTTTAATATGTGGAGATAGAGCATGGGCTGGTATTCCATCAAATAGTGTAGGAGGCCCATGCAGTTTGGGTCAGCTGACACTGCTGGCTCCAAACCGCTCCACGATTCTGGACTGACGGCAGAAATTACATCGACAAAAGAGGGCCATGGATATGCACACATTTTCAAGGCAATGTAATGACTGTGGAATTTTGGAATAGAGGAGAAAGAATTGCAGGTGGTATTTTCCCTTGGGTTGGTTCTACAATAGCTTTAACACAGCTAAGTAAGTTAGGATGCTAGTTGGCTAAACAGATTAAAGCAACATCAAAAGCTTTGAGTGGGCTTTTATTAGATGTAGATAGTGTTAGGCATGCTACGTTGCAAAATAGAGCTGCAGTTGGCTTTTTGCTGATAGCTCAAGGACATGGACGTGAGGATTTTGAAGGGATGTGCTGTATGGATCTATCGGACCACAGTGTATCAATCCACAAAAGCATCCAACTGTTGAAAGAGGGAGTTAAGAAACTGCAAGTTGATGATGGCTGGAATTGGCTGAAGGGACTGTTTCAGAGCTGGGGAATATCTGGCTGGCTGCTGTCTTTGTTAAAAACCAGATTATTGATTGTTGTGGAGATAATAACCGTGATCCTTCTGTTGCCATGCGAAGGGCCCTGCAGAAATCTCTACAAGCAGCTTTTGTGGCACAAATTCACAAAGATGGAATTGTTGGAGAAGATGGCAAATCTGTCAGCAGCCTGGCATTGGTCAATGGAATTGATCTTGATAGTATTCGAGTATACCCTTAAAATTGTGGGTCACTGTGAATCTCAGCACACCTTTGGATAAGTAAAAGCACAGACCACTGTGTAGCAGTGCCCCATGTTTGGAAGAGCTACTGCTGCTAGCAGACTGCCTGTTGTTGATGATGTATAAAGTAAACTTTGTAGCAAAAACACTGTAACTTGTGATAAGTGAGCCTTCTAGTTACTTTTTATAATCCTCCAATCATAGAAGTGGAAAACAACTTTCAGTCGTATGAGAAAGGAACACGCTGCCTTCTGTACTTAGATAACAACAAATGCTACAGCAATAAAGTAGCCCTTTTGGGCCATTTCGTCTAGCAACCCAGTGTGTCGTTCTTGTCCCCACTGCGACATTAACCAACAGCAAATTACTCACTGTATTAAACATGGGGGACCTTTTTTCTGCAGAGAGCTTATTTGTTGCCTTCGTCTTGCCAAAACCCTTCAGTGATTTAATAACCTCCTCTAGTCACCTTAGCATGCCATGAGAGGCAGTTTTTCATCTGTAAATTTTTCACAGGTCACTGAAGGGGCCACTTCGGGGATCTCAAGGTCTCAGTATTGGATTGCTTTTAAGGCTGAGGAAGATTCTTCCTTTGAGGGGAGTTTTTCAAAGGTTAACCTTGGGATTTATTTAATTTAGTGTTTCCATCAGCACCCTGACATAAATAGGGCAGCACTAATGAAATTAAGCTGAGGACACAGTGTTATGAGGTGTCACCAGAAAAGGAGGATAAAATCATACAAGATGTCAAGGACTTGAGAAACAAGTGTAGTGAAATCAAGCAGACAGCCAATACCATGTCAAGAGCTAAATTTGTTATCTCATCATCTGTTAATAACGGAAGATGAGGAAGTTCTGGGGTCATAAACTGGTTGCAGATTGGTTGTGTGCCACCATCACAACACAAACATCAAAAAATTGCATTTAACTTCAGAGCACTTCAGGAAAGGGTAATTTGCACAACCATCTGCAAGACCTTACCTAAAATGGTGCCTGCAAGTCTGCAGTTACATGTTAAAAAGGAACCAAACTTGAATAGCTGTGGAGAGAAAAGCTCCTAGGATAAGCAGCAGGAAGACTTTATCGAGATGAGAAGGTGTTGGCTGGTCCAGCCAAAGGCAGAAGAACTGTGCCTCTTTTCTACAAACTTCGTTGGAGATAAGTGGGATGGGGATGGTGCAGTGTGAAGCTTAGAGCCAAGTTACCACAAAAACATACAACTAAACAGGCCATATATAACTGCAGTCTGGAAATCAGAGATTTCTTCCCAAATTTCTGGACGTGCATCCAAAAGCTGTTTTCCGGTATCTGGGGTGAAGTGTGTTAAGTCTGTGGTAAGCACTGTACTGAGAGTCTGTCTGCTTTAACAAGCACTAGTCCAAACACTGCAGGCTTTTCACCCTGCCTGCAAATCTAGCACAAGAATATCCATCACAGCTGACACTCAGCAACCCCTGAAAGGTTGTTCTGGTCCCGTTGATGCTCCTGTTTGGACAAGATAAGCCAGCCTTCACCCAGACTAACACATGCAAGTTCTGCATTACTGTGCCAGGCTGGGAACTTAACAACAACAACATGCAAAGTATCACTGAGCTCACTGAGAAATGCTCATCTCAAGAGAAAAGGGGAACTCACTGAACGCAGCCTCTGTGGGCCTAATCTAATTAGCAACAGATACGCCACGACTCAGAGTGTTTCACTGCAAGCCAGGTCCACAGCAGCTGTGGGTATGGGGAGCCAAACCCATCCCAGGCTGTTCAACAGTAACAAACTGCAGCTCCGGGCTCCCAAAGATGGATGGTCACAGTCCGTGCCTGCTATCTGTGCTCCTATCTGTTATTCCTTGCCTGCCGCAGCACCTCTGAGCTGCAAAATCTGGCTGTGTCCCCTCCTGTGGCTTCCCCTCTTAATGTGTAAAAGAAACCTCAGGCTCCTTTCATAAGAAAATACATCCTAGTCCTTTCCACGCTCCTCGTTCCCTACCTCAAGTGTTATGGGGATAAAACCTGCTCCAGACTGTGGGATTCTTGAGTATTACAGTGCCTGCATCCTTGCCTTTTCTTCACAGGGCTTGGGTGGAAGGCAGGCAAGAGATCAATATACATATTTAATTTGGGAATACAGCCTCTGTGTCTGTCCAAAAAAATAGTCCTTCGGCCAGACAAAAATCAGAATGGCTTTGGTAAAAACGACAGATTACATCAGCTGAAGCAGCTGAGGACCTGGCTCTGCACTGCTTTGGGATTAATACATCAAAGCATCCTGCTGCCATTGTGCTGGTGTCCTCACCCCACCAACAGTATGTAGGCATGAGAGTGAGGAATCACCTGGCCTTGCTTATTTAATTTGCCCCGTATTTTTTCTGCTCCATGCTGTGTGGCCTGAACCACACCCCTCCCAAATGTTGTAGAGTTTAGCTGAGCCACATTTTCCAATCGGGCCCTCCAGATTTGCTTTAACTCCAGTTGTTTGGGACTGGAGTAAAACATAGCCCCAACACATGGTCTGGAAACAGCCTGTTGTTTGTAAAAGACCAAGTGTTTGCACTAATTAGTCATACTGTTCCGTAAAATGCCATATGAACATGCTTTTGGACGATTTTATGGGAAACCACATCAGTTAAAACCCCCTCAGCTGAAGCAGAAGAGGGGGAAGGAGGTACTGTTTAGTGTCTCTGTGGAAATCTGTCCAGATTCATCCAAATCACAAATCAGAGGCAAACTATCCTTTTTCTTGAGCACAGAAAATCGTGCTCTACTTCTGTCCCTCTTTCATACTTGTCAGGCAGGAGGTATTTTCCACTTATCTATTTTATAGCAAAGTGAAAAATTGCCAGGTCTCTTCTGAAGAAATGGTTCCAACCGCTTGATATCAGACAGAAGAGCACCTGTGTGATGTCTCATGGTTCTGCATTATGATCTGAAGCTGTGCTTCTCTCCCCCATCTCCTGTCACCCCTCTGGTCTCCCACCTGCACAGAACAGCAGCGAACAGGCAGTGTCAGCCAACAATTCCTGCCTCAGCTAAAATAAGCCGTGCTGGTACTTAAAAGATCTGAGATTCCAGCTGTGAGAATCGCTAGCAGGGCAGGAAGGCAGGTCATTATCATTTCCTGAAATAAAAGAAGTGTGCCTAAACTGGGAAGTGGAAGATGATACTGGTAACAAAACATGAGAGGAAACAGAGACAAAACATTTCAGATGTTATAGTGTTTGAGAGTTGGTACATCTGATTTTAAATCTTAGCACATTTCCCTGGCATCCATAGCATTCCTGTTTTTCCACACACAGAGCCTTATGACTCATCAGCCCCGCCCGCTCTCCCTGCCCTCTGCCTCGCTGTGCATCCCCAAGCCAGTTCATCCCTTAGTTGCTGCAGCCCATCCCAGCTCTGCAGCAGGTACCGTGCTCTGCCATTTTCCTGTAGGCTTTTCCACAGCATTAATTATATACAGCACTAAACCCCTTCTGATCCTTCTCTGTAGGAAAGTGAAGAAATTGGCTCTCCATCAACAGAGCCAAAACAGTCAGGTAAGGATTGTGAAAGTCTCCAGTGTTTAGTTTTCACTCCAACTGTAGCAACAATTAAAAGGTTTCTCCCCACCCCCCCCACCACAGTAAGTTGCTCCAGAACCCTTTGATTTCAACTGCTGTAAAAACAATAAATAAATAAATGAATACCCCAAACTGGGTGGAAAGCAAAATACGTCCTTGCATCTAGAAACCACCAACTTCCACAGCCAGCTGAATGGCTTGTCAAGGAATGGGCTGGGAACTGCTGCCAGAGGCAGGAGCAGGATGGCCTCAGCCACAAGCCTCTGCTTTTCCTTCCTTTTGCCTTCTGCCTTTCCCTGAGGACAGCTACTTGATATATAACTACTTATTGCAGGGTTTCCAGCCTTAAGCCATGTAGGGCTGGGCACTCTTAAGGAAGAGGCATCTCCCCAAGGATTGACTGACACCACTTTTGTTGCCCAACTTCAATTTCTCCAGATGTTTTCATCCTCCCTGACCTTGGAGCTGTGGTGGTAGAGGGGAAAGGCAGGAAAGACACTTCTCTGCATGGCCTCTTTTGGGGAAGTTATTAGTTGAAGTTCTGAAACATCTGGAGTGTATGAGTGGTTCAACTCAACTAATTAGAAATTCCCAAAATAATTTTAATACANGGCCTTCTCTGTTCCTTCCAAGTTTATTGGCAACAGATGGCTCATTTCACCTCTGCCTAAGCTTTACAACTCTTCCAGCAGCATCTGGCCTTAAACGAGATTACTCAGGCTCATACTGATGAAATAATTTCTATTCTTGTGCCTTTACAGACCATGCCCGTAACACCCAGTGCCTGAGACTAAAAAACCAGTTGAAAACCAGCCAAACACTTAGACATGACATGGAAAAAGCAAGATGACACTGTGGCCACTGGCCTGCTTGCAAAGCATGGAGAGGCAAAACTCACCATAAAATGCCCTGTGAAGCTGCCTTGGCTCTACATCCAAAAGCTGGATGGGGACTTCAGGAAAACTAAACTTATATTCACACCCACATGAACTTTCCAAATTTGTGCTAGACAGCATTGCTTAAACACTTCTCTTTCCAAGCACAGGCAAACCATTTTCGGTTGCATTTATTCCAACTGCCTTGAAAACACAGAGAGATTAAATTCTTCTGAAGGATATTACTGAGCTGCGAGCAACTTTTGGCTGTCAGGGACCTCTGCTATAACCCTTTGCTTGGAAAGGTACAGCCTACAGCCATTTTTAGCCTGGTTTCCTAAGAGAACATGTGTGATCACTCTGTAAATGTGCACCAGTTCCAGACTAACAGCTTAAGCCAGCTGGCCAGTTGCCACCAAGTTTTTCAGAGAGGTCGAGGTCCATTCCAAACATGATATCCCCACTGGCAAAAAAGCAGCACATGGAGCCTCTGGTAGACATCAGACCCTGCACGTGGAAGAGAGTGCTTAAGTGCTTTAATCATGTAAAATGCTGCAGAACCTGCACCCTGTTAGATAACAAAGTTTCTTATCTCACAGAACCATTTCCTTCTTTTCCATATCCCTCCGGAGCTGGCTCTCCCTCTGAAGACAGGTACCCAAGGTAGAGCCAAAGGTCTCCACATCGAAGCTCTTCTGGCAAGGTGGGGTGGGCTGGACTTGTGGAGGGGGATCATCCTGGCAAAGGTCCACTGAAAAAAAAACAACATGAAGTTTGAGATTAGCAGAATGTTCAGTGCAGACATTTTTACTTGAGGAAGTCACATTCACCTTTCACAAACTGTGCTTTACTTACTAGACATATGGCAAGAACCTCAGCCCATCCCCGTTCTTCAAGGCTGTTTATTGTGACCTGTCAAGTGAAATTTCAAAGGTATGAACAACCTCATCTGCCTCTTCAAACAGTAGCAGGCAATGCTGCAGGAAAGCCTTTCTTGTGGTTCACACTTATATTCTTTTGGTAATTTAATGCCACTATACTTCAAATGTTAATTGTAGCCAGTAGTTATTTTCCCTCCTCAGTCTTTAACACATGCTAATGTTCACCATCACTTATCATCTGGGAGCTTTTAATATGAAGCTTGTTTAATGTTTCCAGGCCAATCTCTGGAGTGTTTTAGTGACGTTAATAATTAATACAGGGAGAGTAACATTTTAGAAGCCTGAAGCAATTCAGTGCAGGCTCACAGTTTCAAGCCACAGTGTAAATGATCTGTTCATCATTACAACTCCACCAGTCCTTAAAATATAACTAGCAGTACAACAGTGATGACCCAAATCCTTTTTTCTTTAGCAAAGGCACAACCCTTCCTTCTCTCAAAAATGACAACGTGATCTTTTAATGCTCCATTGCAGTGGCAGCAAACCTTATTTGTATGATTGCTATTGGGCCACCCTGGGTCTTCAGGAGTTGAACTCTAATTCATCTTATTTCATCAGCTGATGACATTACTGCACACACAGAAAAGGAGAAACGGCAAAGATCAGGACACTTAGAGGAAACCTTTCGATTCCAAGCCAGGTCTCTGTGATTTAGCTCCCCAATCATGTTTTCCATGAGAACCATTATGCAAACAAGGGATCACACATTTTACAGCACAGGTATGGCAAACAGTTTTGAGAACATAATTTGTTGTGACTTCTGGATGGATCAATTACTTTGAATTCATTTTGCTTACCGTGGTTTCAGATGTTCCTTTTTGAAACAAACAGGCTTTTAAGACCATAAGAGCCCTAGGTTATTCCTGAGGCTGCTGGCAGTGCCAGGCTGGCTTGCTCAGCAAGAGGCAGCATGCCCACCTCCATTGAAGCTGGCTGGGGGCTCCAACACTCAGCATTTCAGAGCCCTTATCAGAGAGCTCAGTTATAGCAATACCAGCTAAACCAAAATAGTTGTATGCCCAAAGCAAGGTGTGCTATATATACTTGCATACAAGGGACTGGTTCCTTTTGAAGCTGGTGGTGCTGAGGCAGGTGGTCTGTCCTATGGCTGACCCAGTAGCTAAAATCACTTAGGCAAGGTCACAACAAAAAGCCACATTTCTATGACCATTAATTCTCTACATGCCCATCACCAGCTGCCTAAATCTGAGCATAACCTCACTTCTGTCCAGCTAGAGCTCACAATAGACACAGCGTTGGCTTTGCAACAGCACCAAGAGGACGGGTGGTGCTCTCAGAATGCCTGGCAATACAGAGGCAGCCCATCAGAGCCTATTTATAGAGCAGTTTGCAGCAGCAGCAGGGACTTTATATAAAGTCAGCAGTGGCATGTGGCCACTGTAGGCTTTCAGCACAGCCCAGAGCCCTAAAGCCACCATGGCTAGCCCTTGGCACAGGATAACAGCAGGATGCAGATGCTATTGAATATGCACCCTCTTCTTTCCAAAATGCCTGCTCACACATGCACATGCAGATTTCCCCTCACTGAGCAGCTATGAGAGTGATATCTAGTGAGTTCATACAGCTCTATCACTGCTGCAAGCAGCTTCAATTGTGTAACTTTAAAGGAGACCTAGCAAACCCCAGCTCTGTGGTTTAAGCTGGAAAACTTTCACAAAGTCCTTCTGTGGTAAATAACACAGGAAGGAAAAACACCAACCTTAAAAAGCTGCTTGTGATTTTGGACATGTTTTTCAGAGAGCAAAAGGCAAGGCACAGAGCAGTGCTGACGGTGTGATCTGGGCAGCTGAAACACATTTGGTACCTGTGCCTGTTCCTTGTCAGAGCAAACAAATTCAGGAGTGAAGTCACAGCCACCTGTCCCTGCGTGAAACAGAGCAGCAGCACTGCAATGTGAGCAGAAAACAAGAGCCTGGAGGTGCCCAAGCAAGTGACCCAAACAGTGCTCAGCTGAGCAGGGCTGCCAAGACCACAGAGTACCCTTGAAACACATTAAATAAAAACATAAGAGCGTTTTGGGTAAAAACTGATCCATCAGGAACAATTTCATGGTATTCAGTGGTCTTCAGAGGATGAAAAATGCTAAGGGTGAGGTTAATTTCTGAGCAATACAAGGTCTAAGCATTGCTTCAACAGTGTGGGAGCCTTGAATGAGATCAGATCTCTTGTGCTAGGCACACCAGGGAGCACACGGAAACTGTAGAGATAAGGCAAGGAAAGAGAGAGAAACAAGTCAGGAGAAATAAGTCTTCCCACAGGCAGACAAGTGGCAAAGGTGAGATTTCATTTTCTGTTTCCAGCTTGGGGCAGTGCCCTTATTTCCACATCCTGCTGCCTTTTCCACCCAACTGCTCTTCCTTAACCAAGGGATGATACGCAGTGCTCATTTGGATGCTTCCTCACAGCAAGCACAGTCAGGAGGAGCCACCTGCTACACAACTGCTGGAAAAGAACTCTCCATGAAGTCCCAGACTGCTCCATAAAGGTTTGTATCCTTATGTGTCCTTTTACTCAGGATGAGGGGGAAAGGAAGGCATCCTACCCAAAGCAACACAGCAGGCAGAGCTAGAAATTCAAGATTATTGCAATTATTCTTGCCTGCTTACTCTAAGAGTTTTATTTTGACCTGCTCTGGATTCTGGGCACCACTGATATGCCAACCTTTCCTTTACAGTTAAAAATCAAAGAAATAGGCTGAGGTGGAGCAATGGGGAAATGTCTACAAGGAGGTTCTAGGTGCTAAGATTGCCCATTGCTGGGGCTGGAATATTTGATCCATACCACTTCTGTGGCCAGACCTGTCCTGCAAATTCTCGTGACATAATTACATCAGGCAAGCATAAAATGAATTGCAATTCCTAAACCTCGGAAAGCCCACCAGTGTCCAGCTTTTATCAATAAAATTTATTTCAGGTGAGAAATCCTTCACTGCACAAACACAGCTGGGCAAGGTGCATCCCTAGCTTTGTGCAGGACACTCCAGGTGCTCTACCCATCTAGTTTTGATGCAGACACAGTCTCTACTCGCAAAATACTCCCCTCTGAAGTAGGTCTGGCTCTAAGTATCCAGAAGAGCAAGATATTCATGTGCTTAAGAAGCAGGAAAGCAGAGAGAGGATGTTACACAAAAAACTTCGGGCCTTCTGACACCCCAACAGTCTTTGTCACAGAAGTTCACGTCCTGGTTGTTTGGAGAACAGGACCCACTCAAAGAGATGTCCAGATGCACTTTTGGCAGAAGACCTCAGTCCATATCTCCCATCACCCTCACTGTTTGGCTGCCCAGTTCAGAAGTGAGACTGGGGAGCAGCACCCTCGTTGTTGTATTGGGTCTGTCTGAGATGGAGCCCATTTCCCACACAGCAGCTCTCACAGTGCTGTGCTGTGCACTGGTGGCTGGAGTGGTGCTGATAACACGCCAGTGTTTTGGCTACTGCTGAGCACAGTACTGGGACTGTAGTGTCCCTTCCCCGACTGATGGCAGGATTTTGGGAGGGGACACAAGTGGGCCAGCTGACCCAAACTGACCAAAGGAATATTCCAGACCATATGACGTCAGCTCAGATATAAAGCTGGGGAGAAGCAGGAAGAGGGGGGGATGCACAGTCTCCCATGGTGGCTTACCAAGAGAGCCACTACACGCGTTGAAGCCCTACTTCTTTGGATGTGGCCGGTCATCGCCGCGGATGGGAAGTAGAGATTAGATTAGCATTTTGCTTTTGCGCGGGCTTCGCTTTGCTTTGCTTTAATTTTTGCTTTAGTAAACTGCCTTATCTCAACCCACCGTTTGCCATCGTATTCTTTTCCCCCTGCCTGACTTTCAGGGGGAAAAAGGGGTTAAAGAGACTGTGGGCACCTGGCGGCCAGCCAAGGTTAACCCATTACAGTTGTCTTAAGTGGTGGATAAGCTGTGCCCTCTAGTGGAGTCTGACTCACCAGGAGCTGGAAAAGAGCTTCCTGGGGGAAGATAACCCGGCCCGTGCGAGGGACACACTCCCCTGGGATCTGGAGGACTCCAAGGCATTTACACCAGCCAGGCCATAGCACTTTGTTCAGACATCTCATTCTCAGCCATCTTCTTTTATAAAAGCCCTTCACAAAGCCCCTGAGCTGGGCTCAGGTGGTTGGAGCACAGGGCTAGTAACATCAAGATTCTGGGTTTGATCCCTGAATGGGCCATTCATTTGAGAGCTGGTCTTGATGATCCTTGTGGGTCCTTTCAACTCAGAGCACTCCGTGATTCTATGAAAGACATCCAAGTTGTGCCATTTGGTCAGACAGAGGAGACTGGTATGAAAATAACAGAGCACGAGATGGGTGCTTATTGCAGCAGCACAAACTGGTCATGAAGTGTCTCTCAGCACAGACAAAGCAGCCCTTTCATAAAGCTTCAAAGCCTTCTAGCCTTTTTTTTTTCTACTAAAAATCAGATGCTTAGTTTAGGTGCATGGTGCTACTTTAGGTCCAAAGCAGTGGTAAGTGGGAACTGGCTGCTTTTCAGCATGACTCATTTCTGTGGGCAAGGATTCTTCCTGCAGCAATCCCAGACTAAGGGCTCCATGTCCCCAGCCCTTCCAAAATCCTGAAACACCTTTCCTCCATCCCTGTGCTGTGCCAGTGCTACTGTGCATGAGGTCAAAGACTGATGCAAAGCTCTGGAAAAAAATTAAAGGTTTAAGTTCAGTTCATTTAGGAAACAAGTTATGGGAGAGGGATTGGAGAACATTAAACTGCTTTGGGTTTTCATAGGGTTTTTAGGAATCTTCTTCAAAGGATCCCCAGATCCTGTTCTAGTCTCTGCACGGTTGATGGGAAGGTAGACACTTTCCTTCCCTCTGGCAAAAGGGTAGGATCTGCTGTCAGACTGGAGGTGGATATATTGAGGCCAGTTTTGCTGTAACTGTGGAAATCTGTGCACACATTCCCAAATGAAGGGAAATGCTCCCATTTGGCAAAACCTCTCATGGTGACTCCACATGGTGGGAAAACCACTCCTGCATGAAAGCTGTGCAACTCTCAGGCATTTGTATGTGGCTTTTTACCATGGAAATGGGAAGTAATGGAGCCTCAAGTCTCAGGCCTTGGAAGTCACAAGACATGCTTTTCATTTCAAAACTAGCGTGCTATTGTTTTTAAGCTTTCTAATAGGACTTCTGCTTTTCACCCTGCTCCTTCTAATTATTAGGACTGGATTTTGTAAAGTCTGCTTCATTCTCAGATTCCCTTACTTGAAGGAAAGACATTGACTATGATGAGTGACAGAAAACCAGAATTCTCTTCATTTAGATATTTAATTATCATATCTGCTCATTTTCACTCCAGACCCGTTATCCAAACGCATTACACGCTGTGATTTCTCTCTCAAGATATTAAAGCTTTAACAAGAGCAGCCTTTTTTCAAAACACTAAGTCCCAGCTGCCTAGGGTAACTAGCTATTATCTTAATTGACAGGCAGTAAACCCCTCAGTTTTTGCTTACTTTTCACCTCCCAAGCTCATCAGCTAAAGCGTTCCGCAAGACAAGAGGGTGTGTCTTCTCCCACCAACGGGTAAATCAGCCACGGTCCTGAAAACAAAGCTCCTTTGCAACTCCCTAAAATGCTTCAAAGCAGGGAATACTTATTAAAAAAGTAAGACTATACATTTAACAAAAGCAGTTTGTTAAATTTAACCATTCGTTTTAAAACAAAACCTTATTCTAAATTTTACTTATCAACTAAAACAAGCGTTATTTTAAACATACTTTTATTCAAGGTAAAAACAGTTTGTTATAATTAATGCCCAAATTAAAACAATCTCCCTCTTGTGTAAGATCACCTATGACTAGCTGATATTACAGTTAGCCTTACAGTTAGTGGTTACAAATATATCTACTTAACATCTGAACTTAAAATCATGACACAAGCAACTAGTCAAGCAGAGCCCTCTTGTAATACCTGTCGATTATAATTGGCAAACATAACTTTATTCATAGAATCGTTACACTTTACAACTCTGTTTTTTACTTTAAGTTGCTAATTCTCAATATATCATTTTTTACATGTGCATCAGCAGAAATTGGTATATTATAAGAACCTGGGGAAGGACAGATCGTTATGCCATGGCTGTGGCTGGCCCTGCACCTAGCCCTCCCTGGTCCTCAGATCCCTGTGGTGGGATTCAAGGTGCTTTTCCTCCACATTCCCCTGGTAGCTGGGCTGGCTTTGGACCCCAAGAGCTGGGGAGAAACCCACCCGCTCAATGGCAACCTCTGGCATGGGCAGTGGGGAGGGAAGGAGGTGGGGTGGGAAGGGAAAGAGGTGCAGGGGGCATGGCCACCAGCTTCACTCCCTGTGACAGCAGCCTCGTCCTGCCTGGCTCCCAGACCTTAGACCTGAGGTCCAAGGTTCACTGATCTCCGGTCGCCTCTTACCTTTGGCACCACCCTGGGCTGGTTTCACTTTTAGCTGCCCCTGGCACGGAGGGGCTTGGACACACGGATGGAGCAGTGGTCCTGCCACACTTGACACCACGGACTAGAACCTTGGGAGGAGAGCAAGGCTTCGGGAAGGTAAAGGCATTAAAGCTCCCCCCGGGGGGGATTCCCCACGAAGCAGGCTCCAGACCCGACCCACCAAAGTGCCTTTCTCAGGCAAGCTCTGGGAATCTCATCCTCCCACTAGGAAGCAGCCCCACACCTGAAGCACAACGGTGCACCCAGTACAAGAGGTGGCACAGACCTCAGTGACTCCCTGTCTGGGAGAAGAGCTATTAGAAAGCCCTCTGCCCTACCCCCATCCTCTCAGGCAGCCCTGAAGGTCTCAGCAGAGCACACGGTCTCTCCCACAGCCCAGGGCAGACTCCATTTATTGCTGCTGTATTTCCCTGCACGGTTCATGATCCTTACTCTCTTCCCTCTAGCTCTGAAGAGAGCTGATGGCATTGTATAAATCTAACAGTGTTTACAGGCTAAATCTTTGCAGCCGGGATTTTCATGTCCCCTGGTAACCTTGGCTTACGTGAATTTTCCACGGCCACGCTCCTACACCAGCACCACAGCTCTAGCAGGTAAGAAGGAGGCTCCCAAAAGCATAGTACTTTGAGCTGAGTACTGGAAGTTAATTGGGGACATGACAACTATCTTTTGTGGGGGGAAAAAATTAAGTATATAAATCTGAAAGAACCTAAAGTATCATGTCCAGCAATGGCAGGGTTAGATGCTGCAGATATACACAGTCAAGCATTGAAGTCCTGTCTTTTTTCTGAGGAGCTCATTAGCTGTGGTTCAGGTTCACTGCTGCAGTCCTGCAGAAACCCAGCAAATGCCTTTAATGGTTTTAGGACCTTCTTAGAGCTTGTGGTTTAGAAAAGCTTAGACATCAGTTAGACATCATTACACTTAAATGACATTAATTTCCCAGGAAGTTAAACAGTTGTAAATAAGACTTCTGGGTAACTCCATCCCCAAAAGGTACGCATTTCTTTTCTTTCACTGCTTTCCTTTGGACATAAAATGCTTATCCCCTGACAATAAATATACCAGGATCCTCCCCACCCCAGGTTAAAAATGCTGCAGAGATACTCAGTTATTAAGTGACAAAAGCCAAGCCCTTGCTGTCACATTCCAGCACAAATATATACTCTGCCACCCCATGTTTCTCTCTTTATTACTAGTCTTTATGTAGATAAAACCATGAGTTCAAAAGGACACTCACTGAGATAAAATCCAATTTCCTGCTAATTCTAAACAACTGAGTTGCCCTCATAAACAGGTTTCTCAGGTTCCTCTGTTAGGAGGAAAAATCATCTGTGTTGTGGCCATTTGGATACTTAACTTTGAGGCAAGTATAAGATCAAGCAATCCTGCCCCAAATATCTGCTGCTAGACACAGCTGTCACAAAATACTAAGCTGTATCTGGAGACTAAATCCACCAGCAGGATTTTTTACAGTTGATTGAATATGAATTGGTTTATTTTCTCTGACTGAGTCTGAGCAGGTTCAGCTTTCCCTGCCCTTCAGCATGGCCTCTAGGCACAAGGACAGGACTTGTAACACCTCAATTGTTCCCCAAGCTGCTCCCCAAATTGCTGAGTTGTCCTTCACCAGGATCAAAATAAAAAGCCACAAAATCCAGCATCTAGGCAGTCCCAGTTCAGGTCATGCCACAGCCTTTGAAAGCCTGTCTGGAAAAGTTTGCTAAAGCCATTTTACACCAAAGCATTGCTGACTTCTTCAGAGTTTCAAGTCCGTAGTCAGATCAACCAAACTCATTCTAGTTATGCTGACAGAAACTTTCTAACGTGCAGAGATGCACTCTGCTGGGGTTTAACTCACAGAAACCCACAGGAAAGTTTTTGTCAGTATTTCTCCAGGATATGCTTGGGCAGCCCAGGGAAACCAGCGAGGTTTCCACATGAACAGCAACAAAAATGGATAACCTCCCCACTATTTCCCCCTATTTTCTGCTGAATCAAAATAGACCTTCCTTGCCATTCTCCTCGGGTGAAAAGGGAGGCACCCTCTGGGAAAGAAATTGTTTCAAGTGAACTTTGGCAAAACTCATTACAGTAAATCTCAGGTGAGTTTTGTTCCAGCCTCAACTCAACCTTCTGAGGTTGAACAGAGAGCAGCAGGGGGAAATTAGGAGAAACTGAGTTTAATATAGATAATCTTGTGTGGTTTTCAAGCAGCTTCTTGTTTCCTTAGAGAATTTTATGGCTTATCACTGGCAGTAACTGCCAAGAGTAGATGGCACTCCTATTCCCAGGCTAGAAAGAGTCAAACCTTATGTAATCAGTGCCATAAGGAGCACTTTTATGCTATGCTGCTGGGCTTATTTTTTCCTGCTTAAAAAAATATTACTCCCCCAACCAGCTGTTCTGCACAAACTATGATACTTTTCTTCATCACAGGGTTTTATGAGGTGAAGAAGATGTCACCTGTTCACCAGCACCGAGAAATGCTCTTAATGACAGGCTTAATGAAGCATTAAAGGTCTGGAGCCTGCCAGATTGCAGGGGAATGTTAGGCAAAGTAAAGAGATGTTTGCAGGAACAAGGGCCTTTTGTCAGGGAAGAAAGCTGCAGAGACCTTCCCAAGCCAGGAGCTACATTGCTAGTGCTGCTGTTAGGTGTCTTTATAAAGCTACTTTTTGCTCGCCAGCAACGTTCCACACACCAAATTCCTGAGCCCCAGGTAGAAATTGCACTAAATCTTCATTGTAGGTCTTGTAGTCCCTGCCCCCTGGCTGACTAGGGCTTTCTTTAACATGGAGGGAAGCACCTCGTTCCAGCAGTGTCCCTCCCCCCTGGCATCCTGCTCAGTTCAACACCCCACAAACCTTCATCTTCAGGCTCTGCATGAACTTCCTTCTCTCGTTTATAACTGTCCACATGACTCGGGATAAAGCTCAGAACTCAGATGAATTTTGAGATAGGTGTGTTTTATTCAGTGGGAGGGCAGGTTACAGAATTCGAAATTCCCTCTCCCTCCCCGCCCCACGGGATCAATCCACCTTAAATACCCCCTTCACAGTGGGTGTTCCCATGGTCTTCGATTGGTTATTTTTCCAAGATCCCTCCCCGCCCCAGACATGGGCAGGGATGAAGGCAGAGTTCTTCCCTCTCCCTACCCCCAGCCACCTGCTGCATGGTCGAATTCGAATTAGCAACAGAGCCTCAGGAGACCTTGAGGACCTTGGAATGTCCACTTAACTGCGCTCTTTTGGCTATTGTAGTGTCTATTCTAACTACTCTATCTCTAATTTCACAGACACTCTACTTTTCCCACAACCCTGCTTTCCCAGTCCTAAAGGTGTCCCCTAGAACTTAAAATGACCTTAACTCGCACGTGAGCTGAGTATTTTTGGAGGAGGAGCTCTTTAAGGAGGAACCAGGGCAAAGCAGGGCAGTGTTTTTTGCTGCCCTGTGCCAGCAGTTCCCACCAACAGCGTCTCCTTGACCTCGAGGCTGGGAAAAGGGAATACACGCCACCCAGGAGGGCTCACACTGACCATCTTCCCAGGGTATGGCCAAAACTCTGCAGCAGCTTTCTTGGGGTCAGGTTTGAGGCAACTTTGGTCTGTGTTCCTCTGCCATCCCTGGGCATAGAGTATCTCCACCCAGAGTGGTGCAGACTCACGTGGTCACACATCACTGTGCTCACATGGTCGTGAGGATGTGAGACTCCACGGGCTTGGTCTGTCTGGGGATTCTTTACCACCACACTGGAGCACATGCCATCTGCTCTGTGTGCTGCTGTCCTCAGGGGTGCTTGAGCCAGGTCCTCTCCCTCCTCCTTTTTCAAGCAACATGCTGACTTGAGGTGGTGCTGCCACAAAGCTCATTGGCTCCCGAAGTGCCCAGCCATTCTCTGGGCAGTGTCTTTGGCAGGCTGGTAGCAGCATCACCTCTGTGCCTGAGTCGGGCTTTCCTGATATAACTTCTAACCATGACACACAATATATGTGGAACATCAGCCTAAGCTCTTCAGCAGGATTTTGTGGGAGGAGGTGTGCTTCAGAGCAAGGTGCAGCCGTGAGCGATGTCCTTTTGCTATCAACTTTCTCCAGCATGTCCTCTTAAAGGAGATGCACCCAATCCGATCTTCTTGGCTTCTTGCATCTATCGTTTCTTCCTAAAGATCTCCACCCTCTGGTCAAAACTCACAATGGCAGATGCTTTGATGCATCAAATTTGATTCAGGATATTAATGATTTCATTTCAGCCTATTTTAAGATTAAACCCCACCTGTCATGCTGGCACCAGTCAGGAGCTGATGCAGGAGGCTCAGCTGCCCCTGGGATCACTTGCAGATATACATTGAACAGAGCCGGTTTCCTTGCAGGACATAGCACAGAAAATTATGCCAGGCACCTCCCTGGAGGGGAGTCATCCCACCTACACGTACAAGGTGGTTCTGCTGGGCAGCATGCAAGTGGGGAAGTCAAGCCTGGCCTACCGATACGTGAAAAACGACTTCAGGGACTTGCTGCCAACCGTGGGATGTAAGTGAGTGACTTCAGTTGCTTGATGGCTCTGGACAAGAGACCAGCCTGATGCACTTCCTTGCAGCTAGGTGGGATGGAGAGAAACTGGTTGCTTCTTGCAGTAGCACAGACCCACTTTTGAACGTGATTGGGAAGCACTTTCAGTGGATATTCCTATTCACAGCTCTCACAGGTCTGACTCACCAGCAAGGTGGTGGTGTCTCTCTATCTGTGGCCTATACTGCAAAGTTCAGATCTATCTGACATCAAGCCTGGTGTGTGTCCACCCAGATCTGCTGCCAGGAAGGGCACACCCAGACTTACAGCACGCCATCTTATCAACAGTTCCAGTGAACATGAGAAACCCACCCCAATTTTGTGCATTGGAACATCGTTACCAACCGTTGGGATGGGTTTGACCTCACAGCAGCAGATCTGAGCTATCTCCTCTTGCTGCAAGTGAACATGCACCTTACACCTTGCTTGCAGGCTCCTTCTTCACACAGACACTCAACCTGGAGGCAGCCACTGTCAAGTTGGAGATCTGGGACACAGCAGGCCAGGAGAAGTACTCCAGTGTCTGCCACCTCTACTACCGCGATGCCCACGCTGCTCTCCTTGTTTATGACATTGCTAACAAGGTAAGGCAGGGGATGCTGATGTCATCCACACTAGAATTATGCCATGCCATGCCGCAGCAGCACTGGTGGGGCATCTCTGCCACCATTAGATGATTATGTTTGTTCTTGGCAGAGCAGAAATTAGTGCATGAGCAGCACCCGAGAAGGTGAACATTTCTCTGGGGTGGTCCCTGCCCATGCAGGACCATGCCACCACCCCAAGGTGATTTCTGCTGCTAGGCAGAAAGGGTGCATCTCATCCAAGGTTGATTTATCCCTAAAGGTGTTTGAGGGCTGGTGACCCGTTTCCCTGAGAGAGGGCAATCAGAACCTCCCTGCCACCCCTCTTCTACCCTCTTTGTTTTGGTGTCACACATCCAGCTTTAGCTGAGACAGAGAGATAAGATCAAAACCAGATCGTTGGGTAGTTTTGTCTCCATTTCTCCAGGGGACACTCAACAGAGCAAAGCTGTGGCTGGAGGACCTGGAGAAGAAATTCCTTCCCAATGAAATCGTAATTGCTTTGGTGGGCAACAAGACGGACCTTGCTGCTGAGCGAGAAGTCACCACTGAGGTGAGTGCCTGTGGCTCCCTCATCACCCCCTCACCAGCAAGCACTGAGATGTGTGCAAGGAAAGCCAAGAGTTTACAAGGTTTTCAGATACTTCCAATGTCCTGGTACAATTATCGACCCGTCGTGAAATGCCACCACAACCACACAAGCAGCCCCAGAAGAGGCTGAGGGGATAACTCTGCTTATCTCCACTTAGGAGGGGGAAGAATTTGCACGGACAAAAGGCCTCCTGTTCATGGAAACATCTGCAAAATCCAACCATCGAGTAAATGATGTCTTCGTGGCCATAGGTGAGTCACATGATGGCTCTAGGTGAGAGCAGAGGTGGGTGAACCACGGCCCAAAGCCCCTGCAAGGCTGACCCCCTTCATTGTTCTTGCTTCCCACTGAGGTGATCTTCCCAGCCAGCCCAGCTCTGCCACCCCTCTCAAGGCAGAAGGATGGATAGATTCATCCCAGAATACTCCAACATCGGAGATGGCTTTCAGGCCTTCTAAAGCCACAATTTTATTTTGCTTTAGTATCCAATCTAGGTAATGGTGTTCACAGCTTAGCTGTTCAGGGAACTGTGGGGTGGTCCCCTGAAGTGGGATGGGGTGGCAATTACATCTCGCACCAGCAGCAGGAGAAAAGAGCCCTTTCCTGCCTTGCATTCCCTCCTAGTCCAAGAGCTCCTGCGGCGGGAAAAGCAGAAGGCATCCACCCCATCCTCACATGGGAGGTCAACAGTCAACCTGAAGGAGAGTAGGGCAAGGACAAAGTGCTGCCAGTCCTGAGGATGTGCAGCTCTGGATGTCAGCCATGGCTGAAGCCTCCGTGAGGAGCCATGACAAAGCAGTGGGGACTCAGAGGGGCAGGAGCAGCTCACCCTGGCCACCCTCCCCCTCAAAGCAAAGTCAGGGCCCAGCCTGGCTTCACAGGGCCTCTTTAACTCTCTAGAACTGTCTTCATCTGAGAGACAAAGCACAGGGGTTTCTTTTGCCAAGCTTCTACTTGCAGAGAAAAGCACGACTTGCCAGCAACACTGCCATCAACCCTGACTGCTGACATCCCTGCACCCCACCTGCACATCACCTTCTCCATCTCCCTTTCAGTCCTAAAACGGTGGCTTTAACTTTCTGGAGCAAAGCAGTTGCATCCCAGTAGTTTTACATCCAGGCTACAAATAAATAAAGACTATATATATATATATATATAAATATACTATTGCCCTAAAGGTGTGTTATTTTTTTTCCCTGTCCTGAATGTCAGCCTGCAGGTGGGGACCACGGGAAGGTTGGAGGTTTCAGGGACTAGAGCCAGTGTTCCCCTCACCCCATCTGACCCATTAGAGAGGTCGTAACCCACCTTTGGGAGAAATCACTGATTTACTGCCAATGTAAGAGCCAGAATGGGGCCAAATCAAACGAGTGGTATCACAGTACCCTGTGTCTTGTAGGCCATCACTTTTGCCCGTTATGAGTTAGATGTGGGAACACACCTTGGATGGAAGAGGAGAAAAAAACACATGTGCTCTCTCCAAAGGCAGCAGCTCTCACCCTGTCTGTAGGGCAGTAACCTCTGAGTTCTTTGGGGCATGGGCTGACAGCAAGGCCAGGCAGCAAACACCTTCGAAGATCTTCCCTATGCAGAGGAAGTTATCTTGCTCCTGAGGGCCACTCCGGACCCCCACAACAGCCAGAACACCCACCTGCTTCCCCAGGGTTGGGCCATCCTGGAGCAGGACAAGAACTCCTCCCTGCTCAGCAAAACGGCAGATTTTTTTTCCTCCTCTTACCTAAAGCTCCTTCTTGAGGGCAGCTGGGAGACATTAGGTGCTAATTGCCACTCCTTCCTCCATTTGCTCCCTCCCCGCCCAGAATTAACCCTTCCCTCCCCAAGCCCCATCAGACCCTCAGTGCTGGGCCATGACGAGACCAGCAAATTTGGGGGTCACACCTCCCACCCTGCACCTCCCACACCCCCTCCCCCCTCATGCTGCATTTTGGAAGAGAGAGGCTGGGACACGGGGATGAGAAGAGAAGGGTTTTTATTGTCAGCTTCGATTCAAGGGCTCCGCTGCTCCCGGGGAGGGCGAGGGGCTGCACAGGCTCGCTGCCGCCCGGCCCCTATCGGGTGGGTGCCCTCGCCCAGGGCTTGTCGCCTCCCAAACCTCCCCACCGGCCTGATCCCGCGTCCTGTGTACCAGGAGGGGTCGATGTCCGGGTCTGCAAGGGAAAAGCCGAGGAGCCATCAGAGGGTGATGGTGGAGGGGAGAGGGGGATTCGCCCGTGAGTCAGCGGATGACGAACGCACGGGAGAGCGGGAAAGGAGGAAGAGAGGGATGAAAGCTGTTGCAAAGGCTGTTTCGAAGCAAACCTTCTGCATAGTTACACCCCCACCTCACCCCGGAGATGGGGCTGAGTCTGGGGATGCAGAGAGGGCTGGAGGCAGAGAGACTCCCTTACTCATGTTCTCCTTACTCCTGATTTCCATGGAGCGCTCCAGGACGCGGCCGTGGGCAATGGGCAGGGTCAGGCAGGTGAGCAGGAGACACAGGAGGCAGGTAGCTCCCAGCTTCATCCCCAGCACTTTCCGGCCGCAGTGACTGGGCTCCGAAGTCTCCTGGCCTCTGGCACTTGGTGCCACGAAGACGGCGGGTTCCGATGTGGCTGCGGGATGGAAGGGATTTGGTTGTTGATGTGCGTCCCCATCACAGCATCCCTGGGTCAGCAACGATGGAAAGGGCTCAGGAGAGCTGGATGGGAACCCCAGGGGAGTTTTCTGGGGCTGGTACTTCTGGAGAATATATCCCCTCCAAACACGAGCTGCACAAAGCTCATGTTCATTAACACGGGTTATGATCGCAGCCTAGTGCCTTAGTTCAGGCACTGACATCGTTCTTGCATCTCTGGGACATCCAGAGCACTTCTGGGACCCCACAGCCTAGAAAATGGGGAGAGGAGCCAGCACCAAAGGGCAGGGTTGGCTGCACCAGTCAAAGGCTGCAGAGCCACACATGGGTTTTGTGGATGGATGGATGGATGGATGGATGGATGGATGGATGGATGGATGGATGGATGGATGGATGGATGGACCGACCACAGCCACCTCTACACCCTGGGCACCCACCCCTGGACCTGGCTGCCGAAATGGTAACCTGGGAACACCCTTCATGTCACTGCGGAGCGTGCAGGACAGGCTGGAGCGAGGGGTTTGTTTTCTGCCCGGGCAGCTGAGTGAGCCAGGACACGGTGAGGCTGTGTCGGCAGCTTTATTTCCAGGGACTTTTGAGAGGGAAAAGTTTGTATCGTACTGAGCAGAAGGAAGGCTGGGCTTCTCGGAGCTCGGGTTTGCTGCAGCCACCAACTTTCAAAACCTCCCAGCCCAGCCGGACAGGCACAAGGACAGACACACGAAGGCAAAACAGCGCTCCGGAGCTATCCAGGAACACAAGCATCATGAGAGGGAGGGGAAAGCTGCACTTACCGAGACGAGGTGCGCGGCTGCGTCCCGCTGAGCCAGGTGGCTGCTGTCTGAGCCAGAGTCCCCTCTGGTCGCTGTTTTTATGGCCGGTTTTGTGCTGATGTCAGAGGCGAGCCCCGTCGGGAACCGAGCCGGGGCATCTCCCCTCCCCGCTGTCCCCTCTCATCAAATCAGCACAAGGTTTTTCATGACTCAGAAGGGACCAGCATTTTATCTTCTGCTGGCTGAGGGAGGTAGTTTGGGAATATGTTAATCCTTGTCCTCGACCGGGGTTCATTTGGACAAGGGGAAGTTTCCTGGTCCATCACGCACCTACTGCGCGGAGGGGGAGTCAGTGGGTGATGTTGCCCTGAGCGCTGGAGTTATCGGTGTTAACTCCACCACGGAGTACCACCACCCTTTCTCCTTCACTCCCCCTCTCCAGTTCCCTCTCCTCTTCCCCCTCCCCTTCCCCCCAAAAGTGCTTCTTTAAGGAAACCAGAACATTAAATACAGAGGGAAGGGAGAAGCAGCTTGGTGGAGTGCACGGGCTCTCAGGAATGGGTTTGTCCTCGTGGCATGAGGGCTTCAAATCCCCCCTCCCTCATTTTAAATGGGTTTAAAACATCATTTCTGATTATGTTCTGGTATTTCTTCTGGATGTGTCACTGAAAGAGCTAGCTCATGTCCCCAGCACGGGGAATTAGTTGGTGTCCCCAGGAAAACCTGGGACCAGAGACATCCCGAAACAGGGACATCTCTGGGGTGGCAGGATGGTGAAGACACCGTCACTAGTGGGGTGTGGGCAGGGAGAAAGTCTCTGTCTGCCACCCCCACATGGGGCTGGCATTGTACTGGGACAGATCTCCATCCCATAGGATGGTCAGCTCCAGTGCTTGAGCACAGTCACTGTTGGGGATAGGTGACAGGAGCAGCATGGAACACAGGGTGATTGCCACAAAGGTGCAGCAGAGGCAGGGAAAGGAGTGAAGAGGGAAGGAAAAATCCCTGGGTTTCAGCCATGGAAACCCACACCCTGGGCTCAGCAGGGCTCTTTACCTCAGAGTTGCTGCTATAGTTTAATACAGATATAAAGCAACCCCTCAATGTTGTGGGTTTGTGTTTCATGTGGCTTCAGCTGCCGGATTTGATTCAGGATTTCCATGCAAGCCAGAACAATGCATTTATTTCAGGGCCAGCCGCCCCTTACCCCTTTTGCCCACCTGGTGTCACCACTGGGTACCACTGACCCACAGTCTTCACACCTGTGGACCTGTGGCCAGAATCTGACTAGTCAGATGGCCATCCTGATCAGCACCATCTGCCCTTGTTGTGCTTTGGTGCTGCTAATTTAGTTCCTGTCTGCTTCACGTGACTAGTTTTAAAGCAAGGGCTGCACAGGTTGTTTACAGGGAAGTATGGACATGGAGCTTACTGGAGGGAGTCCAGAGGAAGCCACAGAGATGCTCTGAGGGCTGGAGCCCCTCTGCTGTTGGCGCCAGGCTGGGAGATCTGGGGGTGTTTATCTTGGAAAAAAGAAGACCCTGGGAACACCTCAGAGGCCTTCCAGGGCCCCTAAGAGAGCTGGAGAGGGACTCTGGACAAGGGCCTGGAGAGTCAGGACAAGGGAGAATGGCTTCCTGCTGCCAGAGGGCAGGGATAGATGGGATATTGGGAAGGAATTGTTCCCTGTGAGGGTGGGCAGGCCCTGGCACAGGGTGCCCAGAGAAGCTGTGGCTGCCCCATCCCTGGAAGTGTCCAAGGCCACGTTGGACAGAGCTTGGAGTAACCTGCCATGGCAGTGGGGTGGAATGAAATGAGCTTTTAGTTCCCTTCCAACCCAAACTGTTCTGTGATTCTGTGGAAAGAGACATGAAACTCTGCTTGAATGAGCTGAAAGAACAGACACTGGAAAATGAGTGCATGGTTCCAGGCACAAAATTGGCTTTATTGCATGATTTAGCATACATATATAAAATTTCTAGACAGAAAGATGGGTCAGAAAAGCAACAAAGAACAATATGAATGACTACAGCCTGAACAATGCCTTAGTTTGCACTGCTGAAGCTCATCGTGAGGATTTCTTCACAGGGTCAAGCATGGAAAGGTTTGAGTTATGGCTGAACCAGACACAGCAAGAAGCCTTTTTGAGCTTCAGGCCAGAAGGAGTTCATTTGAGATTAGGAAATATGTTTTGTTACCATCTGGGAAGCCCAGACTATGGACTTACAAGGCTGCTCTGGGATGACCACAGGACCAATTTCTAGGCAGTTAGCAGTCTCTAACCAAAGCCAAATGTATGTATTACTTGCATGAGAATTCACCCTACTGCTCAAAATTAAAATGGTTTTAGCTCAGATGCACAGGAATTGCCTAAAAGGATCCAGCCTGGGTGGCCATTGGTGGGAAACTGTCAGCATCAGTTCCTGCTCTGGCTGCAAGCAGTCATCTCCACATCACCCACCGTGGAGGGAGAGAGGAAGGAAAGGAGGGAGGGAGATGGGGGCTATTCAGGATAGGGACCAGCAGGTAACAAGCAAAAAACCTCTTCCAAAGAGACCTGCAAGGGAAGCCAACCCTCTTCCCATCCAGGCACTGATCCACAGGGGTTAATGGATGTGAAGAATTAAACATTGGAGGAAAACAAACATCTTGGGGTATCTGAGGGAGGGTGTTACCAATGCCACTGCAGGAGGCCAAGGCCACTGCAGCCCCTGAAGGTCATCACAGCCCCTCCAAAAGATGGGATGGTCATAACAAGTTTTACAATGCCATCATCAGGGACATCTTGGCACTGGCTGACCCTTCTGTAGAGCAGAGAAGCACCTGTATTCTGCATGCTGGAGTTCCTCTATATCTTCTTGATATAAACTCACATGGAGAGAGGAGAGACATCTTTGAAAGCTGGAAAAGCAACCAATCCCCAGCAAGATCTCCAGCATTTTTTCACCTTCCTTGCCACCACCTCCCACAAGCCTCACCTCACTCACATCCCCAGGTGGTCACACCTGCCTCAGGCATGGTGGGGAGAAGCCTCAGTGGGTGTCTGCATGGCTTGGTACAAAGACCTGTTGGTCAGATGCTCACTGGGAGGGAACTGGCACTGTTCTCAACCTGCTCTGCTGCTCAGGGAAGGGGAGCAATGCTTCAAGGGACATGGCAGGAAGCTGGGACTAGCACCACGATGGGAATCCCAGCACTAGGATTCCAGGGTCCCTGCTCTACCTGGGGCACCCCAGGGGCATCCTGGAACTGCTGTCAGTGCCTATCCTTGCTCACTCTCAGCCTGGGAGACAGCAGGGACAGGCACTGACAGCTTATGCCAAGCGAGGGCTGTGTCACTGCCCCTGTCCTCATGCTGAATGCCACACTGACATCCTCCTCCCTCTTCTGGTCCCCTTGGCTAACCCAAAACCAAAGAGCTGCTCAAAGCCAAGGTCTCATGCCTGCATCCTCCCAGGAGAGCCCCTGGCCGTGTTTCTGCACCCCAGCGCCTTTCTCCTCTCCCTGGCAGCTCGAGCAAGACCTCCTGCCCATGGCCTTCAGCTTCCTTACTGTTTCAGGGTCTCAGGGAATGACGGGCTTAGGAGAAGGAGGAGAAGGTGTTGTGGGGAAGGCGGTGAGAGGCTTTTGTGCTGAGGTCTTGTGTCATCACTGAAATACAGTAGCAGGAAGGTCCCCCTCTCCTCAGGACAGGTGGGTCATCACGGGCTTCTGTAAGACACATTAGGGAGAAACCTCAGCTCATCACTGAGCCAGCCCAGATGATGAGGCCAGTGTGCTCCTTGTTCCTTCTAGCTGCCACTGCATGGAGCAAGGACCTGCCCCATCTTATGGACCATGTAGGCAGCAGGAATTCGAAGATGTACGTCTTTTTTGGTCCCTCCCCAACCCTGGGGCTCGTGGCACCCCTCAGACCTCAGGGTGTGATGCCCAGTTGTGTCTGTGCACCAGTCAGCATGGTGAGACCAATGCTGGGGGCTGGGGGCTCCACCAGCTTTGGGAGAGCATGGGGAGAGACACGTCCCTGTGTGAAAGCCCAGGAAGGTAGGTCCCATGTGGAACCCAGGCCAGCAGCCCTCCTACGTGGCTGGACCCATACCGCAAAGAGCCTCTCCACTCTCCTGTTCTTCCCATTGGGGTTCCTCTGTGTCAGGGAGCCACGGTAAATAGAATTGCGGTCAAAGGAGTCATCAAAACCTGTAGTAAGCAAAGAGAGATGGGCAGCAGCTCCTCATCCACCTCACTAGAGGTGTCAGTTACCCACCAAGTCGCTTGGGTTTTACTAATTCCCCACTGGCTTTGGGTTTGGATGCATCATGCCACTTCCCCTCTGCCAGGAGGGTGATGGGAATCCCTTTGATAACAAGGAGACAAGAGTTGCTGCTACTCAGGTTTCCAGAGCACTGCATGAGCTGGGTCAGTCCGCTGCCAGGACCTCTCCTCTGGAAAGCTCTCTGGTATGGCAAAAGCCCAGCCTGTGAGGAGCCTTCGCCACCCAAGCCTATGACACTCTCTTGCCCTACTAAGTCATCTTTTGTCCTCTGCCACCAATTTCCACCAGCTGCAGCTTCTCAGGCCCAACTTTTCAAGTCACTGAACTGCAGGGAGGGCAGTCAGGAGACCAAATCTCCCCATCACCCCACCCCAGGCAGAGGGGATTAGGTTCCCCTGGTGGCATCTGTCCCAACTGCACATCTCTCTATCTCCTCACAGGGCTGACGTGTCCCACAGGCTGCCTTTATCTGCCTGTCCTTTGCAGGAAGGAGAGCAGATGACTCCTCAGCATGGGGACAAGGAACCTTTCCACCTACCAGCCTCAGCTTGGTTAACAGCACTGTTACTTGTCCACGTGAATGGGGGAAATGCTATTCCACTTCTGCATTAAATGATCTCCCCCCCTTTCCCTCCCTTAATCTTCCATTATCTGGAAGGAGAGCCACTCTTTCTGCCTTTAGGCTTGTGAGGTATGATAAGAGATAAATAGGAAAGTAATTTCCTAATCAGTCTTGCTGATATTGGTCAGGATGAAACATTTCCAGTGACTGCCCCCTTACCATACAAGCTGCTGTGACAAGTCTCAGGTCACCATCTACTTTGAAGCTGCTGTTTGTCATAGTTGGGCCCTGGAGGGCCCCTTGCCCACCATCAGAGACCACTGGCTGAAGCAGGTGGGCAACAGGGTCAAGATTCATAGAGTCATAGAATAGTCTGGATTGAAAGAAACCTGAAAGCCCATCTTGTTCCACCCCTCTGCCATGGGCAGGCACATATTCCTCCCACTAGCCCAAGTTGCTACAAGTCCCATCCAACTTGGCCCGAATCACTTGTGGGGGTGGGGCATACCATCTAGGGAAGCAACCCACCAAGCAAGGAAGAGATTGCTGTCAGAAGAGTGATAAGCTTAGGCGAGGTGTAGCCCATCTAACAGCCCATGGGATGTCACAGACAAAGTAACACAGATGTCTTTGTGGACCCGGGTGGCCAGAACCCAGGCAGCAGAGAAAGCCCTGGTTCTTGAAGGGCTGACCCACCTCAGCCTGACCTCTGTTTTCCCACCACTGTCCCTGGTCCTGCCAGTTGCTGTCTCCTTTCCAAGCTGTCCACCACAGGTTTCCCGTGTGGCTGTCTGACCAGGAGGCCATGAGTACAGGGATGGGGCCCCCCTGTGCAGACACACAGCTGGGCAGAAAGAGAGAGGACCAAGCATCCCCCAAAGCCCAGCTCATCCTCCCACAGGTCCCCATCTCCCGTGGGCAGAGCCATGCTCCTTACCAGTGATTTCCAGGGGACTGTTGAACTTCCTCCTGAACCTCTGCAGTCCAGGCATTGCCTGCAAGAGAAGGGAAGCAGTTTGCTGTGGGAAAGGGGATGGAAGGGCAGAGGTCCACATTGAGATCCTGGTTCTCTGCAGGCTTACTGCTGTGCCACAGGCACAGCCAGCACTGATTAAACACATACTCACTTTAATGCCATCCGAAGAGTCCCCTGGACTGCTGCTGGCAGGACCGGGAGAGGGGAGGCAGGCAGCCTGTGGGCAGAGGAAGGGCAGAGGTTTCTTTGGGGTGCAAGAGGAGGCAGACAACTCGTTCTGCCACAGGACAGAGCACCAGGCAGCTGGGAGAGAGCTGGGCACAGCTCAGCAAGCTAGGCAGCCCTTTGCAGCACCCAGAGGCAGCAGCAACAACCCAGGGGAGCACGTATGTCTCAGGGCTAGGGCCTCATACCCACCACCCTCCATGCTCACCTGCCCACTCGACTTCTTCCTCGCCTTTTCCACTGACTTCACTGTCAGCCCTGCAGCAGACAGAGCCGCAATTCGGGATTCGATGTCCGATATCTTTAGAGGGAGGAAAAAAAGACATGCAGATGGGGAGTCCATCACTGACTTTGTTTGCCACCACTGGCTGGGCAAAGCATCTCTTGGAGCCAAGCCCTCACCTCGCTCTCTGCCTGCTGCACCTGAGCAGCAGCCGAGGCCACTTTGTCCTCCAGCTCTGACAGCTCCGAGTCGGTGGTGCCACTGTGCTGAGCCCCTTCCTCGAGTTCCTTCAGGGTTTTCTCAAGCCGATAGGTCTTTCCAGCAGTCAGGTACACCTGAAATACATGAAAGAGAAAACCTACGTAGCAGAAGTAACCTCCCTGGAGTTCTCTCCTGGTGTGACTGAAGCCACAGACACAACAGCTCCTGCCATTCTTTCTCGACTGCCTTCTTGCCTTGCAGCACAAACAGTGCCAGTCAGCTCTGACACGGCTTTTCATCTCATTTCCTCTCTTCCCCAGGCTTTTCGAGAGTAATTACCAATGGGGTGAAGTGATAAAAGGCTCAATGGGAACAGAGGAAGGACCAAAAATCAGTGACCTGCTTGAGACGTTTGTGCTCAAGAGGGAGAGCAGGTACCTGCAAACAAGTTCAGGCTGCCATGTCCTGTGATGGCAGAGAGCTGTGAAAGAGGCAGACTGACTTTCCAGATCTTCTCAGTCTATTTTAAGGGTGTCTGTTCTGCTGGGTTGCCTGGGAGCATGGTCAGCCTACACCATCCTCCCTTTGCTGGCTAGAGAAGGATGAAAGGATCTATCCCAATAAACCCACTGATCTTACTGATCTTACTGCCACTTGCCTCCTTCTGTCTGCTACAAGGACACAAGCCCAAGCAAGACAGTTCAGCAGATATTAATGTGTCACTATGCAATAACATGATCAGATGGGTTTTGGCCACTGTTTTGCTGACTGATCCCAAAATCTCAGAACTAATTGCTAGTGTAATTCCTGTTCCTCCACTTTCCCTGGGCTGGATATTATGGAAAATGCCTGGCAGGAGCCCTCTGCATGAATCGAAGGACTGAGTGTCCACCCAAATCACAGCAACACATGTGCCAGAGGTCCCACCCCTCCCAGTGCAAACCCTAAAGCTATATTCCACTCAACCTGTGAGTCACAGGGATTTGTTGTTGGCTCATCAGGCTCTCCCAATGCCCTCTGAGGTGAGTGGCATGCCTTTGAAAGAAGAGAGTGGCCAGCCAGCTGTGACTCAGCTAGGATCCCTGAGGGAATGGCAGGATGACACACACCTTCCAGGGCCATTGTCTACCCATCTCTGTCCCACCACTGACAGAAGCAGCACTAAGACCAAAATTCACATCCTTCCCAACCCTATCCCCTCTCCGGGCAGAGGGGGAACCTCAAAACCTTCATGCATCCAACCCTTTCCTTTGGAATGCTGTATTTGGCCAGAAGACATCCAGGTATTGCAGCTCCCTGCTTTTATTTATAAGCTTTCCTCAGTGAGAGATGAGCCACAGTGTGTGTTATAAAACCCTGCTCTCCACTGTAGGACATTTCCTGCAGCAAAACTTGACCACCTGGATGGAGACGCAAATATTCTTTGAGCTGTTTCTTTGGAGCTTGGCACACAGTGCCGTGGATGCAATCCATTTTCCACAGGGAATCAGTTTGTGGGGGGTTACAGCAGCTAAAAAAGGTGTCAGTGTTTCATAGAGTCACATAAACCTGGTCGAAGATTACACTCTAGATGTAAAATTGTCACCTGCACAAGCCCATCAGCCCTAGGGAAACAGGTAAGTCACGGGACCCTCGATCATAAACCCCTCGATGGAACACAGGGCTGAGGAGGAACTGAAGAGAAATGACATACAAGTTTTGCTGGAGTACTGGACTGCTCAAGTCCAGAAAAGCCATGATGGGGACCATGCAAGGTGGGGACCATGCTCATCCTGTCTCCCTGGTGCTTATCCAGGGGAACCAGGAGCCAAGAAAAGGGAAGCCACAGGCGTCTGCTCTTGCTCTTGTATCACCATTGGACAAAAAGTGGGACTCTTTCATCCCTCTGCTGACAATCCTTTTAGTGCACTCACGAGAAACCTTTTGGGGGTTGTTCCTCTGCATTCCCACCCCCCAGTGCCCACACTGCTCGCAAGAAGCTCTTGTGAACCTTACATTTTCCTCAAGCTCACGATACGCTTCAGCCACCTCTTTCCCATCTCCCAGGCTGGGCAGCTGCCCCGCGGGGAGGGCACTGCTGCTGTTGCATGACTCCCACACCGCTTCCTCCGTGGCATTTATGGCTCTCAGCACTTTGGCTGTGATTTCGCTCAGAGCCCGAGCCGATGACCTCTGCGAACANGGGGAAATGAGGACGTTATTTTTATGTGGTGCACAGAACAATATGAGTCGGGGGCAAAAGGGGCATCAGACCTTCAGGAGCTGCAGAAAGATGGAGAAGAGGTAATTAACAGGCTCGTGCTGTTCCTGAAAGGCTCTCCACTGAAGACGGATGTGTGGCTAAAGCGGAGCTTTGATCTCAGCCTGTGCTTTCTGGAGGACGGCTGTGACAAAAGAAGTCATCTCTTTTTCTTTGGAAAAAGGGTTATCGAGGGATGTTTTGCTCACTGGAAGCAGTGCCACCAGAGCTGTCTGACAGCACCTGGCCTCCTGAAGGCCACTTGGTTACTCAGCAATTAAGATCTAATTGCAGCATATTGCTTTACACTTCAGTGGGCCTGAGCAGGGATGCAAATAGCTCCTCGAGTTTGTGGCAAAAGAATGAAAACAACCAAACTCAGTAAAACGGTTGTATTGCCACACTGCCAGAACTTAGGACTAATATCCTCCCTTCCCACCCCAAGGAGGCAATAATGCTCCTAAGTGCTGCCCTTGGGTTGATGAGATGCTGAGCACATGTGAAAATGGACTGAAGAAACTCATCATGTCCCTCAACTGATAATTCCCTAGAAACCAAGGAGATGGGGGTGATATATATGCCTGTGACAAAACAGTTGTGTTTACAACTGCACATTATTTCCAGGCAAGCTGTCCTGCAGAGAATCAGCTAACTCAATCCAGATGATATTTTTATAATTTTATGGTGCCTTCATGGTATGGAGGATTTTTTTTCACATTTTCCATTAGGATTGTGTGCTTTCATCACAGTGTTCTCCAGTTAGATAGATGCCTCTTGACTGGAGGAGACTTAAATAAATCATGCAGAATCCAGAACTGGGTCTGGTATAATTGTAAGGAAAGTTGTTAAAAAATATCCATGCTGACACAGCCTATAACCAAGGCTGGTCCAGCTGCATCATGGCAGACCCTGCTTCATAGCTGGGTTTAGGGCAAGGAAAGTAGCAAAATCTGGTGGATCAAGGCTCCATTTTATGAAAATCAAGAATCTTAAACTGATACCACACAAACAACTCCCTGTTCAGGGTTTGAGTCTCTGTCTGCTGCGCGCCATCAGCTCACAAAGGAATTAAATTACCACTTATCTGGATTTAACTGGAAATGGTTGTTAAGATGATGGACATCATTCAATCCATGAGAAGTAGTTAAGTCTGCAACAATCATCTAAAAGAGGCTTTCAGGGAAAAGGAAGCAGTAAAGGTGCTATTGGGTAAGGATGCAGCACACAGCTGATTCAATGGCAGTGAGAGCACAGCAAATGGTACCAAAAACCATCAGGTTTTGCCTTGTAAGGCTGAGGAACAATTGCACACTAAAAGGAGGTCTGGTGGCACCATGAAAGTCGTTGCAACCTCTGATGAAAGGAGCAGGACAGGAGAGGGATGGTGTCCACCCGCTTCCTTTGCTGTCCTTACCAGCCAGAGGTGTGTCAGAACAACACACATGTACCCCATCCACATCCAAGGGGATGAACAAATCAGCCATTACAGACCCAACAGGGAATGTTGACCTCTCCATTTGTGCTAAGGGATCACCTTGGGAGGCTCTGCACTACTGGAGACACACTGCATAGATGCGGTGATCCCTCCTTCTCTCCCTGACCCGTGTCCCCACAGACCACTCACCAGAGTAGGGGACAGGAGCCAGCACAGTGCTGTATATACAAGAGGTGCTGATCTAGTAGAATGGGAGAGAGATCAGGGATTTAGGGACTCCAAGGCACTGACAGGTGTGGAAAAGACATTTCAGGCTGTACCAGGTGCCTGACAAAGGCTGGTGGTACTAAGTCATCATCAAACTCTTCTCCTACCCCAGGACTCTTCTCCACATTGACATTCAGGTCCTGAGACAACTCTTCAAAGCAGATACAGAGATTTGTATCTCTCCATGACAGGCAGTAGCCTGCAAGACCTCCAAGAGGCTTTACTTTTGGGTCTTGGATGAGTCTACAAGGAGAAGGGTCCAGATCCAACATGCTGGGACTTCTCTATCCCTTGAAGCTCTATTAAATCTAAGTCAGACACTCGCCACGGCCCTGGGAGGCAGAGGTGGAGATGTGGGACAGAAGAAGAGTTGCATTAACGTGGTGTAAAACCATAAACCACCGAGAGCAGAAAGAATCATGGATGCAGCCTGGAATGATATGGATAGGAGGATGCAGATTACCTTTTGAGCACCTCTGGCCGTATCATCACTGGAGGAACTCATCTCTGGTTTCTTTGCTCTCTTCTTCTCTTCACGCTCCTCTTCTTCAGAGGAGGCTTCTTTGTCGCTGATGTTGCTGGCTAACTCCTCCAGCTTCCTCTTCAACTCCTCCTCCTCAGCATCAGGATCAATGTGGGACTCTGGGGCAAGAGACTGAAGGAGCAGAAGAAGGGAATTGTGTGAGAGTCTCCCGTGGTGGACAACAGGGCATTGCCTGGGTCCAGACACACTCACCAGTGCAGAGGAGCTCGAGGAGTGTGACCACAAATGGACTTTGCGAACGGAACTTCAAGCCCCCCTCTCTGCACAAGGAGCTCCACACCGAGGAATAAACCCTTGATCTTAACATCCTTCATTCCCATTTTCCACACACACAAAACTTGCTTGTTTTTCCCTGTGGACAATTGCCTTTCCCCCACCCTTAAAAAAGTGTGCATGGGGGACTGGGGGCTAAAGATCATCATGTTTTTGTTGGGAACCATGGTGTGGATGGTGGCTCTGAGGGCAGAGACCACAGCAACACAAAACAAATGGTCCACCAGGGTGAGGGAAGCAGTCATGGGAATTGCCACTCTCTGAGGTAGCTTTTGGAACCCCTCGGTAATCTTATTTGCAATGAGAAACCATGCAGCAAATTTTCCTGCAGGATAGATGGCATATTTCCACCTAGCCTTGTTATTAGGTGCAATTCATGGTACATGGAGAAGAATCCTGTTAAACTCCCAGGCACTGGAAGAGATCTCCAGAAGTTCCTGAACTCGCTGCCCCTTGCAGTTACCTGCGTCATACCCAGTGGGTTTTTGTCTAAGCTGTTTTTAACAACCTTAAACAACAGCATCTGCAGCAGGCAATCTTTTTTTCCTAGGCAACCTGTCCTTTCTGCCTTGTTTAATACTTAACTTTAACCTGTCCCACAGCAGTTTAGACCCACTGCTTCTGCTCTGCTTTGCCCTAGATATGGGAATAAAGCATAGCAACCTGCCACCATGCATGTCTCCTACTCCCTTGGTCAGATTTCCTGACCAGAAACACTGGATGATCACAAATGTGGCCATCCTCCATTACGAATTTCAGAAAAAAAAAAAGGAGAAATTGCATTGTTTCATCTGTGCCTAGGGGACATTCTATCGAGCTGTCAGCCGTCAGAGCAGGGACGGGTTCACACAAAGGAAAAGAGCACGTAGTTTAAAATTAGAAACCCAAAAATCAATGTTGAGTGGCCTAAGGATTCACAGATTCTACATTGCTGCTCAGCTTTAACTTAATCTAGATGTTTTCTTCCAAGTTTAATGGCATGGTAAGATGAGGGCAGCTCAGAAAGGCTGCAGAAATCCTCCTTGACTCTGATCTCATAGTCACAATAATCATGTGATTTCCTCATATGTACTAATCATTGTCCCATGATTTCAAGTGAGCTGTCACAGCTCTGTGGATTTACAGACACCCACTTAACAAAACTCCTGAGACCAGCATTTCTTAAAAGTATCAGCCTGAAACCCAATTTTCCTTGTTCAGAAGGAGCAAGGACAGCACTGGCTTGCGAGGGGGTCTGAATGGCTTAAATTTGCTGCTGTTTCTGCACTGCCACAAAGTGTTTTCTGAGGCCCTACATCACCTGGCACTAGAGAACAGCCTCCAAGGCAAAACAGAGGATTAAACTAAACCAACTCAGGTCATTGTGGCACTTAGGGACGTGGTTTATTGGTGAACTTGGCAGTGCTAGGTTAACGGTTGGACTCACTGATCTTAGAGGTCTTTTCCAACCTAAATATTGCTGTGATTGCGTCCATCCAGCTTTCTCCCTGCAATGCTGGCTGCTTCAGAGAAGCCTCTCCAATGACCAGGGGAAGGGACCAGAACAACCCAAGCCCTTCTCGTTGCAGAGCACCTTGGCTTTGCCCAGTTACCTTGTGAGAGTGCACCAGGATTTTTTCCTCCAAGCGGCTCAGAATGCATTCGATTGTAGACATGCGACTGTTGAGCTCATGAATCTAAAGGAAAGAAGAGAAAGAAAGAGAGAGAGAGAGAGAGAGAAAAGGAGTAGAGAACAGACCAGCCACCACTGCCAGAACAGTGAGAAAACAGTGCAACCAGCAGAAGAAAGCAAGCAGCAAGACTGCCACCATGGGCAGAGTTAAATGGCATTAAAAAGCAATGTCTTAAAAAATATTATCTTTTGAAAAATGTCTTAAAAAAATGTCAGTAAGCTGTAGGTGGTGAGGAGTAGTCTCTCCTAAAATCTGTAAAACTCAAAGCAATGATGAGTTCTCAGCAGACCACAACTCCCACCAAGGCTTTGATGCAGTGACTATATAACCCCATCACCAACAAAAGCATCAAGCTGTAGTAAAGCCATCTATCTCACCACCATTCCCATGCTACCCCAAATTCAGGTCAAAATTTGTTTTCACTTCCTACTAACATGTTTTTCAACCTGTCACTACCCCATCAGCCAGCCACCTGCCAACACAGCGCTGGAAAGGAAGAGGGCAAGAATTTCCCATGAAAAATTCCACGTAGAAAGACTGAACCTAAAAGTTTTCCCCACCGCTTTGAAATTTTCTGATTCCTGCAGTTTACCCAGATGCTGTCCCCTCCCTTCTCTCTTACTAAACTAAAAAAGGGGCATGAAGATAAAAGCATAGCAGAGAAGGACAGACAAAATCCTGAAAATTGATGAGAAATTACATTCTGTGCTCAAGAACCAAGAAAAACTTTTGTGGTGATGGTGGATTTGGATTAGATATTGCGAAGAAATTCTCCCCTGTGAGGGTGGGGAGGCCCTGGTGCAGGTTGCCCAGAGAAGTGGTGGATGCCCCATCCCTGGAAGTGTCCAAGGCCAGGTTAGACAGTGCTTGAAGCAACCTGGGATAGTGGAAGGTGTCCCTGCCAACGGCAAGGGGGTGGAATGAGGTACTTTTAAGATCTATTCAAACCAAGACAATTCTATGATCTATGATCACAGAAGGCATAAAAGAAAGCTTTTTATTCCCTTTAGAAATGGAAGGTTTGCTTTCTTTGATCAAAACAAACAAAACACAAATGATGAGAGATATTGCCCATTTTATGACACCAGCAGTGCATCACTGCTGTTCTGAATGGCTGCTGCCCATTCAAAGGGGAACGAGCAGCAAATGCACTACGTAAAGGTGGTAACAAAGAGATGTGAGGGCTTGGCTTTGTTTTTATAATATTTCCATCCTCTCTCTTAGTTTTTGTGCTTGCTAGTGTTTAATTAGATGTTGGAGTGATTGCCTCTGCTTAAGGGAAGATGAATATAAAAACCTGGCAGTGTGAGTGCAGAGTGCTGTCATTGCCACTCCAAACCGAAAGCTTCTCCAAGGAGCATTAAACCCACAGGCAGGAAGCAATTCAATCCACCGCTAAGTGGTTTCTCAGTACTGTTTAAGGCCTGACTCCTGCATTGCTCCCAGTGACAATGAGAAGTCTGTGATGGTCCATCAGCTTCAGAGATGGTGATGGACTGAGCACCAGCACTGCCCTGAATCCATAACATAGAGCTTGGGAGAGATGCACGGACTGCTGTTGATGTTGATGGATATCTACCAGGACAGGAGCTGGAGAGCTTGCCTTCATTCTCCTTCCCAATCAAAGCTGGCTTTAATGCAGCACCTTACGTCAGGAACTGGATCATCCTGCACCACTCCCTGTGTGACAAAGGCTGGCAAACTGTGCTCTGTATCAGAACATTTCATGTGAATACACTTAAACCACAGCCCATAAGGTGGACATCAGGAAATCTTTGCTTGATAGTTAACCTGAAACTAGAGAAATGGAAACATAAAATGGGAAACTGCTGCTGGGGAGGGAGGACAGGTTACTCTAGCAGAGGTGCTGCCTCCAGTCTCTCACATACCCAAGGCCTCTAACGGAAGCTTTATATTAAGAAAAGGAGCCAGGCAGCATCAAGGCTTTGGGAATCCAGAGCTACTGATCTCCCCTGAGGTATAGCAGAATGGCTTTTGGGGAATAACTCATTAAATTGGAGCTATTCCTTGTGAATTGGTCCTGTCCCTACCTGACTTCTAAAAACTGAAAGGCAAAGACCTACACAGTTACCAATTCAGGGTTTCTTTTCATGTCTCATCAGGTTTAGGGAGTTTTCCAAATAGGTGGGTTATTTTCCAAAGTTTTATTCTAGGACCTTCAGTTCTGGAGGTCACAGGACTAGGGAACAGACTCTGCTTTTGTTACTGGAAAAGTTGTTTCTTGTGGTTATGACTGAATAGTGTATCATCTCTAGAATTAAAGCAAAAGCTGTTTTCGGAACAACCATATTTTGACAAACTTGCCCCTAAGGTACTTTCAGGAAAAGAAAACTTTCATCTGTGTGGTCAAAGAGCTGAGCTTTCCACTTCTTGAAGCCTTCAGATGCCAACAAGGTGTATTCCAGGAAAATACTACATGTAGAACCAGGCTATGGGATTCACTACAGGGTTACAACCCATGATTCTGGACCCTATACCCTGCAGACCAACATCTTGAACTGCAAAGGGTGCAGCCTCTGCGAGGTGCAGCACCAGGGTGACCAGTCCTACTCAGCTATCCTCACTGTGCCATGGGATGTTCCATCAGGACCTGGGATACCCCAGAAGCCCTGCTGATGGCTACATGGCATGCCCTGGAAGTGCCTGAACTGCAGAGCCACTAGTTCACTGCTCCAATCTCAGGACAAAGAGATGACACCTTTTCCCAACCTCTTCCAGCTCTGCCAATAGAACGGAGCTAACTCTACAACCTGGGTATTCCTGCCTTCTCTCTTTTTTAGGCTTGTACCTGGACTCTCCTTGGCCAAAAGTGGTGTGTGAGCATTGTTCTGGAGTTAATGGCCCAGTACAGAGCTGTGTCTCTTCCTGCTGGGCAAGGAGCAGGCTGGGTGGGAAGATGGTTGCTAGCTATAAAAACATCAGCTGCACAAAGGGCAGGGAAGATGAGGAGCTATTTAAGCTAATGAACAATGCTGGCATAAGAGCAAATGGGGTTAAATTGAGAATGACAAGATGTCTCGTAACCATTAGGGTGACAAGGCTCCACACCAGCCTTCCTACTGGTGTGATGGAGCAAACCACAATGCACACTGGGCTGCCTTCAAGTGAGAGCTTGCCCAGCTCCTGGAGGAAGTCATCTGAGGCATTGGTAGGAGCTTGGCTGTTTCGCCACTGCAAAGCCTGGTGCACATTTCATGCCTAACGTACCATGGCCTCATTAAGGACACACAGTCCAGGGTTCTTCTCTTTACTGCTGACAAAAAAAAGAATGGCATTTGCTAATTAGAACATGTGCCCAGAGAATTAAAAGGCAAGGAAAAGCTGTCCCTATGCAGGCACATGAAATGTGGTGCCGAGGGATGGTTGTGGTCACAGATTTTCCCCACTGATTACCCAAGGAAGGGACAAGGACATGCAAAATTACCAACTGCATGACTGTATCTGGTTTATCTGTAGGCCAAACACTACCCTGCATTTTGCTGCCCATGAGATGTGAGGAATGCTTTAACATCCTCACCATCCACCATTGGCAAAGGCAGCATCAGGGACAGCAGGTTCTTGCTTGACAATTAAAACACAAGCTCACAGCCTTCTTCAGCCTGTTCTCCCTATTGCCATCATGCAGGAGAGGTGTGTGACAGGTTGTCCTGACCCAGTCTTACTGGGGCAGGAACACACTGCAGAGGAAGAGAAGGATCTTGATGCTTATTAAATATATCCCCCTCCAAACCTCCATCTGATTATAAGGCACTGGCACATTCAATTGAAGAAAGCCTTTTTGGGTACACAGAAATACACAGGTAACTCACAGATTAGTAAGGACAAACTGGACAATGAACAGCAATGAAAGCAGGTTTGTTACTGCAGTGGCAGCATGGGCAGAGGGAAGGACCAACCACTGCCTGATTTTCTCTTTGTTGTGACCAAAAAATTGGAAGGGCTGGAAGTAGGACCTGGGACAGAGGAAGCACAGAGCTCCAGCGAACTTCTGCATCATCTTAAAACAGCAGAGAAATGTCTGTTCTCCCCTATCTTAATAAATGAAGGAGGCTTGAATGCACCTTCCCAGGTCACAGTCCTGCTCCTATTTCACAACCACCTTGCTAGGTCCATCACAACATAAAAGGCAGGACACCTCCTGGGCATTCCTCCTGCTTGTGCCACAGAACTGTGATGTGACACCTCAATGTGCCAGCTCCTAGGTTATCCCGCAGCCCCTCTGTGTTGCTCTGGCAATGTCAAGTGGCTGCACCCCAGGTTCTGAACTGAAGAGAAGGAGGCATCTCATGTCTACAGAGATCTGGGATCTACTCTGCTCCCTCCTGGAAACAAACCCACATATTGAAAACAAGGGCAACAACTCACTGCTGTGCAGAAGGTCACACCCTGGGGCACGCCAGCTTTTCTCCTCATGCTCCACATCCATCCTGTCCAGGAGACTACTGGGGTTGCACCCCAGTCTCCCATTGCTGCATCTCTTCTCTGAATCACCCTCCACCTCATGGGTAAAAAGAGGGACTTTGGCCACAGACTTGGTCTCACAAGAGGTTCAAGAGCTGTTTGATACCTGATTCTCTGAATGGCTGATGTTCTCCTGGGAGGAGGCTCTATTCCGGCGTTTTATGTGATGGGGTGGGTAGACAGGGAACTGGGCTCCCTTCATATCCTCATCGGAGGTGTCCATGTCTGCAGAATACCGGGACCAGGACCGCTCGTTCCAGGGGCTGCCTTTGGAGAGAGAAGGCTTCAGCACAAAGGTACAAGAGATTCACACCCTCAAGTTCCTTCCTGGACATTGGCCCCATCCTTAAGACAAGTAAATAATGAGGCACTTCTCCAGATCACACTTTCTATCCTTTGTCAGGAGATGCTTCTGTAAGAGAGACCAAGTTTAAGGATGGCTACACTGGACCAGGCTGCAGCTCCACATGCTGTGGCTACACAGCTCCAAGCTCAGCAGGATCCCACACTCTGCTGAGGCAGTATTGGGAACAGGGAGCATCATCCCTGCTGTCATGCCCTGAACAGACAGGCCCCTCACCAAAACCCACTATTGCCTTCCCAACTTTGTGGGAGCCCAGGTTTGGACACTGCCCTTTATGCACTGCCCAGGTGCTGGGAGATATTTAGGCTCAGGCTACAGAGATACCAGTCTAGGATGGAGCATTTAAAAGGAGTGGAAAGGCTCCTTCTTAAAGGAGAATTTCAATAGAGACAAAAACAATGAGAGAAAATGGATTTAATGCCCTGCAAAATACAGCCGAGCTGTTGGAGATACAGAAGGACATATTCTACATTTGCATGTGCACATGCCAGTATCCAACCCTCCTGGCTCTGCTACCATTGCAGGGGAAACAAAAGCAGTAAAAGGCAAATTCTGCCCTTACAAGGTATTTATAAACTCAGAAAAACATGGATCATTTAGCCTATCCATGCACCCTGCCCAGCTCAAGGATGCTTCTTAGCAACCCCCATTTATTGCCTCCAGTTCTCATCCAAGTCCCCTTAAAACTCAGAACTTTCTGCACCCACAACATCCTCTGCCAAGGAGTTCAATCCCTCTACCTCTACTTGCAGTGGGAAACACATGCTTTTTTTTCTAGTAGTGTCCATTTGTTTGTATCTAGTTTCCACCCTGAAAAAAAACAGTAGGTATGAAAGAGAGAGACACCCTAAGAATGATTCCCTTGGCTTTGTTAGGAACAAGGCAGGCTCTTTACAACTAAATAAAATTAAAACATTCTTTCATGAAAAAAATCACATTTGCAGATAGATATTTTGCCTTGACCCTCAAGCCTTTTAGTATCTTTCAGGTTGTTCAGAAGAAAAAAAAAAGCAAGACATTTTCATTTGGTCCAACTCTTGCAGCCACTTGTCCATGCAAGAGGAGCCTGGACAGGGACACCTACCAGGTTTTGGATTTCTTTCCAGGCTCTTTCTCCGTGAATTGAGGGTGAGCCGAACCTCTGTGCTGAAGCGCTGCTCCAGAGGGCTCCTGCGTGATCCTTGTTCCTGCAGGACATGATGGAATACCAGGTCTGTGTCCGCCATCCTGGACTCCTGGGAGGCATCTTGGGCTGAGTTGGGGAAATCTGTGAAGGACTGAGAGATGAGGATGCTGCTGAGCAGCTGCCTGTGAAGTCTCCACTTGTGGGACCCCACCTGAAGAGCTGCCTTCAGCTCTAGGGTCACCAACATCAGAAGGACATGGAGCTGCTGGAGTGAGCCCAGAGGTCGTGGAGATGCTCCAAGGGCTGGAGCCCAGCTGGGAGGGCTGGGGATGTTCAGCCTGGAGAACAGAGGCTCCAAGGAAGCATTAGAGCCCCTTCGAGTGCCCAAAGGGGCTCTGAGAGAGCTGGAGAGGGACTCTGGACAAGGGCCTGGAGGGACAGGACAAGGGGGAATGGCTTCCCGCTGCCAGAGAGCAGGGTTAGAGGGGATACTGGGAAGAAATTCTTGCCTGTGAGGGTGGGCAGGCCCTGGCATAGGGTGCCCAGAGAAGCTGTGGCTGCCCCATCCCTGGAAGTGTCCAAGACCAGGTTGGATGGGGCTTGGAGCAACCTGGGATAGTTTCAGCCCATGTCGGGGAAGGATGGAATGAGTTGACCTTTAAGGTCTCTCCAATCCAAACTATGCTATCACTCGATGACTCGTGCTCTCTCCTGACGTTCACTAACACCTTCCTCTTTTTATCCTTCAATATATGTGTGGATTGACCTTTTGTAATGCCAATTATATTTATATAAAATACAGAAGTTCCTAGTAATGCAATTTAAAGACTTTGCCTGGCGGCTGAACTCTGAGCAATACTTCCCATCACTGCCAGGGGGCACTGGTAATTTTTGCAAGTACATAGTCCTTTCAGCCAGGCTGCAAAAACCCTCTGATATTTTGAAACATTATCCCCCTTCCACTTATTCAAACAATCACCACCTCAAATGATCTGCAGTCAGTAAATCTGATTTGGATGCTTTCATCAGAGGCCCGCCCTCATGTTGAATTCTTCTGCATAAAGATGGGTTCAGATGAAGAATTTTCCCCAAATTCTGATCAATTTTTATGGAATTATGCAGATTTATTTTTCTAAGCCTTTGTTACAGATCTCAGCACATCCTGAATTAAGTTTAAAGGATTTCAGTATCATTAGAAAGAGCTGTTTAGTGTTTTAAAAGTACAATTTCAACATGAAAGGCAAAGAGGAGCCGCCCAAAAAGTCCTGACTGGAAACCTCCCAGGCTGGAAGACCTTTTGCCACATGCAAGGCTGCCCCATCTGTGTTTCTTCCGAGAGCTGGAAGGTGGGGATGGCTGATCCCCCGCTCCCAGTGGGATCACAGGGTGCAACTCACTGCAGTTCCTTGGCACGGAGCTGTCTGAATCTTGCCCTTGCTCAGGAGCCCTGGATACTAAGGCACATCTAGACTGCTATATAAGTAACCAGCATTCCTGCAGTTTTTGTTCTGCCCGTGTTTTAACCTCTTACTGGCTCTCACTCTGCAGGTTCCACCACTGCCATCACGCTGGCTCTGCAGGATTCATCTCAGTCTCCTACAGATTGTGTGCCTCACGAAGATGCTGCCCAGCTGTGTCCCCAGTGCCACCACACGGCAAAACCAGTGCCAGACTGGATGGGAGCATGGGAGAAGAGTCTGGATTCATTTAATCCCTTGAGCACTGAGTCCCGTAGCCTTGGGACAATACAGGAAATCTGTTGTCTGCAGAGAGAAGGGAAAAGGCCAGAGCAACTCTTGCTGTCTCATTATACCACTCAACCTCGCTCAGATCAGATGTCCTACTCCTGACTTAGCCTGAGGCAAAGGACTTCAAATGGAAGAAGAGATAGATAGCAGGCAATGGAGACCAGGGATTGGCATTGTTGCCTCACAACACCAGCTGAAGGAGATTTTGAGAGCTGAAGGAGGAGGTGCAAGGAGTAGGAGGAAGAAAGGAAAGGAACCCCCAGCACTCTCAGAGTATACCTGGAAAGCATCCGGGCTGCTGGCTGCTGGGGAGAGCTGCACAGACTGACGGCGAGACTGAGCAGAGTAATCCGAGTCCAGTTCAAAATCAAAGGGATGGACAGACAGCAGGCGCTTTGTCTTGCACATCTTAGTGTACAAAGTGCAAGAAAGGAAAATTCAGCATAAAACACAGTTGACCTCGAGGAAAGGGGTAGAGAGAGCCCTTGTCTCCCCAGTTTCCCTGAGTTTGCTCTGATTTTGCAAGTGAGAATTTGGGTCCGACACTGTCCTGCTTGAAGGGAGGTACAGTGTATGCTTATGTTGAGGGTAAGGAAAAGTGGGTCCCTGATTTCCACAGTCTCTGGTTCAGGGCTGTTCTCATAAGCAGACAGTGAGAAGCTCTATCCTGGTTTATAAATGCATTATGGGAGAGCTGAGCCAGGTTACAGCTCAGGGAGAGATCCACTTAATGCTTTTGTGTCCTGAAGCATCTCCCCATCTTCAGAGAAAGGCTGCTGCAGGCAGCACAAGTATTTGTGTTGTTACTGACACGGCTGTTTTCACATGAACTGGGAAAGGAACTTGTCTTGGAGAAGCAACACGGAGATAAAGGTCCAGTTTTGAAAGTGGCACAGAAAACCACCACCACTGCCACCACCACCACCCCACCAAGGCAGGCCAGGGACACAGAGTGAGGCAGTAGGAGCTCCAGGACAAAACACTTACTCTGCTGTAGTGCTCTGCTGCAGCTCCACGGAGGACACTGTCTTCATCATCACTGTCGTCCGCAGCATCGCAGCTGGTGAGCAGCTGGCACTCACCTGGAGGGGGGACAACAGCACCAGGTAAGTGTCCACCATGGTGGTCATGCCAGTGTACCTGCAGGTGAGGCCATGCTTCCTGTGTGGGCTGAAAAGGCCCAGGTTAGAAACAGCCCCCCTATTTTTTTCCTGCGGACACCCGCTCTTAGCACTTGCTCTTGCGAAAGCTTGGCTGGCCTCTCAGTGCTTCCCTTTCCAGTTTGGCATGTAACCAAAAGTCCTGTTTCATCCAAATCTACCCTTGGAGACCTAGATGTACCACAGTGCAAGAGCTGACCACTACAGTCCACCTCCACTGCAGTGAAGGAATGTTCTCCCTGGTCCAGCCACACCAAATCTCTCCAGAGTTCCCATAGCCAGTGGGTATGAAGAGAAAAAGACACTGGAAACCTTGCTAGAACTGAAATTCTCTTTTTTACTTACTATTAATGTCTGGCAGGCTGTAAACTCTGTCATGAAGACCTAAACAAAAAGAAAAATGTTGGGAAAATTATTCAGTCACATTTTCTCCCTGTACCTCAGAGCCATGACAAAGTGGAGTTCTCATTCTCTAGCCATCACAAGAAACACTCAAAAAGATTATTTAAAGGACAAAACAGGCACTTAGAGAAAAGGCTTGACTTTTAAAAAAGTCAAAGAGCTGAATCACTGGAATTAATGAAGTAATAAACAACAAAATTATTTCTTTTTGGAAAAGACATCAGAATCTCAGTTTAAAGAGGCCTAAAGCACTGTTATCCTCATGCTTGGTCTGGTTTTTCCCTCAGATTGTCCTTTTTGTGTAGTTCAATGCATTTTTGGACCAAATGCTGCATGAATTGTCTCTCAGTCCACTAATTTTGTATTTCATGCCACTACCCTCCATGTTTTTTCTTCTATTTCTGCCACGTGTAATCCGGATAAAAGAGTGGCTGGACCAGTTGAATCAGTTCATGTCAATGGTAATTGTGCAAACTTTTCTGAGGCTCATCAAGATGGGAACAAAGTCTACATTGGCTTCCATGGGCAAAAGGCAAAGGAGTACAGGAGCTGTGTGAATGACAACTAGCTGCTGGTCAGTAAATAATACTGTATTAACATCATTGTCTACTTATGCACTGCTGGACCAATATCAGAAATACTGAAGGTCCACAGAGGTCTGAAGAAAACAGCTATGGTGACAGGTAACTCACTAATTTTTGTAAGGTTTGTTAGTGCCAGGGCATTATCAGATTGGTTGTAAAAATCCTTAGGGCATGGGAAAATTAAAAAAAAAAAAAGACTGCTGGCTTTACCTTGCAAGTCAAACTAGGGTTAATTTCACAAGTTCTGTGATAAAGAAGACCAAAAATAAAGAAAAGCGAGAGCAGCAAACTGCAGGACATGGGACTTTTAAAATTAAACATGTGATGTTATGAATTTTTTTTTTATTGAAAGGGCAGTCAAGCACTGGAACAGGCTGCCCAGGGAGGTGGTAGACTCACTATCCTTGGAAGTCTTCAAAAAACATGTAGATGTGGCACTTGGGGGACATGTTTTAGTGGAAGATTTATCAGTGCTGGGTTAATGGTTGGACTGGATGATCTAGAGGTGTTTTCCAACCTTAATGATCCTGTATTCTCACGTCTGTGGTAAAAAACTTAAGACTTTACAGCAGGAAGTCCATCAAGAACATCTGCTCTGTGTATGAATGCACAGCTCTGAGCCTCTGCTTTCTCCCGGAGGTGTTCTGAACAGCCTTGATGCCACATGGCGCTCAAAGCAGCATCAACACTAATGCTCCTCCCCAGGTGCACCCCGACAGATGCCACACGTGCAGCAGGGCAGAAGGCCCTCCTCACCTAGGAGTGCAGAGTTGACCCCTTGCCCTGGCTGCAGCCTTCCATAGAGGGACTGCAGCACCTTGGCACTTCCGAACCTCTTGAAACGGGATCGCACATGCTGGTAGTACCACTCCAGGGAACCAACCTTCACAATCCTGCCCAAAGAAAGGATGCACACGTGTGAGCCAGTCCAGCCATGCTCATGGTGAACAGACCTTCACCCAGAAACTGTCTCTCAATGAAAACACAGCATGTTTCCTAACCAGCATAAAAGGATGCTGAATTTGGGCAGCTCTTGCTGAGCCTCATCCCCAAGACTCTCCTTGTGCCTCAGCTTCCATCACAGCAGACCAGTGACAAGTGACATTCCTCAGGAGTCAACATTGGGACTGGCACTGTTTAACAGTGACATAAACAGTGAGATTGAAGGTACTCTCAGTTTGCTGTGACACCAAGCTGTGTGGTGCAGTCAATGTTCTGGAGGGAAGGGATGCCATCCAGAGTGACCTGGACAGCCTGGTGCAAATCTCAAGTTCAACAAAGCCAAATGCAAGGTCCTGCAACTGGATCAGGGCACCTCTCCTATAAAGACAGGATGGGAGAATTGAGGCTCTTCAACCTGGAGAAGAGAAGGCTCCAAGGAGACCTTAGAGCCTTTTCTAGTACCTAAAGGAGCTCCAGGAGCTCTGGAGAGGGACTTGGCACAAGGGATGGAGAGACAGGACAAGGGGGAATGGCTTCCCACTGCCAGAGGGCAGGGTTAGATGGGATACTGGGAAGTTCTTCCCTGTGAGGGTGGTGAGGCCCTGGCACAGGGTGCCCAGAGAAGCTGTGGCTGCCCCATCCCTGGAAGTGTCCAAGGCCGAGTTGGACAGGGCTTGGAACAACTTGGTCTAGTGGAATATGTCCCTGCTCGTGGCAGGAGGGATGGAATCAGATGGCTTTTAAAGTCCCTTCCAACCCAAACTGTTCTGTGATCCCCCAAAGAGTGGCACCTGGAGAGGCGGCAGGGATCGCACACCCAGCCTTGCTCCTTCTTGTTGTAGCGGCTGCAATTCTTGCAGGTGTAGAAGTGGCAGTCCAGGCACTGCCTCTTGCTGTTCAGCAGGAACTTGAAGGGCTGGAGGCAGTGGACACAGTGAGTTTCATTGAGGTGGGACTGATTCGTCAGGAACTCTCTCTTGCTGCTCTCCTGGTCAATCTTGCATTTCAGCTCCCTGCAGAGAACACCACAAAACACAGGAACTTGTTTTTATTATCCTTTCACTGCGAAGTCTGACATGGCAAATCCTGTCATGGCCCAATCATTTCAGAAATGATTTTCCATGGAACATTCCGAGTCCTGCAGCTTATGGAAACAGCTGTAGGGCAAATCTAATAAATAGCATATCATGAATTAAATAAGCTGAACAAAGAAGTGGGCTCCAGGTTCAGGGCAGGGTCTGTCCTTAACATTAGCATCTGCCACTGTTTAGTTTAATGTTAGACTTGATAGTGCAAAAACCTGTCCTGTTTGTTTCACAGGGTATTGGTCGTAGATCCCAGAACTCACAGCAGACTGGCTCTTCTCAAACACTCTGGCTGCAACCCAACCTGACACAATCTCAGGCATGAAGTCCAGCAGGGAATGAAAATCTTTCTGGAATTCTTAATAAAAAGAAAAGAAATCTAAAAAATGGTTTTGATATAGTCCTTCAGTACTAAATTCAGCAGAGAATTTTATTAAGCGATGTGCAGTGAGGTTCTGGCTGTTCAGGGGAAAACAGCAGGAGGAGATGCTTGTGACAGTCCCGTGAAAGGCTGGCCAAGATGAGCACTTTCCAAAAGCACCTTCTCCTGGCAATCCATCCCTGCAGGCTTCCTTTGTTATCTGAACCTGGCTGCTAGAGCAGATCCCCATGAAAGACAGTGGCCATATGAGGCTGAGCCCCCAGCAACAGCCCAGGTCTGAAATGCCTGCCAAGCTGCTGGGGGCCCACTGCATTGCCCAAAGGCTTTCTATTTGTTCCCTGCACCACGCACCATCTCAGGTATGTTTGCCTTTGGGGCCATGGCTGACAGGAAAATGTTTGACTTGTAGGGAAGGTCCTAGAAGGTTGTTTCCTGTCTAGGCAGGACTAGGAAGCTGTATTGTCTTGAGTAGAAGTCAGCTTGGGCCACAAACCTCAAGCCATCAGGTCTGGAGGCTGCTTCAGGATCACAGTGTGGACCACGGGGCTTTGGTGGTGCTCCCAGTACCAGCTGCCCCAGTGCCAGGGTGACCTCAGCAGGAGCCTTGCTGCCTTATGAAGCAGTGGTGTGGCTGGCAGTGGGAACGACACGCATGTCAGTCAAGCTAATCTCTGTTTAACCAAATCAGTTTGCACATTAGGGAGCAGCTCTTGATTTTCTTCCAAGGAGGACTTTTCTGCCCACCTTATTGCCAGCACACTGGGCTGTATCTGCTGCCATACAGGAGTGACACCAGCTTCCATTAACTGAGGATCTGGCAGACATAAAAACCAGTAGAAAGACCAAACTGGGCACCTGTTTTTTTATGATCAGTCGTTCACCATCCTAGCAGTGTTTCAAACAACCTGGGTCAAATGTCCAGCAAATTTCTACGTGGCTACTAAAATTAAACCCACAAATAGAAAATCCTTGGGTTGGACTCTGTTCTCCTTTTCCACTCCTGTGCTAAGGCTGTTGCCAGCAGGATCCAAACTTTTACTGGAACTGCTTTTTCTGGTTCCCAGGGACCGGTTGGATCCCTTTACCTCTCCTCCCTCACTCACCAGACCTGCCAAAGGAAGGACAAGTCTCAGCCAAACCAGTTTGACATCCGCAGGAACTGCACACCTCTTGTCTCCTCTTGCTGGCAGGAACACAGGCCAGCCCTTTCCCTGCTCTGCTCATGGCAAAATAAATAAATCCATGGTGATGGAATGCCAACTGCAACAGGGCTGGTCCCTCTGAGCTCCAGGAGAGACCCAGGGAGCCATCCCCCCAAAAAAGGGTTGTGGGCAGGGATGTTCATGGAAAGAACCAGGCAGAGCCCCCACAAAATGGCCATTGTTTAATTTTTTGGGCAAAGCATTGCCCTCACATGTCTGTGCAGTTTCTGGCCAGCTGAAGGCTTTGTCTGTTGTTTTTCTGCCAAAAAAAAAAAAAAATACAGAGAAGCGGCAGAAAGGGAATAAAAAGACCAAGCTGGGGGAGGATGAGGGGACACGTGGAGGAAACTTTTCTTTGAGGCTTGCGGGTTGAGACAAGACTGGTGAATAGAAAAGCAAATGAATAGAAAAGCAAATGAATAGAAAAGCAAAAGGGGCTGGTCAGAGCACAGTAAGCAGGGTGAATGGTCTCCCATAATGTCACATCATGTCCCAGCTTGTCACAGGCAGAAAATGCTCATGTAGCTCGCGTCCAGCATGCAGGAATGTGACAGCCTTTCCCAGATTGGTAGTCTGGTCTAAAACAGAAATTATTCAGAAATTACAGAAATTTCTGTAATTTAGAATGGTTAATGCTAGCCCTCCCCGCAGGGCAGGATTAAACAAGAAAATCAAAATAAGCAGAGGATTTGATACTTAGGAGGAGAGACAGCAGCTGGGTAGAAGCATTTCAAGACTTTCCCCCTTCTTACATCTCCCACAGCATGACATTCCATTTGGAAGCTTCTTGGGCATCAGCGAGGACCCAGATAAACCAGTCTGGCGCCAAGGTCAAGTAAGGAAGGAATTCACCTCACCCAATTCTTTACTGTAGGGCACAGCAACACGGGTCCCCACCTCCTCCCTCCAGGCAGAGCTCAGATCATCACAAGGGAGACACTCACCCTCTCCAGGATGATAATTTTTTAAAATACCCCTGTCTAATCAGCTTCCTGCACTTCAGAGCTATCAACAGAGGAAGGCAGTAGATTATGATACTGAATTATCTCTGCCTCCCACGCAGGCTGGGGTTTTTCAGGGAAGAGAATAATCAGGAGGTTGAAAAATATATGACTGAAAGCTTCTCGTGGCTAGTGGTGTAAACGGAGAGGGTTCCAGGACAGCAAGCTTTTGGGGAATGCAGATATCCCAAATGCAGTAGAATGATTCTCACTCCTCACCTTTCCCTTTGGATCTGATAGAGGAACTAATGACCTCCTGGCCCTCAGATGTTGTAGGGGTATCAGTATCAGCCCCTCCTCACAAAATTCAGAGTAAGGAGGGTCCAAGGACTCAATGGGAGTGCAGTGCTGCCCAAAGCCATCCTAGGAGCACGGACCATCTCTCTGGGATAATAACAAGAACTTGACCTCAAAGAGGGTCACTGCAGCTTCTTGAAAAATGTTAAGACTTTTTTAAGTTCAGTGCTTGACGTAGTCAATGAACAAGACCTAAACCCCCACAAGTCCTCATGCTCAAAAATTTAATCTCATCTGACAGAGCATTTTTAAACTGCACTTTCGTCAAATTCCCTGTTTGCAAGCACTTAGAAGTTCTTAGAATTTGGTGCTCTTGTTATTTTCAATCTTTTCCCAATCTGTGGGCCCCTGAAAGTTTCCCAGGACGGCGCCGCCCCCTGTGTAGCATATTTAAGGTTACTACAGTAGGTTTACTACTCCTTTTAGTTATTTTTCCAGGATCCTCCGGGAACCTGTGGTCACCCAGGACCCACTGAACACTCCCCTGCTACCTGAAACGCACAAGAGCCATCACACGAATCAAAAGCAGGGGAGCCAAATCTCGTGCTCTGCTCCAAGACAGTCTCCCTTCCAGAGCTCCCGCCAGCCTCAAGCCCCATACAAGCATTTCCTGATATTCGTCCCCATAAACTGCCGCGGTGCCACCGATCCCCATCGCCGCCGATGGCGCGGTGCCAGTTTGCACCTTTGCCGCCCGAAGGCGTCACCCTGCTGCTGATAACGTAATCTCTCCGCCGTGTTTGGCTTTCCCGGCCAGGTCCCGGCTGTTCCTCCTCGCCTATAGCCTGAGCCCGTTGCTCCATCCCCGCAGCCCACCCGCAGCTGCGGCTTTGCTCGCACAGCACGAGGGAGCCCCTACTCACTCCAGCCGTTCCTCCTCTTTTTTCCGCAGGTCGAAGTCCCGTTGAACGACTTCCCAGACATGCTTGGCTTCTTCGTCGGTTAGCTTGGAGAGGTCCAGCTTCCTTCCCATGTTGAAGCTGATCCCGTTACTCGCTGTCCCCCGAGCGCTCGCTGTCCGTCACCCTGGAGTGTCGGCGGAACGGGGAGAGCTCAGCCCCACCTCCGTGGCTGCCCCTATAAAGGGGCAGAGCTGCGGGCAGGACGGCCGGCTCCTGGGAGCACCGTGGCAGCTCTGCCGGGAGGAGACGGCCGGCAAGCAGGGCTGGCACGGTGCCTATCGGCTGCGGGGACTCCCCGCCATCCGGGCGGGCAGCCCTGCCTTCCCCCAGGGTCCTGCCCAGAGCTTCAGACAGCTCCAAACCTCGTCCGCCTGGCTGGAGCTGCAAGGAGATGTTTACTCCCTGCCTGCTTTGGGCAGGGTGTGCAAATGAAATGAAGCCTTCGAGCGAATGCCTCCCTGGGGAAGGCAGGCCATGGGATTTGGGAGGGAGCTGGGCATTCCCGGGAGGAGCTGTGCTTGCACACCCGGGGGGACCGGCTCTGGCACGGCAGGATCCTGCCCCACTACAACTCTCTGCTCCCCAGCTCGCTCTTCTGTGTCTGATTTCATTACACTGATTTTCCCTTCACTGACAGCTTCGTGAAATCTTAAGCGCATCTGCCTTCCCCCCACACCTTCCTGCATTGCTCTCAGCAATTTGGGAAGCTGAGCTGTGCTTGTGGCGAACAGCTTAATAAGGACACAGGGCTCCCCTCGTTTACCGTGAGCAAGAAAGGACGGTTTGACAGGATTTTAAGGAAAGTGCTAAACACACCACATAGCCAAAGAGATATATATTGCAATAATCTGACTACCAAGGCTGTTCTCTTGCTCAGTGAAACACTCCCTCTGTGTCTAAGCAGGACCTTGGATATTAAAACAAACACGTCTCTCATCTTCATCAGAGCAAATATTGATGCTATTCACGTTTTTTTCTCCTGACAGGAATGTAAACAAGGAGCAAGACGGCAAGACCGAAGAGGAAAATATTCTGCTTGATGAGACTAAGATCCCTGCTGCCCACCCGCTGTGCTTGCCCAGGGGTACACGGAACGAATTATCCACTCTGGTAACTCACTTGAAACAAAGATTTAACTCTATGAACGGAGCCAGAAAAGCATTTTGAATCCAAACTTGGACAAATTTTGTGGAGAAAAAGTGATGCTTACAGATGCAGTGTTTGAGCCTGGTATCAGGAACATATGATCTTCACTGGAAGCCAGAAATTGATTTCCAGCTCCCCTTCCAGCCGAGATACAGTCCCGACAAAAGCAATTAATTTATTGGCAGGAGCCAGACATCGCTTGGGCTGCTCCTTATGTAAGCCCACGTTTGAGAGCCCTTTCCCGTCCCGCTGCATCCGAACAGGCAGCGGGTCAATAGCTACTAATTAACATCACAACGAGACCCTGTTCCAGGGCCCGTCGGCACAGTCACGCCAGGAGCTCTGACGCTGCTCGGATCAGAGTATTTTCTTCTTCAAAAGGACAAAGAGGTTGCATAAAATCAGGAAGATGTGACCTGCTATGCAACGAAAATGCGAAAAATGCAAGTGCTCAGCAGTGCCAATACCCCCTTAAAGAATGCTGGTTTAGCCGGAAAACCGCCGTGTGGGAAATGGTCTCATGTGCAGGTCAACAGAATAAATTTGAAGTATTCCATTGTCCTGAGAGTTGAGTCTCTTTAGGGAAACTCCTGCGTCAGCTCAGTGGTGTAATGGCAAAGACAGACTTCTCTCCCTCCCCACCTTTCAAAGGAGTTTGTTGGATTTTGTAACAATTCAGACCCAGTAACTACCAGCTTCTAGCAAGTCTCTGCTTCCAGAAGGACAATTAAACCTCCCTGCTCACAGCTCCCTCCCCCATCATACAGTTGTGAATAAAGGCTTCCAAATCTTACAAACTCTTGCAAAAGAAAAGCCCACACCCAGAACCACTCGGACAGACACTATCACATGGTAGTGTTCAACAAAATGTGTAGATGTGGCACTTGGGGACATACATGGTTTAGTGGTGGACTTGGTAGTGTTAGCTTAATGGTTGGACTCAATTTTATGATCCCATGTTGTAGGGCTAGGTGATTTTATATGTGTGCTTAAGTCCACCAGCATCTGGATGTGTGGGGTGGAAGCCAGGAACAGGGATGTAAAAGGCAAAGTTACATGTTTCCTATTAGCTGGAGGCTCAAATGAACTTCAAGTTCAATTGAGTTGGGAATCTGGGCATTTTGGCGGCAAAATGGGAGAGGAAAATGTTCCAAGGTAAGCCTGTCTTGAGAAACCAGGTATAGATGGATCTCAGGCTCTATTTCTGATTTTCATTACTATCTGATGAAAAAAGAATGGATTTCTGGGATATCTTATTTAAGAGAAACATGCCTTCTTGCTGCAGGGCCACTCTTTTAATAATAGTGCTCACATGAGCTGTTATCTTTGCAGTTCTTGGTAATGGTTTGTAAGACAACTGTGAACTGATATATAGGACATGTGTCCTGGACTTCCTCCAGCCATTCATTTTACAATGTTTTAACTGATAACTGGAAATACATCCGTAATCAGAGTTCAATGAAACTGATGGATGAAGATACTATTCAGTTGCTTCTAAAGACAGCAAATGCCACTCCAGCAAAAATACAGCCAACACTCACACTTCCCATCCTCATTTTCTTCCTGATAAAGAGGTCCCTCCTTGGCTAAACTCAGGGGAAAACCCCCAACAATTTCTCCAAGTATAACAACACCAAATTTTCCTAACAGCTGCCCTAAGTGCCACAGAGGGAAGACATGCCTACACAAGGTTCTGAAATGATCCTTGGAGTGGTGGGTTGATTTACAATGGCATCAACTCCAGCTTTGCTCCTCATGTCATAAACACTGGTGGGTGTTTTGGCTCCCATCAAGACAGGGCCATCCCAAGCACCTGGCCAAGCTAGAGGAGTTTCCAAACCCCAGGTGGAATCAGACCAGGGGCATCCACCAGCAGATCTAGCCATGGGCAAGGAGGTCACAGGACCCTTATTCACAGGAACATAATAAAAACAGGAGCTCCAACAAACATGTTGCTGCTGAGCCTAGAAATTTCACGGTTGCTTCTGCCTCTCCCCCCATCCTCCTGCAATCATCTCCCAGTCATGAGATCCATCAGAGCTGGGATGGCCTTCCTTCTCCCTTTAGTTTCTTGGCAGTTTTACAAAGACATCTCATTACCCCCATCACACTGGGGAAAAACAAGCAGGGCAGGGAAGGGCTATACAGTGCCCCTGCTATTTCTGTATGCGACTTACAAGGGATTGCTGTGGGTGTCATCTATTAATATGACAGTTAAATTATGTTATGGCATGACCATATCTCATTCTGAATGACCCTGTATTGGGTTTGTCAGGCCAGGTTTTGGTAGCTGAGGGGATACAAGGGGTGGAGCAGGATTTCCTGGTAGGACTTGTGGCTCTGTGGTGGATGACCCATGCTGAAGCAGCCTGTGTCTTCTGTGGGAGTGACTCGACATTGGAGCAGGGAAGGGACTCCTCTCTCTGAGCAGTGGCAGCAACAACCTGTGGTGAACTAACTGTAACCCCCCATTCCTGTCTCCCTGTGCTCCTGATGGGAGGAGGTAGCACTTGGGAAGGAGGGAGGAATGGGAGGCAGTTGTTTTTAAGATTTATTTTACTCCTCATTATCCTGCTCTGATTTTGTTAGTAATGAATTTAATTAATATCCTGCTTCAAGTCTGTTTTGCTCGTGATGGTGATCAGTGAGGGATCTCTCCTGATTCTTATGTCAGTTAAATGAACCCTTCATTATATTTTCTCTCCTCTGTCCAGTTAAGGAGAGGAGTGATAGAGTGGCTTTGGTGAGTACCTGGCATCCACTCAGGGACAACCCCTACTGATAGAAAATAGCCACTCAGCTTTAATTATCATGGATAACAATGCTTGGACATCTGTTACAATCAGAAAACTTCTATCACAGAAGTCCTGCAAACAAAGTTTGTGGAATATCTGTTCTAGGGTGAAAGCTGTAAGAACATTTTTCCCAACCATGTAATCATTATGCAGTCCTCACAGCCCCCATAGCTCTCAGCCCCCATAACCCTCAAATGTGAAGATCTGAAGTTGAAAAAGTCCTCCACTGCTCTCAAAGAAAATGTGCCAGAATAGAAGGATTTCACTGACCTTCCCTTCCATTTGCAAACTTGTATTTGCACCATGGTCAAGAGGAGTTACTTCTTGCAGCCTGGAAACTGCACATACAACCATGATGCACTGCACTTTCAATCTCTGCTATCTGTAGCATCACACACTGTAAGTTGTGCCAGGACAGAAGCAGTTGCTGGATAATTCTTTCTCATGGCAGCATTTAAATAACACACCACAAACTTGGGCTGTGCATCTTTCTTCTCAGCTATATAATGTCACATTTTTTTCACTCTCACAGAGCCTAGTTTCTAACTTTAAAACATCCAGCAGCTGATCCCATGCAAATGGTCTAAGAACAAAATCCCAGGGCTGGCCTGTGGCCTATAAACCAAACCAAATACATTGCTGTTTTGTACTTTTCTTCTCAGCAGTCACATCACTTTCAGTCATGCAGAATCTAAGGATAAACCAAATAGTTTCCAGCTAGAACTCAAACAGGAAAATGTGCCAGCGCAGAAAGCTTTCTCTGACTTTACCCCTTACAATTGTTAACTTGTATTTGGACCACATTCAAGTAGCAGTCACCGCCTTCTTGCAGCCTATAAACTGCACACACAGCCATGCTGTTCTGCACATTCATGCTCAGTTATATGTACGATCAGGTTCACAGAGTTTCAAGTGTACATCTCTCACATAGAGAAATGTGTCAGGACAGGAGCTGTTACTGCATTACCCCTCCTTGTGGCAGCCTGTCGAGTACACACCATACACTGAGGCTAAGCACATTCCCTCAAAGCTCTATGTACCTTCACATTTTTTGAGTCTCGCAGATTCCAGCTTCAAACCTTAAAACCCCCAGCAGCTGCTCCCATACAGCAGGTCTAAGAACAGAAGCCCACCGATGGTATTCTGCTTTTCTTCACCTGTATGCAGCATCACACACATTCAATCTCACAGAGTCCAAGGCGTCCATCTACCTCTTGCTCAGAGAAATGTGCCAGAAGGACAGAAGCAGCTGATGGATTATTCCTTTAAACAAACCACCACAATCTGAGAATGTTGTGGTACATAGAGTTGAGAAGTAAAGTGTGTAGCACCATATGCTTCAAGGGGAATGTGAATGTCAGTGCTGGATTTTGAAGGAAAATTCATGGCACCAGTGTGTTTCCACAGAAGCAAACCCTCCCCTCCTGTGCCTGCCTAGGCAGCAGAAGGAGCCCCCTCAGCTGCCAACGCAGCCACAGTGGGGAGGGCATGGGTCCTTCCCCGGGAGCTGGCACAACCCCCTTGGGAGAAGGCCCTGCCGGTGGCCACCAGAACCATGGGGGTTACAGTGACATGGAGAAGGAACATGTGGGCAAGGGCACAAATGCTGTTCTGCCTCCTTTGGCTGAGTCTGCTCCCAAATCAGCAGCTCTGGCAAGTCCTCGCCCCAGGAGACCTGCCCCCACCCCCAGTCCTGCCAAGGGGTGCCCGTGTCCTGCCCCAAAGCCCTGTGCCCCCCGGGGCACTTCTCTGCCAAAGGGCAGCCAGAGCCAACCTGCATTACTGCCTGTGTTGTCACAGGAGGCTCTTGGGAGCAGCAGCTGCAGCAAGTGGTGGCAATGCTGGGCATCTGTCAGAACGCAGACATTGTTGCTTTCCTTGTGGGAATGATTTTTACATGGAAGTGATGACCTGCAGCACAAAAACAGACGATGAGTTTCGCAGGACAATTAAATTGCTTAGAGACACTCTCAGGTTTCCATGTGTTCTTCAGTCTTTTCTTCTTTGATTGTAAACTTTATTGGCATGACCTTACTATGTAAAACATTTGCAAGTTTGCTTCCCATCACAAAGCAGCAATTTCACATGGTCGGTCCATTGCAAAGAAATCCTAAAAAATAGATTGACTCAGTAGGAACAAAATTCATTGGTTTTTGGGTATTTATTTTTTTTTTTGATCAAGTCAGGCAGACCAGACAATCCTTCCCAGAAGAAGGAAAACACCAACATGCACAGCCAGGGTTTCAGAGGTGCAGCTGATATGCCCCCCCGGGGGACTCCACTGGAATCAAGAGCTTTCAGTCCTGCCACCTTTTGCCTGGGGCAATCTTAATCAGTGTTCAGTTTCAGGAGCCTCATTCCCAGAGCAGGGCCTGGGCTGCTGTGGCTATGTCCGGTGATGGGAAAGCATTTGCCCTGCAGGGGGATGCCAGGAGCCTAGGTTCCACAGGTGCAGGCAAAAGGTGGCAGGACAAGAAGGCCTTGATGTCAGCGCAATCCCCCAAAGGGCACATCAGCTGCAACCGACACACCCAGGCTATGGGGGAACTCCTCTGTGGGAAGGGCCTCATCTCTAGAAATCGGCAGTTTACGCCGGAATATGGAGAGAGACTCCCCCAATGGGACACGGATGAAGATTCCCCCCAGGCAAAAGGTGTCAGGACTGAAAGGTCTTGATGCCAGTGGAGCCCGCTGGGGGGCACATCAGCTGCACCTGTGCAAGCCAGGCTCCGGGCTTTCCCCTGCCCGGGAATCGTGACTTTGTCAGCAGGCATGGAGCAACAGCCCAAGCCCGGCCCTGGGAGTGAGGCTCTCAGAAATGAACTTGGAGGAAGATTGCCCCCAGAAAATAGCTGGCAGGACTGGAAGGTCTTGATGCCAGCGAAGGCCCCCTGGGGGCCCATCAGCTGCACCTGTGGAAGCCAGGCTCCGGGCTTTCCCCTTCACGCTAGACACAGCTTTGTCAGTGGGCATGGATCAGCAGCCCATGCCCAGCCCTGGGGGTGAGGTTCCCAAAATTGAATTTGGACGAAGATAGCCCCCAGGGAAAAGGTGGCAGGACTGAAAGGTCTTGATGCCAGTGGAGGTCCCCGAGGGGGCACATCAGCTGCACCTGTGGAAGCCAGGCTCCAGTTGTTCCTCTGCACAGCAGTCCAGACTTTATCAGCGGGCATGGACCTGCATCCCAGGCCCAGCCCTGGGGGTGAGGCTCCCAAAACTGAATTTGGAGGAAGATAGCCCCCAGGCAAAAGGTGGCAGGACTGAAATGTCTTGATGCCATTGGAGCTTCCAGAGGGGGCACATCAGCTGCACCTGTGGAAGGAAGGCTCGGGGCCTTCGCCTGCGCAATAATTGCGAATTCGTCAGCGGGCATTGGAGCAGCAGCCCAGGCGCAGCCCTGGGAGTGAGGCTCCCAAAAGTGAATTTGGACGAAGATAGCCCCCAGGCAAAAGGTGTCAGGACTGAAAGGTCTTGATGCCAGTGGAGCCCCCTGGGGGGCCCATCAGCTGCACCTGTGCAAGCCACGCTTTGGGCTTTTTCCTGTGCGTCAAACCCTAGAGCGTCAGTGGTTGTAGGAGCAGCAGCCCAGGTGTGGCCCTGGGAGTGAGGCTCCCAAAAGTGAACTTGGATGAAGATAGCCCCAAGGCAACTGGTGTCAGGACTGAAAGGTCTTGATGCCAGTGGAGCCCCCTGGGGGCACATCAGCTGCACCTGTGCAAGCCAGGCTCTGGCCTTTCCCCTACCCGGGGATAGAGACTTCGTCAGCGGGCATGGAGCTGCAGCAAAAGCCCAGGCGCTGGGAGTGAGGCTCCCAG
>VXBA01001638.1:62155-73399 GCA_013399895.1 Serilophus lunatus | reverse complement strand
AGGGAGGTGATGGAGTCACCGTCGCTGANTCCCAGGGAGGTGATGGAGTCACCGTCGCTGAATGTGTTTCAGGATAGGTTGGATGATGGACTTACTAACATGGTTTAAATGGTTAAGATGATGGGTTGGTGTTGGTTAGGTTGTTAAGTTAGGTAAAAGGTTGGACTTGATGATCTCCATGGTCTTTTCCAACCTTGTTAATTCTGTGTGTAATTCTGTGTGTATAAAATCTTTCAATCACTGTTTTCTATCAGAAAAAAAGAACTGCTTAAAAATAGCAACAATAATGAAAAAGTGATATATAAACTTTTTAACTTATTATAATCCAGTAAAGACTGCAAATGAGCCTTAAGTTATCTTCAATTTGAAGACAGACTTGGAAATAGAGCCAAACCCGTAGTTTCTTACACAGGCCTCTGGCTTCCAGACTATGCTCCCTTGCTGCCATGTAGAGAAGAAATATAAACCCCTCCTATGCAACCCATGTAAATGTAGGACTTCTGGTTTGTAACTGGCAAGCAGATGCTGACTTTATTGAAACAAAATAGCACATCTACTTTGGGTTTTTATTCCCATTTGTCACTTAAGATGGTTCTTAGCTGAAAATAAAAAACTTGTTTCAGCTGAGGAACCGTCACTATGAATTCAATGGGTAACATGCCACTCTCTGAAACATCAATACCAGGTGTTTGACTTCTAATTAGACATCTGACTAAACTCTTTTTGGGGGGGGGGTTGCCAAGTTTTGGATGTTTGACTCTGTAATCTTTTTAATATTTTTTCTGGGATTCAGAATGTGTTAATGGATTTCTTATACAATGCCAGGCTATTGAAAATTATCCTGGAATTACTGAATAGAATATGAGCAATTCCTTGCTCACAAATTTTAACCATAAGTCTCCCTGCTATAAAACTATTTTAATTTTCTCAGTAGGAAGTTTTTTTTCTCTAGTGATAGAAATATTTTATCACCCTATGTTCTCCTTATTAATCGTTTCTAAAAGTAGCATTTAATATTGCAATGTTGGAATGACTTCAGGTACAAGAATTTGATTTTGAGTTGAATTTTTAGGTAAATTATGATACCGTATGTAACATGTGATAACAACAATGTATCAACAATCAAAATTTTTCACTGTGCACGTATATCCATAAAAGTTTATGCATGAATATGTACATATATATGCATTCTAAAAATAGTAAAGAGTTAATATATATTTTATATTAAATTTCTCTATATGTGTGTATATAGATAGGGACTGTTTTTGACTTGGGCCATGTCAAGCATCAAAATTTCCTTAGCTGGGCTCATTAAGATGCTTTGCTCTGATGGCTGTTTTCTCTTCCTGTTTTTCTTTTCTGATCATTCATGGCAGATCTGTTTCAAAGCAGAAGCTCACAGATCATCCCTCTCATTCTCCATATTTGCAAACAAAATTAATGCAGAGAGGCCCACTGCATCTTGGACCTACAGTGACATAGATAAACATTATTTATATAGAAATTGCAAGGTGTTCCACAAAGGCAGACAGTGCTGTAAGTGAGACCAAATAATTTTGGCCTGGTTTGAGAAGTCCTAACTTCGTGGTGGGTAGTTGTCTGTGAGAGAGCCTGAGGAGTTACTGCTTCTTTCTTTGTCTACCCTCTTGTCTCAGCTCTACCCTGTATGGTTCCCTTCAGTGCATGGATGTGGATGAGATCATAGCTAGTTCTGCTTTTTTGTTTCCCTTTCTCTTGTCTATGTTTGTAAGAAAGTGCCTGTATTGAGATGAATATGCTGAGTGAGAGAGCAAGTCACTTCCTTTAGTGCAATTATTTTTCTTGGAGAAGTTTCTCAGATGAAGTTGAGCAAGACCTCTGAAGGAGTTTTTATTTCTATTGCAGTTGAGAAAGATAGAATCAGCTTTATGTATGTTGTCCCGGTTTCAGCTGGGATAAAATTCTTTTCCTTCTTAGTAGCTGGTATAGTGCAGTGCTTTTGATTCGATATGAGAATTATGTTGATAATATTGAGGTGGATGACTCCCACAGAAATCAGTAAGGTCTGGGGCTCCCAGGGAATGGTTCCACTGTTTCCTCACTAATGCAGTAAACTGGCTGCAAGGTTGGGAAGATGCAGAAGAATGTGGAAAAGGCTTCCTTATCTATAAGTATTCTACAAATATTGGTGAATTTAATGGACCCGTGCAAGGCCCCCTCCACTTTGTAGCACAAATTACATCTTCTGAGAGGGCTTACCTTGCAGGCATAATTCTCTTTCAGTTGTGAAGATGTCAGCTTTCCCTTCCTTCTTTCTACAGTAGCTGCTGTACATTAAGACAAATATTAAGAAACCTCATCTTTCTTTTAAAGCAATTTAGCAGTTGGAAATTAGGAAATTCAGCATCATGTTACCAAGAAGTTCTTAAAGGATGTCAGGCAAGTTCTCCCCAGACCACATGGCTGGAACTGCATTTTCCAAGTGCTCTACAGCCCATGTGGCCTGCTCCTGTCATCCCAAGATCTGAATCCTTTCTCCTTATTAGTCCAATTCATCACAGTTAGTTATTACACACAGCTAAAGCTGTAATAAAGCTAAAACTAAACCTGTCCCTTTGTGGGGGTTTGAGAGAGGGAGGAGGATCCACTGGAAGGAGGGTGTTGGGGGTTCTTAGAGGGAGGGGGGGGAGGAAAGGGGATGTTTCCTTTTAAACGGTTCATTGGCTCCCCATCCTGTTATAAATCCTGTTTCTTTGGATTTCTTTTTTTCCCCTTAATAACCTTCTCTCGCTCTCCCCCGCCACCGTGCCCTTTGGAGCTGACCAAGGGAGAGGCGAGGGGGTCGCCCTGGTTGTCCCCCCATAGTTCTGTTAACAAGAACTCACCGAAATGTGGACCGGCTATGATTGCCAGCATGTGCAGCGGGTCTAGTTCCAGAGCAGCCCTGACTTGACCGTGCCAGCAGCGGGGAAGATGCGGGTTCCTCTCGCGGCGCTGCGCGGGGTCCGACGGCTTTCCCTGGGTTCCCCTCGTGGCGCCTGCAGGCGGGAGACACTGGCCGGAGGTGGCTGGCTGCAAGCCCAGTGACGGGTCCNGAACTCACCGAAATGTGGACCGGCTATGATTGCCAGCATGTGCAGCGGGTCTAGTTCCAGAGCAGCCCTGACTTGACCGTGCCAGCAGCGGGGAAGATGCGGGGTCCTNCCTGACTTGACCGTGCCAGCAGCGGGGAAGATGCGGGTTCCTCTCGCGGCGCTGCGCGGGGTCCGACGGCTTTCCCTGGGTTCCCCTCGTGGCGCCTGCAGGCGGGAGACACTGGCCGGAGGTGGCTGGCTGCAAGCCCAGTGACGGGTCCCGACGGCTGCGGGCAGGAGGCGCTGGCCGGGGGTGGCTGCTACTGCTCTTGCATGCACGCCTTCCCCTGGCGCGGGCCGGCTGCTGATCGGGGCATGGTCCCGGAGCCAGGGAGAGAAAGTCGCTGCGCCGTTTCCCTGCCTCTCCCTCAGGCGGTCGCTTGATCCCTGGGTGTCTGTGGTGGGCTCTAGTGGTGGCGGGCGCGGACGCCCGCCGGTTGTTCTCTGCCGGCATGCCTGTGGCCAGTGGCTGGTGGTTGGCAGTAGCTCTGCTGGCCCTGCGCCGCTACTAAAGCACCCGGGTGGCCACGCTGGCCCCCCACGCTGCTATGAGAGAGCCTGGAAAGGGGTCCCGCGGTGCCAGTGGCCCCGGGAATGGCCCCTGCGCGGCGGTGCAGGTGCAGTGGCTGCTGCGGGTGGCTCCTGCGGTCCCGTAGCCCTCGGAGACCCCTTTTGAGGATTCCTGCAGTAGGTGGGTGGCCTGGAGAGGCGGCAGCCAGCCCACAGCTGGTAAAAAACATGGCGCTGGGAAGCGGCAGGTTCACAATTTTGGCAGGAACTGCCATTTTGTTGGAGCTGAAGATCTCAGAAGGAGAGGTGGAGCCCGGACCGCTGGCCAATCCAAAGAGGCAAAGCCAGGAAGAAGACGGTGAGATTCGTGTGGGACTTGGAGAGCTTAAAAGCCTGAAGCAACGGAAGTTCTCTCTCTTTGGCTTCCTGCAAGCTGGAGAGCAGTAGCATGACCCCTCTTCTCTGACTTCCAGGCCCTGTGGCTTGACTCCACCCATCCCCATCGGCACTGGAGCCAAGCCAGCACAACTACAGGTGGAAAGCTTCCCCAAATAGCGTCCCTGGGTTGGGGGGAGGACTTTTCACTGTGTTGTGTTTTGCAGAGACTTCAAGGGCTGGGAGTTAACTGCCACTAGAGAGAGAAGAGGAGCGGCTTTCCCTTCCCACTGCTTCTCCTTGGCCAGCCTGCCTGACCTTGGAAAAGCAGTTCCCTTATTCCCTATTCCCTTTTGCGTGGTTCTTTGTCGGGAGTAACTCTGTGTTAAGTCTGGGGTTCCCTTAAACCGTTGTCTTTTCTTTGGTTGAGCTCCAGACAAATAAACTTTCCCTGTTGTTCAAATTCTGTTCAGTCTTCTCGTCACTGTTGAGCTTGCCCCTTAGTGAAAACAGTGGTGCTTAAACCACCACACCCTTCATGAGGTGGCATGGGACCCATTGGTCCTCACCATGGTCAGGAGTTGCTGTGACATTGGGCTTGGGACCTGTGACTCTTGATTTAAAGATAAAACTAGAAAGGAGGAGATGGAGACCAGACGCTTGGGGGGAAAGGAGCCTTGGGCAGATGGCAGTATGGGTGTTGGCATTATGAAGGAGGTAGGAGGGACTTGGACAGGAGGGACTAGGACACTCGGAAACAAGCTAGCTGAAAGCCTAGTGCTGAATGTTGTTTTTATACCATTTCTGGGGGAGTTATGTGTGTGCGTATGTGCACAGTCATGCAGTTCTGAACCGCAGGAACGCCAATCATTTTTGCCACTTATTTCCAAGTGTGCCCAATGCTCAGAGGGTGAATTTGGCTTCCACCTGCCAAACCCCTTCCTCACTTGTAGCCAAAAGGAGAAGCTGGCTTTTTTGACTTGGTTGTGAGCTGTAACACACACTATTTTGCTGAGTATCAATTTCTTCCTTTTTAAAAAAAATTATTTAATTATCAACTTTTTGCTATAAAATACATATTATGCCGATTAACTCCATGGAATTAAGCCCTTACAAAACTTACTTTGCCTTCAAAACAGATTTTTGATAACACCACGTAAATAAGCCATGAGTTTACATTTTTAAGTGTTTAAATATTTTGATTTATCTTCATTAAGTGTTTTTGAACAGTGCATCCTGTGCATTGAATGGACAGGGGGATTATAAATGCACGATAATTGAATGAAGCTCTTTCTTGGCATGTTACAGAGAAGAAAAATGTAAGATTTTCTGTGCAAAATTATGTGGACACTTTTTGGAATCTGAAATCCTAGTTTTGGTACCCTAGTTCTGTACTCAGTCGAAATTTTTTATATTTGTTATGTAAGCTAATCTGTAAATTGTTTCTCAGAGTCTTTTGACACGTGTGCTCAAACATATATGTGTTTACGTGAAGTGTTAGGTATGCATAGAAATATGAGAAGAGATATATGTTGGGCCTCATTCCTTATCTGGCTCTTGAGACTAAAAGTTACGATTTCCTGTTTACTTGTTAATTCATCATTATAAAATCCAACTCTTCTTGTATTCTAGTGTTCCTGGCGAGTGTCTGGATTTTTCACATATCTTCTATTTTCATTAAATGAGAGCAAGACATTATTTATATCGCTTTGATGTAATTTTAACAAAGAGAATGTAGACTCATTTCTTGAAAAAAAACATTCTCCCATCATCTTAATGGTAATTACTGGGGACATTTTGAAATCACAGTCTTTATGCTGTTCTTGTATTTCTGCTATTTTCAAATCAGATATTTAAAATGCATTCATGTGTCACTTAAGTGTTACCACTGATTCTGCAAGGTGACAGTGAGCTACGCTGAACAAAGGAGAAAAAGAAGAGTGTTGCCCTGGTGAAGTAAAGCTTAAAAACGATGTTATCTCTGCTACCCAGTGCCCTTTTCCAGCTGATTCTGAGCGCAGCTGTCAGATCTGCTAAGTCAGTTTTCTCTAAAGTTCACTGAGGATTTGAGACAATGATAATGATGAAATTAGATGTGGGCATCTCAATTCTCTTCTCTTGGGATCTTCAGAAAAATGCAGGTTTGGACAGCTTGACCTTGTAGTAATTCACACAGAGTTTGTGTTAGAAATTCCAGTTTTCTGCAATTGGAACATGCACAGCTCCTACACTGGAGGAACTTCTGGCTATTCTGAGACATTGTTATGGCAAGAGTTCAGGAGGATGTAAGCCAACTTTCTTAGCTATTTGTACCATTTATCTTCCTGTGTCTCATCTGATATTGACTTTTTCTATGGTTATGAGAAAAAAAGTCTTTATAGATGCCTTTTCAACACAGTCTCTACTGATGTCAGCAGCAAGCATAGTGTGCTAACTCAGTTCTAAGAGAGATCTTTAAGTATCTGGTGGGTGACCAGTTTTGTACACTTCCTCTCCACCTCTTTGATTTCCTCTCTGTGAGGCTCAGACTGTAATGGTTATTCAGCTGAAGAATGTACGTTGGAGCAGGTATTTATCCCTGCTCTGCTTGCAGCTTGGCTTGCTGTCCCTCCTCTGAAATTTTCCTGCAAATAAAATGTTATTCTGAGTTACAAAGTCTTGTCTTTTTCCAAAGCTTCCTATGTAGATGACAGTTATTTTTCAAAATGCTTTTTTACCTTAGTGCAGCTGAAGATCGTCCATTTTAACTGTAATTTGCCAGGAAATTTTTGATCCCATTATAAAAATTTGTTTAACTGTTTAGTGATAGCATCTGTAAAGGCTTGACAGGGCAATACTTTTTAGGCTTTTTTTCCTCCACCTACAAAAATATTAGTTATTGTGATGTATTTCCATTCCCCTTACCTTCAAGTTCTATGCCCCTAATTAGGTATCTAGAGATGTTACTGGGTAGCTAGGTATTGCTGTACACTGGATGCTCTGCATGTATCTGTTACAAGGGGAATTCAGATCTCTGCTAATCCATTTGAATACTTCTTTTGACATTAAACATGCTGTGCTTCTTGATGGAAGTAAGAATTTCAGGGACCCAGCTGGAAATCCTCTTTTATTCTTCAGTCAATGCCAAGTCCTCAGATGCACTTCATGTTCTTGTGCGTGAGCTGAAAGATAGGGAAGAACTTTGAGAAATAGAATCTGTCCTATTGTGGTACCTAGAGACCAATTATTGCTTCAGGTGACGAGGCAATCTATCATTTACAGATTGTGTATTCCCATTGTTGGCTGACACTGTTGCCTCTATGGAGGTTGTCCAAATTGGATCAGACATGAAGAATCTTGGTTCCTTCTTAGGAATTGTGCCACAATTTGTACTAATGCTTTTCCTTTGGGCCAGTTACCCACAGAGAGAAAATGGACAAATTTTTATGATTTGATTAATATTGTAATAAAATCCTTGAATCGTGGAACACAGCACTAAAAAAACCAAATATGGTGTTAAGGAATGCCAGGCTAATAAAGATATAGTAAATAAAAATAATTAAAAATAAAGTTCTGAAAAAAAAAATACCCCACAAAGCAGTGAAATTCTTCTAAATCAGAAGTAGAACATACCCTGTATGCTTTTCTATGAAACTGAAATCCAGAGATCATGATGGTTCAACACTGAGAATCCTTTTATTCTGGATTTTAGAGGTTTGCCTTGAAAAGTAGAAGTAGAAATAGTTTTTAGGTCTGAACACATGCCACAACCAGAGAGGTTTTGAGCCTGTTCCTTGTCTTGCGTTCCAGAACTAATGGTATTTCTGTTTAAATAGCTCTGCATCCTGTTTAGCTCGACTATTTTTAAAGCATATGCAGTAGAGGGATTTAAGTATGAAGACTGAACAAAACTAATTGATGGTTTATTTTTCTTAAGTCCAAATGCATGCCTTTAAAGCACATTTTGTCCATTTAAGCAGCCAGCTCTTAAGAATACATATCTTTGGAGAATTTTTTTTCATTTCACTCTTCAGAAATGCTATTTTCTCATATTTTTAACTACATTGTGTAGGTTAATGATGTTACACTCTTCTAGAAGGATGGGGAGGTTCTGACGCTTCATGTAAAAATGTGCAGCAAAGCCTACCCTTGTGAAGTTGCTGGATATTTTATGCAAATTCATTCAGTGTCAGCCTCAGTGCTTATATTGCATTTTGTCAGCAGGCACATCCTTGAGCTATTTAAACCTCCAAAGCAAACTCCAGACCCACAGATTTAAGAGTCTAAAGGTGTTTAATTAGAAATTAAAAAGACACCAATGCTTTTGGAGAAAGCAAAGAATACTGGTGGCAAGTCTGAGCAGTATTGGTAAAACTAAGATGGAAATGTAAACATACTTTTTATATTTTGAAGGCTTTCTCAAAAGACAGATGTGTTCTTAGGTCAACAAATAAAAACCCTTTCAAAAGAAGTAAATGTATACTTTTTTCATTTCTTCTTGTGCAAAGAAAATGAAGACTGGCTTGTGCAAATACAAAATATCCTGCATGTGTTAGCTTATTATTATTATTGTCTTTATTTGTCCTCACTTCACAAATAGATAAATATGGAATAATTTGGGTAAAATAGCAAGTGTTGGGTCCTAATCCAGTCTATCTGTTTAAGCTGAATGTTGACTCTGTTTAGTGCAGACATTGTAAACTCAGATTCAATCTGCAGCCACCCACCCTCAACCCTTTCTGTCTCTAAAGAGAGAGTCACTTCCCCATTCTATCTTGTTTATTTTGAATCCATGCTTCAAACAAACAGAGATGACAGAAAAGATAAACTATAGAAAGAATTTTCAGGTAACTAGGACTAGAGGGAAAGAGCTGAAGCAAGAAAGGGCAAGATCAATTTGGTAAATAGGATTTGGCATTTTGCAGAAGATGTTTAAGGTAAAAATCTCTTTCTACACACAATTCAAAAGCAAGGGAGAATTTCATAAACTGTGCATGTGTTTAGCATGAATTAACTTTTTTTTTCTCTATATATTTTCACAGACAGCATTGTCAATAATCTATGCAAACGTACTTTAATACTTACTCAGGTTGCCTGCAACTATCTGACATTAGAAAGTTTTAAATAGTACTCAGTCTCATAATGGAGTATTCTGTCTTAATAAAAACTTCATAAAACATATGTCTATTAAAAGACTTAATGAAAATCATTGAAGTACCAACTCAATACATTGTAAGTGGGATATACTGCAGTGCTATCAGAGATCTAAGTCACTCAAACCTGTATGAGGGAAATGACTGAGGCTTTGTGTGCAAAAGGGAATAGATTAACAAGACAAAAATACTAGAGAGGCAATAAGAAACAAACCAAACACATGGTTGTTAGTTCCACAGCAGTAAATTTGAAATGGTTGGTGAATGATCAAGGTGTTATGGTTACTTGTCAAGAAACAGATGATGACAATGAAGAACACATGGGAACAACTCCCTTACTGGGGACTGATATCAAACCCTGATGATAGAAACACCTTGTCAGTGCTGTTAATTGTAGTGATACCTGAAATTTGAAATTGTGAATGTCTAACTATGGAAAGGTTTATTTGAAAACACATTTGAAATTATTTTACAACTCCTTGAAAAGTAAAACCAGAACAGATGCTACAAGCCAATGTCTTTGGTGAGGGATCAGAGGCAGGTCAAAGTGCTCTCAGGGAAAGGAGAAGAGGGCATGAAAGGAGATTTCATACTTAGGATCTGGTTACTTCCCAGTCCCTTAATGCAATGACTGAGTTTAGAGCTAAAATACACCAGTTCTTTCTTTATAGGAGTGTAGTGGTTTAACCCAGGCTGAGTGCCAGGGGCCCACTACAGCCAGTCTCTTACTCCCCCTCACCCAGCTATAGAGGAGAGAGAATATAACAAGAGGTTTCATTATTCATGATAAGGACTACAACAGATTCTTTCTTAATCATCATCACAGGCAAAACAAGACTCCATGTGGGAATAATAGTCAAGTTTATTGCTAACAAGGTCAGAGCTGAAGAGTGAGAGACAATAAGAGACACCTTTTTACCCCCCGCCTCCCTCCTTCTTACACGCAACCTGCTCTCCTGCAGCGGTCAAGGGAAAAGGTGAGGTGGGAGTGGGAGAGGGGTTTGCTGTGGTCAGCTGCTGTTCTCAGCCACTGCTTCGGGAGAAGAGTCCTTCCAACTGCATTCCATGGGGTCCCATCCCTCACAGGATACAGTTCCTCTCACAAACTGCTCCGACGAGAGTCCATCCCATGGGCAGCTGCCCTACACCCACAGCTGCCACATGGCTGACATTCCACAGGGTGCAGTCCCTCAGGCACAGGCTGCTCCAGCGTGGGCCCCACGAGCCATGAGTCCTAACAGAAGGATCCTGCTCCAGCGTGGGCTCCTCTTCCCTACGGGCTACAGTCCCCTACCAGGACCCGGCTCTACCATGGGTCTCCCACGGGCTACAGCCTTCCCCAGCATCCACCTGCTCCGGCGTGGCTCCTCCACGGGCTACAGGTGGATCTCTGCACTCCTGTGGTCCAACATGGGCTGCAGGGGGACAGCTGCTTCACCATGGTCTTCACCATGGGCTGCAGCTGGATCTCAGCTCCGGTACCAGGAGCATCTCCTCCCACTCCTTCTCCACTGACCTTGGTGTCTTCATTGTTGTTCACAAGTTCTCACTCTGCTCCTCTCTGGCAGCCATCTTCATCTCCTTCTAACTTTTTTTCTTTCCTTCTTAAATATGTTATCACAGAGACGTTCCTTCAACTGCTGATTGGCCTGGCCTTGGCCAGCAGTGGGCCCAGCTTGGAACTGACTGGCATTGGCTCTGCTGGACATGGGGAAACTTCCAGCAGCTTCTTGAAGAAGCCTCCCCCTCAGCCCCCCCCGCTGCTACCAAAACCTGGCCACAGGGAAAACCAACGCAAGGAGTTTCTCTTTTCACAAAATTCTTGACATGTTTTCTCCCTGGATGAGTACCTTTGTATTTTTTTTCAATGTCATTTCTAAATATTTGAATAAGAGAATGATCTGTTTGGGCCCTTTATCTGTTACCAGTGGTGGTCCTTCCTTGCCATACACGTGCACTATGGATGCCAAAAGTACCTTAGGTATTTGCATAGGAATAGCAGGTTGTGGTGGTTTGATCCACCTTTTAGCATTCAGGGGGCAGGTTCAATAAAAGTGATGGAAAACTGAATAGAATATTCAGCAGGAGAACAATTTATTACAAGGAATTTGAAT
>VXBA01001638.1:34176-61119 GCA_013399895.1 Serilophus lunatus | reverse complement strand
TGCCCTGCCCAGGATAGGGCTGCCTTCATCTCAGCTTCCCCCCTCCCCCAGCTTTAATGAAAACTGAATTTTAAATCAGGCAAGTGGATTGCTTACATTCTTCCTCCTCCCAAAATCCAAGAACACTCCCAAGCCCCATGCCCCCCTTTAAACCCCCACAATCCCAGCCCCCCCAATCCAGTACACAGGTAAGAAAGAAGAACCTGCAGGAGGTCAAGGTTACTTCTTGAATGTCTGCTGGCATCTGGAACTCAGGGAGAATCCTTCAGGCACGAAACACCTGAACTTTGCTGACTGGAGTCCAGTGGTACATTTTATTTACCCAAAATTTAGTGTAGTCATGATTGTGTTAAATCTTGTCATTCACAACAGTGTTACCTGTACACCACTGATGGTATTGAATGTTTGTTTCTAATTTATTCATGTTTAAGTCAAGAAGCAAAGAAATATTTTTTGGTGGAGCAATGCCAGTTTTCCTTACATGGATTCATGGTTGTAATATTAGCTAAATGTAGGTGAATAATAAACCAGAAGATATACTTAATGACTGTTTTCACACAATTCCATTATACAGTTATCTGTCGAGCCTTTTTTCACTAGGGAATCAATTCTAAATTGTGCCATCTTTCTAGTAGAGTATTCTAGTAAAAATCTGATGTTATTTTCTTGTTCATGGAACTAGCTCTCTGAGGCAAAGGCAAGGGTTTAATTTGAAGGCAATCAGATGTACATTTTAAAGACACTTTTTTATGTATGATAATTTACTGCATGGGAAATTTCAGTGGTATGAGGCAAGTAGGAAAAGAAAGCAGTTTGGCTCAAGTTTCTCTCACAGTCTTTGAATGGAGCCCGTACTTTGCATGTAAATCTTATCTGTGGTCTAAAAGAAGCTGGAGGGATTTAAAGGACCATAAATGTATGGGTGTTTTACTGCCTCTGCATCATTTCTATAGCCCTGCTGGCTAACAAGATGGAACCTGACCCCTTCCCCTATTCTCTAATTTAGCTATAGTCTTGCCATTTCTTTGTGTGTGTGAAGGTGATGCCTAAAATCAGTGAGAGGAAAAAACCCCTTTCAAACAAAATTAGTAGAGATAAAAGTGGAAATTTCTGGATATCAAATGCTCTCCAGCTGCGCTTACCCCACATTTCCATCCACCCCTCAACATATCCAACCAGAATTTGTCTCACCTTTGTGCCCTCCTTTTGTCCTGCTCCAGCCCTGAAACTTCTCCAGGTTCTCAGGGCCTCTATTTTGTTTGGTCATCTTCAATGTCCTTGCTATAGGCTATTTGCCTCAAATGGAATGCTGAACATAGCTTTATGAGATGTGAGAAAGGCTAACAAAAAACCTTATGAATGAAACTATATAGTCAAGCCAAAGCCCCCAAAATATGAGAGAAAAACCCCAGGCATCATAGGGACAGAGAAATGACTGTCTTGCTGTGCAAGTCTTCCCCCTTTTATCCCTGCCTGGCAGCTATACCAAACAAGAGCAGGACCATTTGAGACTTTTGATTCAAAAACTAATCTGACCATGGGTTGACAGTGAGCACTGCTCTTTTCAAAAATACAAGTTTTTTGAAAAAGTTAGTAAAACTGTGTTTCTTATAACTTCATGCATTTTGATTTAACCTCAATGTCTTCATCTCCTGTTTCTCCTCTTCTTTTTCTATTACTCTCTCCACCCCTCTCCCCAGGAATCACATTCTAGAAATGCTCTTTGCTTTTCTGTGTTTCTTACTTTTGTGCCCTGTTTAGCATGCTATGCAAAAACTACATAAGCACTAGCTAGCCAGCAGAGCACAATCTGATATAAGGAAAAAATATCTTTAGAGATCTCCTCTTTTGTTAGTATTTCTTTAGAGACAATTTCTGGAGAGCTTGCATCACTCTCCTTTGAGATCTCATTAGCACCTTGAAAAGAGCAGGAAAAACCTGAAACATTAAGCTTCTTTATGTATTTTTCATTCTGATTTGGATTGATATTTGCCAATTGTTTTACCAATTGCTAATACTTGTTGCCTTGGGAAAGGTCTCAAGAGTTATCAAAGAGTTAAGGCAGTAGAGTTTTATTGCTCTACAGAAACCTGCTTACTTATCTCATTGCTAACAAAACAACTTCTTTTTCTGTTTTTCCCTTTTAAAACCTTGGAATTTATTGCTCAAATAGGGATTAATTAAAGTTTTAAGAGCTTTCTGTGCTTTAGTGTGGGTGGGTGTCTGCTCGACCACTGGGATATATTGATACCTAGTCCTAATCCTTATTACAAGAACAACTTAGTGATTTTCTAAATTCTTTTTATTGCTCTCCTAATGCATCAAAGCATTGTTTTTTGTTTGGATCTACAGCTTCACATTGACCTAAAGACACGAGTTTGGTTTTGTTTTTTTAATTGTGTACTACATTAAGTTCTTCAGTATTTTGGTCACAGTACTAGTGCTGTGTCATATGAAAAATTATGAGCTTTCATTTTATTATGAGGAAGAGGAGAGATCTTCGATTTTATACTTTATTTGGCTTTCTGTTCTGTAGATCAGATATTCTAAAAGGAGTATCAAAACATTTACACTTGACATTGTGATGTAGATTTACTGGCTGTATTATTGTCAGAATAATTTTGGTACTGTCCTGGTTTAGAGACAACTATGTGATTTAAATCTGAGGACATGAGACGACTACAAGATGGAGAAAAAGACGTAGCCACTCTTTCATTAAATATATACATATATATATATATATATAAAGTATTTGAACAGGAGAAGCACAGGATGCAAAATCGATATTTCCAAACAAAACTGAACTTGTAGAGAACAGAAGGAAAACACTGTTCCCTGTTAGAATCAAATAAGTCCCTTTGGCCACAGGAAGATGGTGGCAGCAGTCTCAGACTCCCTTGTCAAGCCAATGGAAAACAATCCCATTGGCTCTCTGGGTGGAAAAGAGGGAAGACAAAATCTCAATATATGAATTTGTTCTCCAGTGAGGTCAGGCTGAAATCCAGGCAGACGATGGCAGAGCTGCTGCAGATGGAGAGCGAGACTCAGGCTGTCTTCACCATGTGAGCCACGTGGGAGAGAGAGCCCGCACTTCCCTCGCCCAAGAAAACATCCTCCGCTGCACGTGCACACTTCGGTCGCTGCCGCCAGTGCCTATGTCGCAGCACCAGGCGTCAGCTCCACGCACCCCCGGCTGCAGTGGAAGGAGCCGCAGCAGTGGCAGAGCAGCAGGAGAGGGTCCACGGCTGAGCAGGAATGGGAAGGAGGGCAAAGCAGCTCCCTCTTTCCCTCCCACCCTTGCTCCCATCAGCAAATGGGAAAAAAAATTCTATATATAGAATAAAATAAATATCCAACCAGTCATTTAATGAATATTAGATTCCAATCCATCTGGTCTTAAAAATGCTTAACCAGTGCATCCTTACCTTTGTGGAACTAGCCCCATTTGAAATGCTTGCATGTATGCACATACGTCTTGTGGAAATTCTTCTTTCCTGATCCAGTCTAGTTAGTGGGTTATTTTGGTTGATTATAAACATACCTGAAATACCTTTCTAGTTTTCACACTGAGGTGAATCTTTGGGTCATCCCTTTAGAGATGTCCAACCATTTTTTATTTCCATATCTATCTTGTAATTACAATAATTTTTCCCATACAAACCTGAGCTTAAGGGGCAATTTATCCTCTTGAATACTTTGAACAATAGTCTTGCAGTAGCCTGCTTTGATCAATAACCATTTCTTCTTAGCACATTGATCTGTATTAATCTGAATTCCTTCAGGTCTGAGTTGTGTTAAGGTTATTCATAATTTTTGGTATGCCTGTATGTATATGTATATATATGCATATATATATGTATTTGTCTGTCTATTCCATTTTCCTGAAATAAACTTTAGCCAGAGATATTTAAAGATGAGATTTTTGGCAAGGAGTAGCATCCAAAGTTTAGAAAAGAGCAAGTGGTGTTTTTCTTATGAGGTGAAATGCACAGCCTAAATCATTTATATTATTGCCATTAGCACAGTATCTCTGGACCATCCGTACTTAGTGTTTCCTACTTGAACCTCTCAGTGACCCTCTTTACACTGTTACCAAAAAAAAAAACAAAACAAAAGTAAACTTTGATTAGTGTTCTTATAAGATAAAGCCTAACCTCTTGCCTTTTTCAGCATCCAGGAAACCAAAGTCTTTGGGCAGGAGGGACACTCTTACCTACATTCTTATCCACTGTTGACATAGTGGAAGAAAATGCACAAAAAGACAAATGGAAAAAGTCAGCTGTAAACTGAGATTTAGAGGCTGTAAAAAAAGAGCTTTCTTTGCTCCTCCTAATTATGTAGGTATAAGCCTGAAAAGCAAAAAGAATATGTTCTCTTTATTTTATTTTTTTTTTTGCTCCAGATGTAAGTTTTGTCCTGATCCTGCTTAGTAGAGTGCTTAGAAGGGTGAGTAACATTACAATAAAAATTTTGAGAGTCAGCTGTATGTTTTTTTTGATCTTAAAGTGAGAATCTCTCACTGAATAAAGCAATAATGATCACTGGTAAAAGTTGAGAACTATCTGTCAGGACCAAGTTAGAATGTACTTCCAGGAACAAGGCCAATGACTCTGCTTTCACAGCCATTTCTGTGTTCTCTGGAAACACTTACCACCGAGTGTAATTAGAAGTAATTTCATGTCTTCTCTAAGTAGAGGATATTTAGTGACTCTGATTAATTTGGCAAGGATAAGTGAATGCTATCACTTCACTGACACTTTTTCAAATGATCATATCCGTTGCTGACCTGATGGATTTTGAAGTTCCTGCCTAGCTATTTCTCTGCAAATATCTTGAAATGTTGCTTTTCTTCTCGTTTTACTTGTTACACACATTTTACAGTGAAATAGGCCAATTGTGGGCACCAATCGTAACCAAATCTCTGAAAACTACTGAAAATGTTGGTGCTGCTAAAGCTCATGGATAACAAACTCAGTTGAATTGCTGTACTGCTGCAACCTATAGTGCTTCTAGTCAGTAAATTCATTCATCTGGACCTTATTTGGGCCCCTTCTCATGCCACCTTGCAGATAGAGTGTAGAAATTGCCTGTGAATATGCCATTTGGTTGACTTTGTGGAAAGCTCCATATGGCAGCAGCTTTGAGTGTTTTTAGAACATGCCTTTACTTGTCACTTGTGTTCCAGTAAATGCCAGTGTAAATGAAATCCCCATGATCAATGTCTGCACTTTTTTACAAGTCTCCTTTTTCCATACATAAATGTTTCCTGTTCTGCCTTCTAATCCTGCCCTGGAGATGCATAACAGTTCCTTATGACTACTGTTTTTCACTATTTTCACTGTCATCTCAGCCCAAACTCTTTCATCTGTGGTAAGCAGACTGTATTTGTAAACTTCTCCCTCTGAGATTATGCCTTTCTTAATACATGTTTGCATATAAATGTAGTGCATCCTGCTACTTGAATGCTGTCAATTCCTTGGTTTATTGATACTGAAATGGGTAGTCATGATCTGGTATTTCGTTATTTATCTGAATATTTAACGATAAAGAGGGAAAAATATAAGGAATCTCCCTGTAGCTTTTATGATTCTGTTTTGTAAGCAGGGTGAAAAAATAAGCTTGCTGATAAGAAGACTCTTATTTGCACACAAACATTTATTATTAGATCTGTGACAGAAGATATTATCTTAGAAACTTGAATAACTTCTAGTCCAGTCTCATGTGAAGATTGATGTGACTTTTCCCCAACCTTAGGAAGTTTTTGCAAGATCGATGATTTTACATTTTTGCTATAATATCTTATGATACTCTCTCAAATACCACTTTTTATTGTCCTTTTGGATATTGTTTCCTGTTCCTCTCACCATTTAGAGGTGTCTCCTTTCATGATTCTTCCATAGCTTCACATACCATTTTCTACTGAAGGCAGTTGCATTTCTCGTTAGATTCAATAGCCTGCCCATGTGAATTAATGGTCCATATTAAATAAGAGAATTTTATAACCTGTTCTACTTGTTCTTCATCAGTAGCAGACACTGAGTCACAATAAATCAAACCATTCTCTCTTTTTTTTTTTTTTAACCCTACAACTTTTGCTAAATTTTTTCCCCTTATGTCCTTCACTTTGAGAAAGAAAAAAGCTCCACACACCAAAGCCTAAACATCAACTTCTACATTTCTTTGAAATGCATGTTGATGCTGTGATCACATTCCACATGCTTCCTGGAGCCCTCAATTCTGACACCACTCTTCTTGCAGTGGCCCAAAATAGGGACATTAGGGCAGTCAGCTCTACTACATCAAGCTGGGATTTCGCTAACCCCTACACATACTTTGCTTATTCTACTAGGCTTCAAATGGTTTTTGCCATCTTCATAGGTCTGTGCAGCTTTCACACACCCTTTCAAATGTCATTTCTGAGGATAGGTGTTTCACTTCTTTCACAATGCTTGTGGTCCTTTGGATCAGAAACCTCGGTCTGATGCTTCTGTCTCGTGTGGTAATAAAGCAACCAGCTCCTAGGACCATGACACAGCAGGTCACTGCTCTTTTGCTGCAGAAGTCTTTCTTGAACTCTTGCCATTCTGTAGTACACCTAACTTATATTCCAGTAACTGATATTCCAGTTCTTTCACTAGGGAGACACACAGGGGAAGAAAAGGCTAGATGAACCGTGCCCTAGGCAATGTAATTGGCTATAACTCTCTCAGATAGCAGCCTAGTAGTATGAGGAATTTCTTTATTGTTCTCTTATGTATATGGTTGGATACTCTTTTACTGCCTAAGGTTTAACTGTGGAGAGTTGGTTTGTTTGGTTGTTTGGGTTTTATTTACTTCCCTCAGGAGTTAGAAGGCAGCAGATATAGAAGTGAAAGGACTACAATAGGTGGAATAAGTTTTTTTAAAATCTGGCATGACACCATGATTTTAAATGCATTTGACCCTGAAACAATTTTAACTTCTCCATGATCATTTATTAATGTTATTCTGTCCACTCCCCAGCTCATATCTGACCAACACTAATTAGACTTATTAAAGTAATTAAGATTTTTCTACTTCTTTTAAATAAAACATAGAATTTCAGATACTTCTTTCAGTATAATACTTGAATATGTTACATAAACAATGAGAAAACCGTACACTCAATTTGATTTCATCTTGAAAGCAAATGTGCTGATAGTAAATAATGTAAGACATTTAATTTTTTAAATAGAGTTCTAGCACTTTTGGTGGAGAACTTAAGTTTTAGAGTGAACGGGAAATGTAGAAAATGAAGCTCCCCAGAAGTAGAAACGAGCAATGCTCTAAGTGTGACTTTGCAGTGCGGTCCAGGTCTCAAGGACCTAAGATGATATTGGCCTCCCAATACTGCATTACTCAAGTGGGAAGTAATGGGCTTGGTGTGCTGACTTCAATGTTTTCTGTCCTGGAGATGAGGAAATGAATCACTGAACAAGAGAAGTAGGCAGCTTGGAGGGGGTGTGGTGAGGGATACTTTTAAAGAAAGCTTGAGGACACTAGAATATGTGGAGATTGGCACGTTTGACCACAGGGTATAAAGTATGAGATGCTAGAATGCTAAAAGGCCAACAAGGTTGATATATCCTTGTCCTTAACGTACTTAAGCAGGGATTAAGAGAGGTGATTTAGCTGATTCCTTAGGAGAAGAACTTCTGTTGCTTTTTCTGCCATGTAAAAGGCTGAAAGGATTTTCCAAGTCAGGTGTGCAAGCCTTCATCCATTCAGACACACAGCAGAAAATACAGTTTAAGAAGCAAATCTGTGACATATTCCCTGCCTGTATTTCTGGTTATTCTGCTTTCTTTGTGCTTATCTTTTATACCGCAAGTCATAGGAGTTATTATTATTCATCATTCTATTTCTGAGTATATAGTTCCTATATATGGCACTCAGGCTCATAATGCTACTCCTGAATCAAAGGCAAGATTAATAACTACATGACAGTTAGGACTTTTCAGGAGTGAAGGAAGAGAGATTGGGCATGCATATTCTCTCCATCTGCTAATATGATGCAGATCTTCTAGAATATCCCATGCAACAGCAAATCTTTCTTTCCCAAATTTTTGTTATAAAGGGTGTGGTTTTCAGTTCCTAGGGAATTGATGTGAAGTGTTGGAACAAACTTCGACATAGTTTTGGAATAGATAATATCAGATATTTTGCAAGAGTCATTCTGACACTGGAATTGTTCTCTTCATCTCACTTGGACTGAACTCTACTGCAACATCCCTTGACAAAAAACAAAGTGTAGAAATTATCTAGGGTTTGTATAGAAGAGTATAAAACAAGCATATAAAACCAAGTTAAATTAGACTTTCATAAACAGTAATGTTAGGGAGAGGTATGTTGCAGGCCCGTTAAATCATGAATGGTGTGAAAAACGTGAGTGAGGAGTGAGCACTCATTTTAGAGCAGAAGAATTGGTAGGCCTCAGTGAAACTTTGCTGCATATTAAATTCTAGGAATCCTCATGGGATGTTTTAGAGCCCAATAGTACAGACAGATCTGGAAAGGATCTGGATAAATTAATGAAGATTAAGCCCATTTGTGACTGTTCTATGCAACTATTAGATACATGCTTCACTGTAGACCCTCTCACTGATAGTTGGAACGGGGGATTACAACACAGGAAGAACCCTTTAATGCGTGCTCTCTTGTTCTGTTCTGCACACATCTGCTGCCAGCAGCTCTTGGAGAAAGGATACTGAATATATGGACCTTCAGTCTTGGACACAGCAGAACACTTTTTAGGAAACAGCTGTTAGCTTTCTGGATCCCAGAGGGATGAAACACATCTTCACTTGGCTGTATTTCAAGCAAGTGGTTAATGTGAGATCTGGAGTGAACTTTGTAACTGACAAATGTAAGGCCATTTGATAATAACGTTATTGTAGCTGTATTCCCTGAGTTAACTGCAGTGTACCATGTGATCTTTCAGTTTTGTAGCAATTACAAAAATGGAAAAATCATAGTATTAGTTATACATTAATATCAGCTACATAGCTTGTCTATCACAGCAGAATAAATAAAAAAAAAAGCAAAGATACTCAAGGGGTTAGAAATCCCTCACTAAATTTCTGAAAGTTTGAATAAAATAAGAAAAAATGGTGAATTATAACTTCTAAGGTGCTACAATAGCACCTTAATAATAATAACATCAGGTTTCACATCAGAAACAGTAAAAGGCCCTGTTTCTGTTTTCTCCATTTTTCTGAAATATAAACATATATTTTTCACAGTATGAGGAATTTCATTCCTTCTTTACTCATTAGCCAAAAAAAATAAATAAACCAACATTAAAACGGGAGGTGATGCATGGCATCTAGAGTTGGCTAAGGCAAATTTAAAGGGTGGCCATTGCACTTGTGCACAGCATCTACTTATGCACAGAAGACCCTCTAGGGCATACATGGTGAGCCTAGACAGCCTAGAAAATGATGAGTCCTGTACTGTACTCTGAAGGGGATGCCTCTTAGATGGAAGATTTTTTGCAGGGAGAAAGGCAGACACATTTGAATGTTTCCCAGTGAAAATGCTTTTTTCCAATCCTTGTCAGGTCTGCCTTGAGAACTGATTGTCAAAATACCACTGCCATCTGCAGCTGCAATACATGAGTGTGGAGAGAGGTGACGTCTCAGTAGGAAAGCACACGCTGCTTGAAATGAGGACGTATATGGCAACAAAAGCTATTTATCCTGAAACAAAGAAACAGTGGTCTGGCAGTGGTAGCTGTATGTGATGGCATGGTACCAAGCAAGAGCATGTATCTTCATACGTGAATGATGTACAGCCAGATGTGCAAGGCCAGGAAGAAGGTTCTGTACAAGGTCATTAAAGAGAAATGCTTTCAGGAAACATTCTACGAATATCTCTTCATGATTTGAAAGGTATTCACTTTGGCAATGTTTGTGCCATTCTTTATTTGTTTTAGAGCATTTGCTGAAAACAAATTTACTGGCAAGAATTTTTGCAGATCTAGCAAAGGTCAAGCAACTATCTCAAGCTTAGAAAACAAAAGATGTATTTATTATGGTTGAGGACTCATGGTGAAAAGGGCACAAGCTTCAGGTATGTGACTCATACAGTACTACATGACCTCCTTTTCCAATGGAAAAAGCTCACATTTCAGAGAGCAAATGTTTTCAGGAGGAGGAAAATGAATTTGAGAATAATTTTTGAATATGGACATGAAAGTTGTGAATGTTTTTTAGGGAGAATAACTGATGGAATAAATGCTTTCAGGAAAAAGAGCTATTTTGTGACAAATGGTCCACTGAACTCTGTTTTTTAACAAAAAATGGATATTTCAGTTACGCTATTGTAAAGTCCACTTTTTGAGACAATCGGGAAGATAAAGAGGTGGAACATTTTCTGTAGTTGTGGTATTAGAGTGCATGAAGCTGAGCTCCTTAAATCATTTCCTTGAACATCTTGAAAAAGAAAGTTGTAAAGTAGAAAATTGCCTGTATGTTGTGATCAGCATACTGAGATCTGGCTTGTTTCCATGTAGAATTTAAGAATTCCTGGAGGATTAACTCTCTTGAGAAGTGAATATTTGATAGTTTGATATTAGGAAGGAAGTGACAGAAAAATTCATCAAGGAAATTTCTATTTATTTTAAGTATAATGCTTCAAATACACGTGGAAAACAGAATTTATCTTCCCTAAATAAAACACATTTCTTTCTTCTCTTCTCAGAATTGATTATATAGTAAATCCCTTGAGCTAATCAGCTTTTATTATTTGTTCTCTGTAGCTGTGTGCTACAAAGAAATAAAAACCCAAACCAAGCAGAAAACCAATCAAGCAAACAAACAAATGAATAAAGGCAATCAAAAAACCTCCACAACAAAGCAAAACCACCCCAAGGAACCATCATGCACTTATTTGCTTTTTAAAAATTCTTTATTAATTTGAAAGAATGTTAAGGAAGACCACTCCTTAGAGATGGCCTGGAATGATTAGATTTAAAATTGATAAACTTTGCTCTACTGCTTGAGACAGTAAGGAAAGTTTCCATACCAGCCAAAATAATTCGAAATATTATTCAGGTACACACAAGGGTCCATTAAATACTACACTTTACACAATTGCAGAGTCTTTATGGATAAACCAGGAAGATCAGCCCTTAAGTTGCTAGTGGTTTCATCTAAGTGGTGGCATTTATTTATTTATATGAGAGACAGAAGTAGCCATTCCCAAACGAAAAGCAGAACTTAAAATCATGAAGGAACTGCACTCAGCTGCACATTAGTTTGGCACTCAGTGTTCTCTATCTTGGCCTTGTTCTGCTTTGTGGTCTCAGTGCTAGAAAATATATTTTTCTCCAGCAAAAACTTTCATTTTACATTTCTCAGGACCGAAATTTCTGGCCGAGACATTACCAACAACAGAAAGCTAAAATGTTAATCCAAGGGTGGGGCACAGAATTGAATAAATTGTACATGTTTTCTCAGAATTTTTTTTTCTTTTATTCCATCCTGTGTCCAACACAGAAATAATAATATCCTTAACAAGGTTAAATTTACACTTCTGGTTCATTCTTTGGGAGCACGCTATTGCAATGTGACAAGCCTCACATTTGGTTCTCAAATGGTTCCCAGTTTTTCTCCCTTACAGAGAGACTTAGCATTTCCATGGGCCCAATTATTACGAAGTTTGAAAAAAAAAAAAAGATAATGTGCAGCTCCATCAGTCATTGAGTTCATCCAAGTTCAGAAGAGAATTATTGTAAGCAATGGATTTGCTTGTCAACCTTACGAAGGTTACATGTGCTTCCTGCTGTCCCAATGTTACCCATCCCGTGGTTATAAAAGCCATGGTTAAGCCATGTTAACTGATCCGGTCCTTGTAAACGCTATCATTCAAGGAATCATTATTAACTAAGCAAACAAACAAAATTTTCACTTTTCATTATCTTGTTTAATGTCAAACATGTGCAGTTTGTTTTACTTATGTTTAATTTCCTTTGTCATATCCACATCTCCATTACCTGTTCTATCTTGTTTTATTTTCTTTAGAAGGACAACTCTGATCACTGGATTTCTCTAGTCCTTAGATCTCAGCATCATGGGGCTCATGGTCTAACTCATGGATAATCCATCAAGCAGAGGACTTAGTGCCTTTGAGTACAGATCTGAACAATGTTCTTGAACTTCGTAGAAAGATTGAAGCTTTCAAATTAGGATACATAAAAACCATTATGAGGAGCTGTTTTCCTAGAAATGCCAAGAGGATGTATAAAACTTTTCGAACATACACTTTGGGGCAATGCCCATGCTACAATTGCTTTAAAATAGATGATTGATGATCTAGTAAATTCGTGTCTGCTATGAATTACATATATCACCAATCCAGATATTATGTCTGGATTGAAGAAAGGGCTTGCTTATGTATCTTTCTTACAAAATGTAAAAAGAAAAGGGGGAGGTTGCCTTGTCCTATAACACAATGTGGTTGTTTTCAAGCTACATACTTCCTGAAGAGGGAATCAGAGTGTGTGATGACAGTTTTGTGTTTCTTGTTAACTATTTGCAAAGGCTATAAAGGTAGCTTATAGATAATCTGGATTCCAAAGTCTAATGGATGAACACTTCTGGTTCAGTGGCAAAAGCAGACTTCTGTCATATGGCCCCAAACTTAGCTGAGTGGTCTTCAATGTAAGTACTCACATTTTCCCCTAAAAGATATTATGGGACGACACTTAGGTATTTTTGTTGCAGTAGTATTTTGCCTGAGTTTGGGTTTTTATTACACTTAACTAGAAAAACAGCAAAGACTATAGCGTATTGGCTAAGGAACTCATTCAGAAGAAATGTAGGGGATGATTCACCTGCTTTCAGACCCTGTATGGTTGGAATCCCTTTATATATCTATCTATATATCTAATCTATATCTATATCTATATAATCTATCTATCTATCTATCTATCTATCTATCTATCTATCTATCTATCTATCTATCTATCTATCTATCTATATCATCTATATCTATATCTATATCTATATCTATATCTATATCTATATCTATATCTATATCTATCTATCTATCTATATATATCTATATCTATATATCTATATCTATATATCTATATCTATATCTATATCTATGTCTATATCTATATCTATATCAAAATCAATGTAAGGGTGGGGAAACAGAAAAAAGTATGCAAGCTACTGTTTTTATTTTTTTTTAATTGTCAGTTTCTCTGTGCAAGATTAGTTATTGTTATTCTTCATGATACATCATACAAACTACAGAAATAATGTTTCTTTCAAGGAATAAAGATCTGATGCACGTACTAAGTCAACCTCCCTATTGCAGGACTTGGCTGAAAAACTGTTTATAAGTCTAAACAGATGTTTAGAACAATGAAAAATTTATGGAGTGTACGTTTATCTTTAAAAAGAGAATGTTTAAGAGTGGATTCAGGCTCAGGATCCAGTATTTCCTGGAGGAGTTCAACTTGCCTAGCTAGATTAGAGCCAAACTAAAAGATCATAGAAAGGCACTTTTCAAATATCATAAAAGAGATTCCTTTTCATTGAAAAGCAAAGATTAGCGTCTTTTCCACTGTGTCCTTTTTGAAGAAAAATGCTGACAAAAAAATTCTTTGAGCTTAAATTTTACTAGTATTTTTTTCCTACTAGGATTTCAAAGATGATCTTTTAACTAATTACAGTTCTTGTCAGATTTGTGGAAGACAAATGTTATAAATGTTACTTAGAATAAATTAATGTTTTGCTTCTGTATTTAAAAGTATTTTAAACAGTATTAATACTTACAGAAGTGATCAATTATTTACCAGTGAAAGGTCTGCTTCAGTGTAGTTCCACAGTTCAGGTGAAAATAAAACAACCTTTCTATCCAAATATTTTATGTTATTCAAATTTAATCTAAAATAAGAGATTTCTAGTGCTAGTGGTCCTGCCTAGTGAATATTTTTCCCCCTTTCAACATGTTTAACTTTTGAACAAAAGTATTCCATCTGTAGATAAACATTGAATTACAATGACATTAAATAAAGAGTCCTTCTGGCATGACAACCAAAGTGAGCATTGATAAAACTGTAGAAGCAGCAGATCCATCAAACCCGCTCCTCAAAACAACTATTTGTCAGAGATTGTAGCAGCATCTATTGCTTGCATAGTCTTATACAAGAAAATACAGTTCCCAGAATAAAGCAATTCTATAATAAAAATGTTATTATCTTAGCAAATAAATACCTAGGCTTCTTTGCAGCATGCAGCAGTTGGGCTCTGTGCTTTGTCTTCTGTGAAGAGGAAGCATTAGCATGTGACAATATTATAACTTTTTGAAATGATCTCTTCTTTATGTTGCAGACAAAGTGTATGTGTCCATACAAAGAATGTTTTATCCATGGAGAATAGGCCTGTCTCCGGTGCCAGTGCTGACTATCATGTGCTAGCTGTACCCATGCTCCAAGCTGGGAAGATGCAAGCTGGCTTTTAATTCAGAAGTGCGTAGTCACATCAGTGCCTCTACTCACTGTTTCATCTAGAAGGCAGAATTTTTTAGAAAGCAAAATAATTACTACCTGAATGTGTTGCACATTTGAGCAGGCTCCTGTTTAATAGCCTAAAATGATGGATAGGTGAGAGTGCAACTTTTTGACATGTTTGAGTCTTTCTTGGGAAAGGCATTGTTGAAGTGGGTGGAATGAGTAGACAGACGACTCATTGCAGCAGAAGAGGACCTGAAAATGATTGCATGCTTTATAGCATCTCATAGAGCAGAGTAATTTCAGTGCTACCTTCCCAAGGCCAATGGCATACAAGTGGAGACGTCAGATTTGTATTGCATGATAGGATTTGTTGTATACTAACCTCAGACTGCTTCTGAATGAGGTTATGGTCACAAATGAGAGAGGATCAAACATCAGCTGGGGTAGCTGCGTTCTTATGCAAGGAATGAATTTTGCATTTGTGTGCATGGCATGTAGGTGGCTTGATCCATATAACTTTGCTCACAGAAATTTTCAATCATGAGATGAATATTCTTAAGGACTCTGTCTTCACTGATTTCAAAACAGAGAGAAAAGAAATCGCTCAGGAGAAGCTAAGTTCTTATCATCCCAAGGCTAGTAGTAATCCAGAGTATTCTTGGGCAAGAAGATGAATATAAGACAGTAATCTGAGCTCTGGCATCTGTGAAAGGAAAATAACAACAACAACAACAACAACAACAACAATATTTCCTTCTCCAAAGTCTTGATGACTGTCAGCCAGAATACACTGTGTAGGACAGTAATTTAATTTCATCACATCTTTTCCCCAGATATGTTCTGGGGAAGAATTCACTAATGAAATAGCTATGAAAATTAATAGTGTCATACTGTCCATTTGAAGTGAATTCAGACATGAAGTCTGTGTTTTTCACACAAGCTAAAGGGATCCTGAGAAAGCCTGGGCTTTAATTGGTCTTGCAGATACATGTGAAATTTACAGATTCTTGCTTTTCGGGTTTTTCTTTGAGAGATTTTCAGTTAGTTATTTGAAGTAGGAACCTTTTTCCTCCTTTCTTGTAATGAAAGAATGAGGACCCAGAATATATATTATAGAGGACTTGGGAAAAAGATTCACAAAAGCTCATTTAACTGTGCAACTGATTTATTTCCTCTGCGGCAGCTCTTGACCAGCCCACCAGCATATTCTTGGCACCTTGACCTCCTTGCTCGACTGCAAATTAGAAACAAACTGAAACCATGGGGAAGATATAACTTAAATAAACACTCCTCTTTCAAGGTACACCTATGTCATATATATTTTATATGTCTGGCACAGTGGGAATGAAAGAGAATTCAATATATGATGAGAACACTGCCTTTAATTCAATTGCTTTGCACATTAATAAAGAATGATTAAATGCCAGTATTTGGAGAAACCCTTGTTTTTCTAGAAATGTAATCTTGTACTTGACAGAGTCTTGAACTCCAGTGAAGAGTAGCCCCTTAAATCTTGAAGTCTGACTGCCGTTTGCCTGGTGGGCTCTCTTATCTGATGGAATCAAGGCCAACTAAGGGTCTCCTTACTTGACCTTAACTTTCCTGTTAACCACCTACAGCTTTAACTCAAGATGCCAAGAATTTTCTTGGCAACGTTCCACAATGTAGTGGGCCAGATTCTGTTTCTAATCATGGAAGTGTAAACTCTGGAACTGACCTATCCTCAGCTTCTTCAACCTTGTCTGAATCTTATAGCACACTCTGCCTCTCTATAGATACAAAATTTTTTCATTCCTTGCCTAGAATGATTTACAACTGTCTTTTTTGACGCTGTGTCTCGTGTGTCTCTTTAGAAATTTTGCAGTGATGCATCTTTTCAATACTGATTTCATATAGTGGCTATCCAGTCTGACAGTACTGAGTTGAGTGTGTTTGTATAATGAATAATTCTTACATTCATGAAGTTTTAACAACCAGGACTTTTTTTTACCTCTTTGCCATTTTAATTAAGCCTGGATGAATGGGTAAAACATATTTAAATAATATTTTTGTGCTAGTTTCCTTCAACTATCTCTTTGTCTTTAGTGTCCAGGAGGCCTAGAGCTAGGTAAATGGACTTCAATAATCTAATTTTTTTGAAAGAGGCTATAGTCTTATCCAGCCAGGTGAAGGAAAACATGCTACATGACTTATTATATCTCAGTAAATCCTAAGAACTAGTCTGCCAAATATTAAACATCTAATGAATTCTTTGTTATTAATTAAAAATTAAGCATGTACACAAAAAACCCACATACAAAAATATTAAAAAATAGAACAATGTAGATCAGTTTATGGACTAATCTTCTTCAGGCTGTTCCATGGGCAGAAAAAATGGAAGCAAATTAATAGTTCATTACAATGTATTTGTTCAACTCTGCTTTGTTTAGACTCAAGAATTTCTATAATTCAGTGCTCTTGACTTACTTTTAAGACCGTACCAGACAATCCACAAAAAATCCTATTGCTGCACTTGCTTTTACAGACTTAGAAATTAGTCTTATATCAAAAAGGATATCAACTCTGATAGTCCATGGGGTGTTGGTTTGCAAGATTTAAATTTGTGTGTAAATTGATTCAACTGACATGTCAAATGAAGTTATGCTTTATTGACAGTCATAATCAGTTCCTAAGGTCATATCCCAACATCTTTGCACTGCAATTCTGGCTCAAGGACAGTGTATCTTTTCATTTAGAAAGTATTTTTTCCGAGTTACCATATCTTCATAAACTATTTAGGACAGAATTTTAAGGAGGAAAAGTTAAAATATACAGTTTCTGTTTCACAGCAGATTTCTACAGACATGAATGCCTCTTACTGCCCTACTGTATTATGATTCCAGAGTGTCTGGTAATCCTAATTCTCACTGTTGTCTTTCCAACGTAAGTTATTTTGAAGGAAACACTAGCTTCGAGTGAAATTTGAACATGGTAACTCAGAACCACTAGAACATCACAATAGCCAGCAACTAAACTTTTTTCTCTTGGTAATGTGCTCACTTGTTTCATATTCTTTTCTGCCGTGAAAAAAAATTTCTTACATTTCTTAAACATATATAATAATGTATGAGCAATTAATTAAAACTCTACATCTCTATCAACTCAAGCAGAATTGTGTTCGTACATCTGTTGAAAATGCCATAATGTTGATGTTTCTCGATTGATAAGTATGAATAAGTTTTGAGATATTGTGGGATATTTTTCTATTACTGCCAAGGAATCTCTTTCCATCCTCTTGCAAACAGGAAATGTACAAAGTAGGATTAGAGTGCATTTTAAGGAGCTGGTGAGATAAATGTGTTTTTATTGATCCCTTGGTGCTCTGACTCACAATGTTTAAAGTTGCTGCTGCCAAAAAGTTAAAAAAAAAAATCTTTTACTTCAATGATTTCTAGCTCTAGTACAGACCAGTCCAAGTGGGGCACATGTAACTAGAAACTGCAGTACCTTTTGAAGTAGCAATAATTGCAAATGGCATGCCATATTTATACATGAATGTCAAACTGTAAATGAGAGGTAAACAGAAAGGTTTGTTTCAAAAGAGGGTACTTCCCAGTGTGACAGAATTTAATTTCAAAATTCCAATTTTCACTTAAGTCATTGTAGAATCTACAAAGTGTAGTATATTAATTCTCTCTAAGAGGAAAATAACATCCTTCTTTTTAACTCTAATACACTTATCTGCACCATTATAATTTTTAAATATCATGTAATCTTAAAAAGGCAATGGCTTTTTTAGTGGGGGGTGAAAGCAAAGTCTTCTGAGGCAGTCAAATCTAGATAGTTCACATCAGTGATGACCTGTTAGTGATGAATAGTCCTTAATTTTCGAGCAGACAGACTCTGTGACTTAATAACTCCTATAAATTCTGCCAATTTTTATCATGTTTTTCTGATGTTTTGGCATGATATCAATGAATTGGTGTGTGAGATTAGCTGTTCTTTGCACTGTTCTTACCATGTTTTATTTTTCATCTGTAAAATAATTATTTGACTACATAAGCCAGAATTTTTTAAGAGAAGTGCTTAAAACTGATTTCCAAATATGTTCTGAAGTACTGATATAAGTGTCTCAAGTTTCTAAGTGGTCAGAAGATTCATAAAACTTCTAAAATCACTGAGGACTGAAAGAGTTCATCAACTTTTAAGACCTGCATTCATTCTAAATAGGAGAGACACTTTCAAAGGATGCTAAATCAATGAGCCTTAGATCCCTCAGTCACATGAGCATTTTTGAAAATGTAGTCCTTGATGTCTTTTGAACATGTGACAAAAGAATGACAAAGAGTGAATTTTAGAATTGGTTGTTTAGAATCTGTTCAGGAAAGCTACCAGAGTTTAGGAATTTTTTCCCCCTCAAAATGTTTACTTTCGAATATCTTTAGAAATTAATATAAATATATTGTAATAAATTAAATAACGCATCGGTGCAAGACTGTGGAAAATTTAACCCAGGAAAACCCGACATTGAAAGTGCAAGGACAGTCTGAGGCATCTACCTTTTGGTTCCTATACTATGAAATGAAGTTAACCCTTAATTCAGTGAAAATACTGCTTGTTAAAATACTGCTAGTTAAAATACTGCTTGTTGAAATACAGAAGAGGGAGGTTATTTCTCAAAACACATTATAGACTGAAGGCAGCATTTTCATTGTTTGGTTTCTTCTCTAAAGAAGTCTCAGACTCACATCAGGGTTGCAATCTGGATTATTATGATTTCCCAAAATGTGATGTTTTCAGAGAGTTATTGTAATTTACACTCCTTCTAATTAGGAAGTGAGTAAGAACTCATTTTTTTTCTTCATTTAGATCTCCGTACTTAAAGCAGGGGAAGCTAAAATGAGATTGCTTCCCAGCAACGCTTTCATATATCTGTATACTTTTTGACGCACACAAAACGTGCTTATCCTCCAACTTGTGACCAAACTAAATATTGGGGAAAAGAATCTTTTCATCCTTTATCATATTCTGCTTGCCCAGGACTTTGTATAGGGTGTCCTACAGCTAATGGCTTCTGCTGCGGCTACTTGCTGTGCCCACCAGTTTTAAACAGCTGCAGAATAAAAACAGAACCAGCAGTTTTTTAGAATTTCCTGGGGCCTGATATAATTCTACATTGTTTTTAGATCGGTTGAGAAACACTCCAAAGAGTTAAGTCGTCTGGGTTTGAAAGCTTTCTGCAGCTTCAGGTTCTTGATGTTCTAAAACAAGCTTGCCAATGTTCTGGGGGTACTTGGTGAATATGTACAACTGCTGCTTCTGTGCCACCTTATTGAGAAAACAAGAGAAGCGCCAGAAGTGTGCACTGCTCATTAAACACCCTATCACATAAAACTAAATATCTTATCAAATAATTTGAATTACTCACTGTGTTTCCTTGGTAGATATCCCTATGCATTCCTTTGTGTGTGTTTGACCAAATGTTTCTGCTTCTAACTAGTTAAATTTTAATTAGTTAAATATACAAGATGTTGGTCCTTATCAACTATCTGTTCATTGGGTTCAAATTGAGAAGATCACGCTCTCCTTAGACAGAAATACTTGTGCAAAGAAGCAGCCAGCAACACTTCTAAGTGGAGAATCACTTAGATTTTACAGTAGTATTTGTTTCCCATACCAGGCATGTTAAGTTCAGCATACAGTTAGCTGCAGAATTTGGATGGGGTTTTATAAAATCCTTATATACTTCCCTCCCCTCCTCTTCCTTCCTACTCATCCCTTTTCTACATATTCAAATATGAGAGATAGTTGAAAGCATTATGTTACCTTGTTTTTTCACAATACCCAGCAATATTTAAAAGAAAAATTTTAAGATTCTCAGGTCATACTTTCAATATTCTCCCCACCTGATTTAAACCTGTATCATGGTAAAAAATGCAGACTAATAAAATACTGAATGATTTATTTTACTTTTCTGTTGACAGCTCTTCCTCTCACAAGCAAGTGTTGAAAGTGCCCATTTTATATCATGAAGTAATTAAAATTGCTCCTGGATGCTTTCATTAACATTGATTGTACTTTGAATTTTTTTTTCTGAGTTCTCACATGCTATAAGCCAAGTCTGATTGCGAGAGAGAAACAAGGAACTCAGAAGGATCATTAGAAACAATAAAAGAAATTAGGTAAAAAATTTACAAAAGAAAGATGAAGAATTGAAATGCAGAGTCATTGTTTGATCTAAAGAGATCACAAGCAGTGCTTTCATAGTGCTGCTAATCAGCAGATTTGGCATTATCTGTAACAAGTGCTTTGCAACTGGATGAACCAGTCCTACTATGGTCCTGTAACTTCTTTATAATTGTAGAGACTGGAATGGTTGTCAAGATGAATTGACATTTTTCCAGAAAAAATATTTGTGCTAGAATATTGTGAAATTCGAAATTATAATTATATTGATAGACAAATGTTTCTTGTCTAATAAAATTGGCTTATGAGGCATTGAATTCCTTCTCTGAGCTTTATATTGGTTTGCATTTGGTACAGGATACTGTGAAATCTTCAGTGAGTCTGAAACAGGGCCTGAACTGGGAGGCAAGACAGTGAAACTGAAAAACAAGAATAAGAGTTCATTTTAGCTCTGAGAGAACAGAGAAGTCCTAAACAAATGACCTGTTGAAAAGTCCTCATGGGCCAGATGCTTCAGCACTAAGAGAGCAGGTTCACAGAAAATTTTCCACCCACCCATCTGAAAACTTCAGTTTATTCAGGGAGCAAATCCATGAGAAAAATTAAATTTGCAGAGAGTTAGGATGCTTGAGCTTTCCAGGAAAAATTCCTAAGGAAATACAAGCAAGGTCACGTGAACCAAGATACTCAAGGAAATTTTAAATGTGTTTTCCTGATTGCAACTGATGATTCGGTTTCTCTCACTCAGGAATATACACATTAGTGAGAATCTGAACTTATTGCAGCCTCAAAGAGAAAAACCAAGATGTAATGAAGGCTCAGTGTTTGGCTTTTGGTAGTCACTGAAGCCAACCCTTTGCTCACAGATACATTGCTGCAGTTGATTCAGAAATTTCTTGATGAGCTCAGGCAAAAAGAACATCAGCTGTTTTTCAGAACAGCTTAATTGATAAAAGGTTTTAGCCTGAACCTGTGATGTGAATCAGTTCAGTTGCAGTGCTCTGCTTTGCATTAAAGTGTTTTTTCATCTGCTGTGAGACAAACATGTTTGAGCAGTGTACAACATCACACATACAAAAGAAGATGTCCATCTTATGTAAATTGTGGAAACTCAAGCTCAAAATCATCAGTTGGAGCTTTTTCCAATTTATGGCTCATTCTTTTTACTTTTGTTTTGAAAAAAGGAGTGCATTAATGAGTACTTTTGTACCAGGAGTGCATTTGCTCTCTCTAAGTCCAAGGATGCCTTCCTCCTCCCGTTCTTAAATCAGAGCAAGAAAAGGTGCAGTCCCGGACCACCAATATCAGAGACAATTTCAGCGCTGCCTTTGAGAGCAATGAGGTTGAATTTGAAGGACAAACTGCAAAACCCATGTTTATTAGATAGATCAAGCCCATAAACTGAAGGGACACTAAACGTCTTCTATACTGTCTTGTCTCTAGCTGAAAGCAGTTTCTATACAAGGGCATTTTGGTTTATAGACCCCCAAGTAGGACGTAGATGAAAAGGAGTTGTCCACAGCATAATGCTCTGGGAACGTGTAAGATTCATTCTCCTCTTTTCCAGCAGAGCAGCCACATGATGACCTCAGAGGGGCCACACAGCTGACAGACTTATGGTTATGCTGCATACCGCCTGGGATCCTGAGCAGTTGCAGGTGGCGGCTCATGAAAGGCAATCATTTAAAAACACTGTTACAACTGTACTCCTGTCAATCTTACCTCTGTAATGGTGGTGAAATTTTCTTTTACTCATTATTATTTTGTTCCATCAAGACATGACTTTTAAAAATACACTGAAACAGACCCTGATGTGAACATATTTGAATTACAAATACCATGTGTTTTTGGTTTTAAGGAATGTTAGTCTAAGCATTTAATTGAGAAGTAAGTACCTCTGGTGTTTTAACTAAATATAGTGTAGTTGTTGTCAACCTTTTGAAGGAAAAATTTTAATTTCTAAATAGTCACAAATTCCACAAATTACAAGCACAAACCATGTCCATTTTGCCTCATGGTTGTTTTAATCTTGAATCCAAAAACATGACATTAGTTTTTTTTCCTTTGTTCCTTTGTGNAAAAAAAAAAAAGGAAGAAATAAGCAACAGCACCAAAAGCATACTAAAGGTTCTTACTTTTTACTTTCTACAAGAAAGGATTTTGAAGGTTTGAGATCAAAAAAAAAGCCCAAAGCACATCTGTAAATGAAAGCTCAGCTGTCCTGAGGAAAATTTGTTCATTGGTCTTATTATCTCAACCCTGTATGCCTGCCTGCAGGCTAAATGAAGAAATAGTTTGCCAAGATGAAATATCAACATCTGGAATACAGAGTTTGAGATTGGATGCTGTAGATTTAACTCTCAAATTAAGATGGACTGGTAAACACGGCTGGCAGGTCGTCTTCCAGGATACAACAGAGTAAAAGCTAAACTGCATAACCCTTGCAGCTAAACAGACCAAGGATTTGTCTACTACCAATTGTTACTAAGAATAAAATAAAAATTAAAAATTAAAAAAAAGAAAGCTAAGCATAATTTTTAATGGTATATCTCCCTATGTCGGTATTCTCCATCTCCATCATTTACCTTAGTATCTGTTATACAAAGAAGAGATAATCTATTTTACCCTATCCAGAATCATCACAATTCTATTATAAAAAATCCATAATGTAGATCTATCACCTGAAAGAGAATGGGTCTAAGAGTATGTCATGGCTTTTCTCAGGGTAGAAACCCTGACAAAGCTGTACTGCTCTCCCGATAAACCAGTTCCCAGTGTGGCAACTTCCCATCTTGTTTTTTAAAACATATGCAGTATTTGACCTAAAATCTCGGTTCAAAAACAAATCACAAAATTTCAAACAGTTGATTGAGATAATGTATAATGGGAAGTAAAGCAAGGTCCCTTTTATTTTTAGAACTAACAAATGTATTTGAAAAAAATACCACAATGTATATCTTCTAATATTGGATAATCACCTGTAGCATTAAGATTAGATCATGTGGAATGCAAGTATGCCTGGGTCAGAGATTTGTTTCTGTGCTTCTATGAAAAGGGTGTTCAGGGATTTTTCAGACATAGGTTTTCCAGATATGTTAAAACTGAAGTGACTGTGTTGCCTGAAGTGCAACAGATAAAAAAATTGAGAAACATGGAATGAAGGGGAGAAGCAGCTTTACTGGTGATGTCCGATGAGCCAAAGAGAAAAATCATAACAACTTCTTCATTTTTATAACTCTCAGAATTCTCTCCACCCATACTACCCAAATAAAGTCCATCTTACTACTGTGTCCCCTAAACATCCAACAGGATGGTCCCTTATTATCTATCTCCACCCTATTTTAGCCCCTTGTAGGCCTGGAAGCCTAACTCTATGTTTGGACTTACTACCCCACTTATCTATAGAAAGAATGCAAACGCCCTGGAACACAGGCTCTTCTGGCCCTTAATATTCCAAATTATCCAGCTACCCAGCTAAAGTGACTTCCCCAAAATATTAAGCGTACCCCTTAAGGCATCAAGTGCCTGACTTGAAATTATATACTATGTACATTAATTCCTAAAATGAAACTAGTTACTGTTGTGTCCTGAGCGCTTATGCATTTTAATATAGTTATCTTACATTACCGATCAATAGTTTTAAGAAGCAAAAAAATCAAAAGAAGAGATGCTGCTGTAATCAAATGATAGCGAAAAAAACCCGGTCTGTAAAATAAAAATGAAAATAATCCTTAACAGATTAATTAGAATATGGCCAGTATGTTGGTTTAGTGAACTCAGTAAACTCAAATAATGGTTATCATACAGTTACTTCTATGAAAATTGCTGTCTCAGGAATACCTGTCAGTCCAGGCTGGATTAACAAGACCTGCCTGACAAAGTGATCTTTAAATTCTAACAAGAAATTGCTGAGCATGAAACACTGTGTGGTAATGGGTTGTCCAAGGCCTCAGGGATCAAGGGGTTGCAGTACTAGAGCAGTGGGCAGTTTGCCAAAGACTGACGCAGAAGTCAAGTGTTAGGAGGAGGCTATTAGCAGAGTGAAGCCCCACAGAGATAGTGTATTTAATGGAGAGGGGGAAGAGCATGGGAGTCATGTTTGGATCCAGGAGCAGGGTGGTTGGAGGGTGGTGGTTCAGGCGCATAAAGAAGTCACCCGTTGAATCTGTGAGCACCCCAGAGGGAAGCTGGTGGGATGATATGAGTCCCATGCTCTGGAAATATACTTTGAACTTCCAGGTGCATTTTTCCATCTGGAGAGAGGAAGTGTTGCAAGCTGTTTCTGAGATATTGAATCTCTTGTGTTCTCCACATTATGGATACATGGTCATGAGTCTACAAACAGTGAGTCTTCTCCAACCAGGCTCCCTATCTCAAGGTAAAGACTGAAAACTTAAAATGAGAATTGTAGCATAAAGTAGAAATGTGACTGTAAATGTAGACATTGAGGACAGCCAATTGGCAAAGATCTGCTTAACCCTCCCAGAGACCCAGAATTCTGTCAAGGAAGGTAAGAAGGAGAGAATCATATAATCACAGAATCATAGAGTAGTTTGGGATGAAGGGGGTCTTAAAAGTCATCTAGTTCCTGCTAACCCTCTACCATGGGCAGGGACATCTTCCACTAGACCAGATTGCCCAAAGCTCCATCCAGCCTGGCCTTGCACACTTACAGGGAAGGGGCATCCACAATTTCTGTGGACAACCTGTTCCACTGCCTCATTACCCTCAAAGTAAAGAATTTCTTTCTAATTTCTAATCTAAACCTACACTCAGCTTGAATACATTCCTTCTTGTCCTATCACTCTATACCCTTGTCAAAAGTCCCTTCTTATTTTTCTTGTAGGCCCCTTATTTGGGTACTGGAAGGCTGCTACAAGGTCTTGCCAGAGCCTTTGCTTCTCCAGTCTGAACAACTGCAAGTCTCTCAGCCTGTCTTTGCAGAAGAGATGCTCCAGCACTGTGATGATCTTTGTGGCCCTACTCTAGGGAAAATTATTACTCTAGTGTGAAGTTCAGGTTTTCCTGCTTGTGCTGCTGACCTATTTCGATTCACTTTGTTTTTCTCCTCCACGGCATCCAATACAGCATTTACAGCTTTGTCAGCAGTCAATGGACAGTTTTGCATGCCAAGAGGAGAGTCCATCCCATGCATTTGTGACCTCTGGGTTTGATTATTTCTTGCAGGAATAAGATGACTAAGCTAAAAAATACTCAGCTGGTTCATAATTCAGCAGATGGACAAGACAGGCTACGGAGAAGCCAGCACCCATACACACTGCTCTCTGAAGATGGGTGCCTGTCAAAGGCAGCGCTAGACTAAAGTTCAAAAAATCCAAAGTGACCATTAGCTTTTCTTCAACATTGGACAATATCTCACCTGAAGAGAAAAATATTGCCTCCAGCTGTGATATCAGTTGTTATGAAAGGCAGGGATTCCTCCTCAGTTAGTCTGTGTTTCTCCATGTTCATCTCTAAACAGTCAGAATTGCTGTAAGCCGCATCATTTTTATAGCAAAGCACAATTTGTCCTCCTCTGCTGAGGTACTCTACTTGCAACATCAAACAAAAAAAATCTCAAAAAGCATTTCAAAACTGGAAAATGTGAGTTAAAAAAGAGGTTTTATTCTCTTGATGGTGCTCAAATAAACTTGGTCCTATTGAACATGAAGCTGGATGCCTCCATACCTGCATTAGTGATTAGCTGTTTTCTAGTTTACTCCCAGGTTATATTCTGGACTGAGCTAATGATTTCCTTGACATGATAATTTGTCCAGGGATGCAGCCCATGTAAAGATTGACTCCTTCCATCTAGGACATTCCTCCCACATTACCCAATGTAGTAATGCAGCACATATCCTTGTGTCGTGCTATGAAAAATGGAACTATGCCAGACTTCATTCAGCACAACCCTCTCATTATTCCAGGCATTTTGAACTGGAAAATTATGATGAATATTATATCCTTGATGAAAAGGAATCTTCATAGGAGGGAGATACCTTTACTTCAGAGCTGCAGCCATTGCATCCTGGGAAGAATGATGAGATCAGTGTTGATTGTTCTATAGTACCTGTAAGTGCTGATTTCTCAGCCATTAACATTGGAGATACCTTGTGAGACCACATGTGAGATCACATTGTCAGGTGAAAAAGATCTTCTCTTGTTATGACCTTTGACTTTTTGGTATACAGAAAGAGGAGACACTATTCTCTTCAGGGTCACAACTGATAAAAAGTAACAAGAAAATAACAAAGCATGTAAAATAAGCTCAATAAACATTCTTCCCACCCCCT
>VXBA01001638.1:0-34116 GCA_013399895.1 Serilophus lunatus | reverse complement strand
ACCAAAAAAAAAAAACCCAAACAAAACAACATTAAGCTTGAATTCCAATACTTAGTAGTAAATTTCAAAACCTAATTCCCTGAGAGATACAAACTCTATATCTATGTACATATGTATGTACATATTTAGGGATTGTGTTACTCAGGGAAAGAGCCAGTGTTGGGAGGCTGGAACATGACGGCTGCTCAGTAGCTGATGCTCTCACATTTTACAAGAGGGTTGAAGAACAATAACACCCTCAAGAGGAATTAGAATTCTATATCAGAAGTCTGTGGCAAACATAGAGACTCACTTTCATGCTGTCAGTGACCACTGGTAGCTCACTTGTCATACAGAATTTTACCAAGCTGGTAAATATTGATGGTATCACCATTATCTTCCATATTGATGGTATCACCATTATCTTGCATGATTTTTTTGGGGGGTTATCTCTCTTCCAAATATAGGTATGCCCTTTTTGCTTACAGGTTGTGGCAGTCATTTTCACAACAGTATTCTCTTAATTTCTGTAGACATTCTTATATTGGTTTTGAATACATTATTGTCCTGAAGATAGATGATGTGAGAGTTAACCATAGATTGTACAATTATTGTAGGACAGAGAGTTCTATGAATACAAATGAAAACAGCTGTATGTGTCTCAATGAAATATCATAATAGGATAAAAATTATTCTTTGACCCTATAGCTTATTTTCTTGACAATATTCTTCCTGGCAATAACATTGCATGCAGTATAGTTTGCAGTGATCATCCTAATACTTTTCCAGATAACATGACCCAGAACTGGGCCTCTGTATAGCGACACTAGGGCAGGCCTATTGATTAATGCCTATTTTATGCCTAAGGAATGCTTCTATATGCAAGTCCATCCACACTTCATTTAAAGCACTGTAAACAATTTATTTTCCCTCCTTATTTATTGTCAGAGTTGTATGCTTTAGATTATAAATTAAAACTTGCATAATTGCTAGATTCACATAGCACAAATTCCAAGCCAGGCACAGTTTGGAAACTTCATTAACGTGCTTTGTATTTAGTTTTTGGATGTTCTAAGGTTTTTTATTGTTTTAAAACATTGGCAGAAGTACAGGCAAGAATATCAAAGCCCTAAAGGTTAGAAAATAAAGCCAAATGCATGAAGAACTGTTACCCAACCAACAAAACACTTAGGGAATATATTGGCTCACAAAGAAACTGAGCAAAGTTTTTTGTATTTTCCCACAAGCTGAATTGATTTTCACTGTAGTCTTTGTGTTAATTGCTTGCCCTCGGATGCAAAGACTGAGCTACATCCCTGCATATGTAAATAAAGGCATATTTTGAATTTATTATGTAAGGGCAAAAGTAAAAACACATATATTGTAGAAGAAGAGTGAGAAAAGACAATGGTTATAATGGTACCAAGTAACTACATAGAAAGGTATATAAGCATTTTAATGAATACAAAGCTTAAAAAGTTGCAAACTGCCTTTTTTGTCTACAGCTTCAGTGAGTTAAATGAGAAATGAGGAAACTTGCATACACAGCTGCATTCAGAGCACTGAGGAAGGAAGCTGGGTAGATTTCTAGGAATGCTGGAACAGAGTGCTTAGCTAAATATGTTTCCTAAAGATAGATTTTATTTTGATTTTGGAAACTAAACCAAATTCCTCTTGAGCAGATATGTTTTTGTTAAAGAAAAAGTTCTAATAGAAAGAACTTGAGGGCAATATGAAAATTCTTTATGTAGCAGGTGTATAATTATGTAAATTATTACATTTTCCTACTTTTTATTTTCACATGATGTGAGCATTGTGGTAAATAGCTATTAGTTGAATGTTTCCTTTGCTTCTACTTTATTGTAGTTTCCTGTAGAGAAGATTTATGAAAAGTCACACTATGAGGATGACTGGCTTGGGCATTAAAAGCAATCTTGCCTTAAGCTTATTTCTATATTGCATAAGATTTGAATCATACCAAATGTTTATCCTTATAATGCAGTCTTTGTTCTTATTAAACTTTCATTGACTGGTGCTGTGAATGACCAATTTGGGACCATATTTGCCTTCATTAATGCCAAGAGCAAGCTTATCATCAAAAGAGTTGATTTAGATCCTCAGATAAAAGGCCAATGGAAGCATTGTCCTTTGTTCTGGGATGGACTTCATAGAACTTCCAAAGGACGCAAAGATTTTGGAAACAAACAAAAAAGTAGATAAAATTGCTTGGTTGCCACAAGTCAGTGTGAAATATTGTTTATGAGAAAAAAAATCTTGAATGTTATGATACTGCTGATACCATTGCAGCAGCAATACAGTCTAAGGTCTCTTTGAGGAAAACAAGTAGTTTCATGGTTTACTTAAAAAAGACTACAAAATGAGCAAGTAAAGGACTGGTTCGACCATCTTATGGTTAAAATTTTGCATCAGAGAACTGTATGTTAATTATCCTTGTAATAATGTCTCAGTCTGAATTGCAAAATCAGGTATGTGGTTTTAAAAAGAGAGTTGCCCTTTGTTTGAAACCACTAGGTTTAACTCCATTGATAATTTTCCTTGGGTTGCAGGAAGAGGAGCTTATTTGTATATGAGTCACCTGGTCTGGATACCTACAGCACATTTGTTTCTCTCCTCATTATGAACTTTTGAGCTTTGTCAAGAAAATGTGTGGACTACAAGAAATATGCTTTAACAAGTGAGAGCTGTTCATATCATTTTTTGATGCCTTTATTGCTTTTGAATTGTGAAATGTTTTAAAGAAGAATATTTATTGTAATGTTATGATTTTCTAGGGTTGATGCTGTAAACAGCACTGTCATACCTTTGTATTGTATTAAACATTTTTATCCATTACATGCTGTTAAAAGATTTTGTATTGTTTCCTCCTCTCCCTTTGTGAAAGTCTCTGAATAAATATATATTTTAAATTATTTATGGAAAAGATGAGTTTCTATAAATATCCAGAATACCCTTATATAACTAGGAAGAGTAAAGGAAAAGATCATAGAAAAGTGTTGGCATAAGTTTGTGGAGGTTATGTAGTCTACATTCAGCATCAAGAATTCAACTCTGCCTTTGCCACTCCTGGCAAACATTTGTCCAGCTCCTCCTTCAAAGCTCACAGTGACAGATTTTACAATCACCCAAGGCAATGTATTCCCACGCCCAGTGATTCTTGCAGATAAAAAGGTGGTTTTTTTATCCAATCTGAATTTCTCGAGCTGTAATTCGAGTGTGTTTCTTCTTGTCCTCTTTCCAAGGACATGAAGAACAGATTATGCCTGTGCTCTTTGCAGCAGCCCTTTCTGTACTTATATACTGTTATCAGGTCTTCCTTCAGGCTTCTCTTCTGTAGACTAAACAAACCAAATTCGTTTTCAATTACAGTTTAATGTTACTTAGCTGTCTGTGAGATGTAATGTGGAAGAAGCATTTGCAAAGTACGCAGCATTAGGATAGTTAAACTTTCAGAAGACGCACATGAATAGTGCTTATCTCTGAATTTTATATGCTTCTGTCCCATTTATTTCCTAAATTTAAATTTAGAGCTTTGTCTCACACTTGTTTACAAGGCTTTTGCTAATTGCCATTTGAGTCCAGAGCTGAGTTGAGATTACAGCAGCCCATATAGCCAAGAAAGTACTTTATTCAAGAGTTTTAACTGAGGTCAGCATTTACATAAGATCAGTTAAAAGTGACAATTAGAACTGCCTGAAAGGAAAGAACAATGCCTTAACATTTGTCTACGGCTGTAAAGGAAGACACTGCAGTTCAATTTCATAGGAAGTTATTCTCTGACAAAATAAAAGAGTTCTTTCCATTGAAATATCATATATCCCATTTTTTTTTTCTTTTTCCTGGGAGGAATGAGGGAATTCATAACAAATCTAACACAGATATTTAATTTGAAAAGGATAATAAGTAAGCTTATATCCATTCCTAAACTGTCTGTCATACTTCATGAAGTTCTCAAAAGCCTGCTGATATTCCTCATAGAGTCGTAGAGTCACGCATGCAGATTTGGAAGAGATTCTTCAGGATCACCGAGTCCAACTCTTGGCCATATGCAGGACACCCCAACAATTATACCATATGCCCGAGAGTGTTGTTGAAACAATGCTTGAACTCGGGCAGGCTTGATGCTGTGACCACTTCCCTGGGGCTCCTGTTCCAGTGCCCAAGCATCATCTGGGTGAAAAACTTTCTCCTGATACCTAAACTAACCCCCTCCCAACTCAGCTTCATGCCATTTTCTTGAGTCCTGTCACTCGTTGCGAGAGTGAAGAGATCGGTATTCGCTCCTCCTCTTCCTTTCACAAAGAAGTTGTAAATGCAATGAGGTATCTCCTCAATCTCTTCTTCTCCAAGTTGAATAGACAAAGTGACCTCAGTGACTCCTCATATGGCTTCCCCTCAAGGCCCTTTCTCATCTTCATTGCCCTACTTTGGACACTCTCTAGTAGCTTAATGTTTTTTTTATGTTGTGCACCCAAAGCTGCACAGGATTCAAGGTAAGGCCACACCACTGCAGAGCAGAGTGAGACAGTCATCTCCCTCAACCAGCTGGTGATGCTTTGCCTGATGCCTCCCAGGAAACAGTCATCCCTCTTGGCTGCCAGGGCATTGTTGACTCACATTCAACTTGCCATTGACCAGAACCCCAAGTCCCTTTCCACAGTGCTTCTCTCCAGCCTCTCCTTCCCTGGTCTCATGATTTTTTGCATTTAAGGTTATCTGGGTTTTTTATTAAAGAAAATACTATCTAGTCACTTCCTCACTAATGTACAAGTTCTAGTTCTTTTCAACTGTTTTTTTTTCTTTTTCAAGGTCTTGTGCACTTTGTTAAAGGAGAAAAAATATTTGTTGTGACCTGCTGTTTTGTTATGATTTGCATTAAAATGACTGACAGAATGATAAATTTATTAGGCTCCAGATAGAATCACCTGGCAAATTTATTGATCTTGACTTGCACAGAATATTATTGAAAAATGGTTTCTCTAAGACTGTATTAGGTAATCTATACAGACAATATTGAACTAGTTTGGACAGTAGTAGATTCTGTTGAGAACAGGCGACTCATAAAGTGATGTGACTTGTCCACCTTGATGCTTGAGTGTACAAAAAATAATAATAGAGAGGTAGGAGTAAGGAAATGGGCTTACTTTTGTGCTTTTCATTAATCAGAAAGAGGGTGGAATTCTACCTTCCCTTTTGGTGCTGGATTTGAAAGAAGAATGTAAAAAATGGAAACATGATTGCTCACAGCATAAAATAAGTTTTAGAGATGACCTGAAGGGTGCACAAGCATGTTCAGAAAACAGTATACATTAAAAGGTTCTTTAGAAGACGTATGTAAAAAAGACACATTCAAGTCAAAGGCAGACAAATTCAAACAGGAAATGAGGCATGTGCCTTTTGATGTGTGGTAGAAATAACTGAGATTAGGTATAATAGAAGTGATAGGCTTTCCATCTCATCATGTCATCAGATGAAGACAAACTGCTGTCCTGTGAGATGCGTTTCAGCAAAGCACGAGTAACTACTCTGCTGGGGGACAGCAGGGTGACATGGATGGACTTGCACCATACGGGCTTTGAGAGCATATCACAGTTTGCTGTGGTTTCTCTTTCCTCAGAGTCAGAGCACTTGACATTGAGCTTCAAACTCTGAATTGTGAAGGTATAACTAGTAAGCTTTCTATTCAGACACATCAGCTTCTTACAAAAGTGACAAGTAGATTTTTTTATCTGGATGCTCGGTGTTAACAACTGACCTTTCACCTTACTAACACAACCACAATTTTGAATTCCACCATTATTTTGCTAATAGCCTTGCTGAGTACTGACAAAAAGGTTTTGGACAGAGAGAATTCAATGAGAGATAAGCAGTTTCTCCAAGGTCAGCTTTCAGGCTCAGAGGAATTTGCTGTGTACTTCCATGCATTTGAAGCATAGTGGGCCAGCTCATGTCACCCCACGGATTCCTCTCCAGACAGAATCTCAGTGGAAGTAATGAACAACCACTTCAAGGGACCATTGTTTTGTGTAAGGAGGACTTTTTCCCAATGATGTGTCAAGTCCCCTGGGCCAAACTGTGGGCAGCTCCTCTTCAAGAAACAAAAGCCACTAGCGAAGTGACAGACATCAAGAAAATGAAATCCTAACTTTGTCTCCTCTCTGGGCAGATGCTTTAGAAAACTAACTTGGGATCCATCAAGGATATAAATGTTTGTGACACTAAAATAGAACGTATAGGGAATACAAATCTGCCTTTGCCTTGCATTCTTTGTGTTATGCCTACTTGTAGCATTTCCTTCCCTAAGTATTTTTTTTTCCTTAGCAAGATATCATGACTTGGGGCATTGCTGGCACACGTGATTCTGTGTGCTGGACTCCACTCTTTTCATGTCAGACTTTCCTTGATGCCTCACAGCAGCCAAAGGAGGGAGACTAGTTCACATCTCTGTTCCTGAGTAACCTTACTAGAGAAAAGAAGCATAACAAGGTATCGACTTCTCTTGCTGAAGTGACTCTTTAAGACAAGGTGTAGCAGAGCTTGGCTTCTCCATGCTGATCCCAGATATTTTTCCTGTATGTTAAGTATGCCTAGAAGATTTGTTTGAGGAAAAGAAGTAAGCAAGTGCTGGAGTCTTCTTTTAACTTCACTGATAAGAATTGCTCTCTTCTGTTAGATACCTACAGCCAGGCAAAAGCACGCGTGTCCCTTGGGCAAACAAGGCGCCAATCCCCTAATGGACTGCTCATCAGGGCTATGAGAATGCTCATGGGGTGTGTTTGGGCCACATAGATCAATGATGAGCTCTATCACTGTTTAGTGCTCTTGTATTTCTGTTCCATAACAATGTAACATGCAACGTGCAACACAAGCTCAGTTCAGTCCACCATTCCCTGGACTGCATCTCAGGCCTTCTCTCTGGGGAACTGCTGAGCCTCACATCCAAGGAGCTGCTGTGGGAAAGCATATGGAGCAGCCAGATCCACATGCATACCTTCCCCCTTCTCTGGACAGGGCAGATCAACCAGAGGACACATCCTGAGCAGGAACAACAGCTCCTCACAAAATGGTCCTGGTAGAGATCGTTTCTGCAAGGAATGTAAAGCATGTCTTTACTAGACTTAATTCATCTTGTGGAGTCTGTTTTCTGATTACTGTTACCATTTCCATTTCTCAGTTCCACCTAAACTACTTTTTCAGATTTTTTATGTTACACTTAAAAATAAAAAATTATTAGTAGTATTCTCTCGTATTTCTTCTTTACTTCCCCTCCCCCTTTCTCACTAGTTCTAATTTCTGGTTTTAATTGTGTTTTGCTTTGCAGAGAGAAATGAAAGACTGTTTACTGATCCTGTTCCCACCCTTTCCTTTTGTGTCACAGCTGGTCCTTGAAATTTGATGGAATAATAGTTCTGCATGTTCTCTTCCCTGTCCTCTCCCCCCATCTATTAGAAATGAATTTTGGTACTGTTAAAAGATTCCAGATGAAACTGCCGACTTAGAGTATCTCAAACAGACCCCACTGAAAGAAAATTAATTGAACAACTTATATATTTGCTCTTTAATTCTCTATTTTAACAGTGAATAAAGAGTGAAGGAAGGTTTGGATCATCATGGATGGACCCAGTATTTACTTTCTCCTGTTGAGCAGCCTTAAATTTTGATGGACTATGTTGAATAACTTTCATTTTTAATCCATCTGGAATATGGATGCAAACGGGAATGGACATCTAAGAGAGGAAGTCTTTTGTACTGGGGAGGAGGGATTCCATTATTTCTCTTTTACTTTAGACAATGAAAGTGGAAGCTGAAAAATAAGCCCCTGGGAGAGTGGGAGGAATGGAGCAATGTTAGCAGATAAAGATGCTTTATTTTCAAGTTAAACAGAAAGTGCAGGATATGGCCACATGGCTACAAAACAGACGGGATAGGATTATTACAATTGCCTTCAGTGCCATACTTTTTCCATGTGCAATGAATACTGAGTGGAATTTTAAAAAATCATGCAAGCAGCTAAACAAACAGATTTTTGGCACCATTTCATAAAAAAAGGAGGCTGAATATTAATAGAGCAAAAAGGAAAAGGACAACCCACTCATTTATATTACATGAAATTCAAGTGGCATGCTGGTTAATTGAGCCTAGTCATGCCTGTAAGAGATTTATAAATTAATCAAAGACATACATAATCCCATGGTTTTTTGGAGCAGTTGTCTGAACAACAGCTAGTGACTGTGTCCTGGTCTTGCAGTGGAATTTATTTGTAATGATACACAGCCCTTTTGGGATAGCCAACTGAAGTTAATACATGGTTACACAGTTTTGGTATTTCACCTAAAAAGTAGTACAAACATTATGACTGTCTAGTAGGAGTGTGTTTAAAATCTGACTTCTGTTTATGTGAACATAATCAGTTGTCATTTTAGGGAGGAAAATGTCATCTTGGCATGCAATAAAGACATAATTATCAGGACAGTGTTGTCTCAAGGATAAATATGAATTAAAAACCAAAAAATAATATTTTTAAGTGTTTTAATTATAAATCAGAATATTTAAATCTCTTTAGCACTGTGAATCCAAACATTGCTTCCAGTTGTACAATAACAAGTGAAAAGCTGAACTTCAGAGCATTCACTACAGTGCTTGTCAACTCATATAGGTTTATTAATGTGTATAAGGACAAATTATTTTGACTTTGAACTCCTTTGTCTACTAATAAATTCTAGCTTATTTCTTCATCAAATTCACACAGCACTGCAAATTTTCATGTAAAACTCAGAGAAAAGTTCTTATTTAGAAACCCACATAGTTCTGTGACTTCCAAGGAATGCTTTTCTACAGGCTGAATTAAACCTGAAGCAGGAGAGATTCTGTGGGAAGTTCAAGGTAACAGAAGCTAGGAAATCTTGTCCACTTTATTGTTAACACACGAGCCTCCCCAGAGCATGTTGGACTAATCTGCTTCATGTCTGTCTCTCTTTGTTATTTGCAGTCAGGTTTTTTCTTCTCCAGATGTTTTGTAGCATTCCTGGAGATATTTGTCAGGATCTTCCTAGATTTAAAGAGCTCCCTTGGAGGAAAGGGAGAGTGGATGCTTGTGACTTGACTGTGGCATTATTTCACCTCCCAGCCACTGTTTGTGTTTACAAATACAGCATGTCATGCTCTGATGCAATTACATAGCAAGGTTCTGTCATTGCTAAAGTGATTTTTGTAGGAAAAATGATGGCAAAATGCAATAAAATCAGAGCTGACAAAGTTCACTAGTTGGCTACTATTACAAAAGCAGAGAGGAAACAGTCTAGCTGGATCCATGTCTAAAGTCAATGTGTTAGATTCATCTCAGGGTCTTCAGGGCCGGGCTTTGGTTTTCTTTTGTAAGCACTGAAGAGCTATCACTTACTATATCTATATCAAAATGATCTTCAGAAGTTCAGATTAAGTTCAAATGGTGACTCAAGACAATGTTCCAAAAAAGCTAATGCTTAAGATAGCAAACTTTTTATGCTATGTTATGTGCTTTATTCATAGCCTAAAACTTGACTGGATTAAAAAGTTTTTAGTTTGAATTCACAGTCATTTGCTTTTTAACCTGAGTTCCCACAGAGTGTTTATTAAAGAGTTGAAGGATTTCATAAAGAAGCTGAAGGGAAAAGTTAAAGTATTATTATGGAAAATAACATTAGAATTAAATTACACCAAGAGAAGCGCATGTGATTGCTTCCCTTGTGAAAGGAGTAACACTGGGTGATGTAGACTTTACCTACTATCACAATATCTTTTCATTTTCTGTTAAACTGTTTTATTACTCAGGCACAAATCCTCTCCTGTGTCTTTAGCCAGCTGTTTGAACTTCATGGATAAGAAAATAATGCCAGTAGAAATTCAACTGCAGACTGCTGCTGTTGATGGCTTTGTATCTACATGAAACACTAAACTAGTTCATTGCCAAGGTTTGTTATAGTTTTGTACTGAGTTCGTTTGCTTGTATATTTAAACACAAGACAGCTTCACTCTTTGTCTTCATGTATGTGGACACTTCTAGATATCCTCAATGGCTGTGTATCACTGAAGAAACTATCACTAATATAGTTAATATGTATTAAAGAGGGAAAAATCTGTCACACTATATAAGCTGAACCTTTCTGCAGCTGGTGATTTATTTTAATAATTTTAAATGTTTTATGCTAGAAAGATTCTTTTGAGAGTCCACAATGTGTCAGAGATGTTCACCATGTATCCAAAAGAGAATCTTTTGAGAGAGGTATAGGGGCTTGTCTTAGCAGAAGCTCTAAAAGCTTTTACCAGTGATGGGATTAATGGATATTTATGCTTCTCAAAATGAACTTGATGGGCACAGGGCCTTAAGGCTGAAAAGAGATTAGAGTTTGGGACTTTGCCCCGGCCTGACACTTTTTGCCAACTAGAGAAACTAGAAGGGCTGCAGACAAAAGAAGACTAAGCTTTGGAATAGTTTGTCTCCCCTTTTGTAGCTGGCAATGGAAGGGCATATCCAGTCCTATGGACTTCTAATAATATGACATTCTGTTTCTCTTCAATTAGAAGTTTCATTGCTGGTTCCATAGTGAAAAGTGCAGTGCTTTCTTCATCATAAAATGCCATACACTGTGATATTTAACTGGAAATCCCTGTTGTTTGTTACTCAACCTGATAGTGTAAGTAACTGAGCATGTGCGGTCGTTCTTGGGACACCTTCATCTCGATGATCACTGAACCTGAAACTATGGTGTTAAAAAACATCAAATTAGGTAACATTTTTTAGACTCAGACATGTTAAAAATTAAAAATCCTCTAGTTAACCCCCTCCAGAAGACAAGGCCCTTATTCTCTGCCAAATGCTAAACTCTCCTGGCTCCACAGTAATCTAAGCTTCCTTCTCTGCTATAGACACCCTTCCAATGGCAACTGCTAGTAATGATATATGCAACCCTATTTATCAAAGTACGTAATGCCTTTAATTACAGCCAGTCTTCCCTTCTGCCCAGGTTTGTTGCAGAAGTAACATTACGAGTTGCCAGTTCAAGCACTTCATCTACTCAAACCTCATAGGGTTTTTTTTTTCTGACTGATTGTTTTATAGCCAAGAAAACTCTCTTTAGGTTTTGTGTAGCTAATTTTAAAACCAGTCATTCAGGGAATGGCGTATATATTACAGACATAAGACAATGAATCAAGTAAAGCAGGAAAGTGTCTATCTCTGTCTGTATCTCAGTTGTGTTCTGTATGGACAGAACACATGCTATACAATGAAAGTGTTCATTGTTCAGTTTGTTTGAATGAAAAAAAAAAAGATACATGACCCAAAATTTACTGTGAAACTGACAGATAAATACTTCAGGAAGCCTGAGCATGAAAGTAAGCCACTACTATTCAAAAAGTCTTACTTGAAAGTTATCAATAGTTTCACTCAGTTATTTCAGATTATATTGCTGAGTGCTTTTTACTTCAGTCCGTCAGAACAAATAAATAAAGATTGTGTCCACGTAAATATTCGCTCTCCTCTTAGAAAAAAACATAACAGACCCAAATCAACTCTCCATTATTCAAAGAGGAAGTATATTTATTTTCTAGTTCATAAGAAATGTCTTTGGCTTGGACCCTTTCATGTGACATTTATGGCAAAATCCAATATTAAATATTTGAAGCTAAAAGGTGTTCTTGCTATCAAGCACATGTGCTCTACAACAGCAATACAAATAAATCTCAGACAAGCTGCATGACACAGCAGGCAGAGGACAAAACATCTATTCAGGGGACAGAATGTCTGTTCCTGACCCTCACATTGCTCTACCATGTGACTGGAGGGAAAACGATTCTCCTCAGCTCTGGTTTCTTTGTCTGTAAAAATAGAGATGGATATTCATATCTGCCTTCTGTTATGGTGTAGAACATGAATGAAAAAATTAATTTCTTTGAGTTTAAAGTATGGTGCTTACAATCACATCTATACTTTTACATGAAGAAATTAGTATGGCAAAAAATTTATTAATTCTATTCTTTTAGAAAATATGCTTTCAAGTAATAATCTTTACCTGACACTATTTTTCACTAAAGAACTTCTGACTGTTCATATTGATAAGTAACTTGGGATCCTTTTACAGATTAGGTCTTATATGATTGTATGAATTACTAAATGACCACATTTGTGCAAAGAACAGAATCAGCAAGACAGTCATGACACGCAGCCTTCAAAGTTCCCTTAAAAATGTTTCTGAAGACCTCTCAAAAAGCAGACATGGGACATAAAACTTTGAAAACTTTGGCATGTCTATTCAGATATTTATTAATGCATCCTCCAACAATGAACAGAACCTTTTCTGCTTAAAAATTCAAATAATAGGAAATGGGGACTAGGTAAGTAAGCCAGTTGAGCTCAGAGCTTACTTAGTAAGAAGTGGTATACTGATACAATGTGAAGAGCTTGTAAAGAGGAATAGTTTACATTGGTGCAGCAAAACAAAGCAAACCAAAAAATGAAAAAGGGAAGGAGGGGAAGTGAAGAAAATGATGTTATGAATACCATCCAGGATGCATATGAGCATTACTGAATTCCTCAAAGCTGAGCAAAAGAGATACTTCAAGTCACAGAACTGTGATTGTTCCTCATGATACCCAAGGACGTGGCAGAAACAAATGGGAGGATCTAGACCTCCCAAGGTCTCTGGTGCTCTGTTCTTCAGTAGCCTAGATCTAGACCCTAGGTGTTACATAACATCTCATTCAAGAAATATACATGTCCAGCTTGGTTGTTTTGTTCCAATACTTTGCTTGTCACCAGAGAAAAGCTAAATTGAATTGAAATACTGAAATGTATCAAATTATTAATAAGCAGATTGTATTGTTATGTATTTGTATAGTTCGTTGACCTATTTTATTTGCCAGTTTCTCCTTTCTTCAAGCATTTGACTTCTGAATACTCTATCTGCTTTGGTAAGAGTCTTTGCTTAATGCCTTTGTGTTCATATGAGATAAAACATTTGGGGCTCAGCAGCCCCATGCAGTACTACAGGCTTAGGAAGGAGTGGCTTGAGATCTCTTCAGCAAAAAGGGACCTGATGATGCTGGTTGACAGTGAGCCCAGGTGGCAAGAAGGCAAATGATCTGTATGAAGAATACTGTAATCAGCAGGTCAAGGGAAATGAGCATTTCCCTGTTCTTGGGATTGGTGAAATTGCAGCTTGAGTACTGCATTCAGTTCTGGACCTCTCATCTAAAAACCGATATTGAGGTACTGGAGCTTGCCCAAAAAAGGGCAATAAGGGTCATGAAAGATCTAGAAAATCTGTTTTATGAGGAACAGCTGAGAGAGTTTGGTTTATTTAGTCTACAATTGCTTGAAAGGATGTTGTAATGAGGTGAGAACCAGTCTCTTCTACCATGCCTGCAGTGTTTGGACCAGAGCAAATGGCTTTAAGGTAAAGGTTGGACTTGATGATCTCCATGGTCTTTTCCAGCCTTATTAATTCTGTGTGTAATCCTGTGTGTGTAAGCAGAGGCAGGAGAGATTCAAATCAGATATTAGAAAAAATATTTTCACTGTGAGGGTGATCAGGCATCAGAACAGATTGCCCAGAGAGGTGGAAGAGTCATCATTCCTGGAGGTATTCAAGAGGCATCTGGATCTGGCACTGGTTCAGTTGGTTTAGGGGTTACAGTGGTATTTCTGAGTGGACAGTTGGTCTGGGTGACCTTAAAGTTGTCTTTCAATTTTGATGATTCTGTGATTATATGCTGTTCTTAAAAAATGTCAAGTGTAGTTTTCACTTCAAGTTTTATTTGTAAGAAAAGTGTGAAAACAATCTTTTAAAGTGCTTTTCCTGTATGGAATGCTACAGGGTGGACCAGACCTTGGAGACCTGCATCCCTGCAGCTGGACATCAGGAGAAGCAAAACACTTTTTCTCCTGAATAAACTCTTTATCCAGAGATCCAAAAGGACAGCATCAAAAACTAGGAAGGAGTTATTTTCTTACATCCATCAAAGAAAAGTGTAAAAACCAGTTTTTACACTGGTTACATACTTGACTGGTATAGAACTTAATGTCAGATCCTACTAGTGGAACTGCGAGATTCATTTGAAGTATAAAGACTTCAGGGCTGAACAATGATAAAGAAGAAAGAGAGGGGCACAAAGGCACTGCTTAACGGACATATTTTGATTCACCTCCATCATACACTGCTGTGGGACTTTTGAGTGGTAAAAAGCCTGTGAACCTGACAGCATAAGGTTGTTCCTGTTTTTGCAAGGTTTTTTATAAAGTAGAGAGTATCAGGAAACCAGAAGAAGTGATTGGTCTTTTCAAAGTCTCTCCTCTTCAGCCACTTTGTAAAGGGAGACCACTTTTGTGCACAAAAAAGTTGCAGGACAGGTCAAGGCAGTGCTTCCCAGAGGACTGGAGACAAGCACGTGAGAACCCCTTGACACCATGCTTCATATTGGTGGATGGGGAAGTGCTACTGCTGTGATGAGGATAATTTTGCCTTCAGACTTAATTGGTAGAGATAGCAGTTAAGATCCCATCAGGGAAACCTCTGTGCGTGATTATATATTTGGACAAGTCCATAAACACGTATGAAAGGGAATGTGCTGTACAACAACACCCCTAATGCAATGACCATGAGTGCTATGAGAGCAGCAGGGGGACAGATCATGGCTAGCAGCGAAGCTTAAGTGTCTTTTCTATAAGGCATCTTCTATGGACACTTTTGGGGGTAATGGCAGATCCAGTGAGCCACTGATACACAACAGGTAGAGCTGCATGTGTTATTGTGTTTAAGGCAGCTGACACTGTATGTGGATCTTGCTTACCTGGGGATCTGAAAGGAAATCAGAATGATTTGCTTTACCTGTTTCGTTTATCATTCCAAAGTGCGTAGGAGAGGATCAAAATGATTTGCTTTACCTGTTTCGTTTATCATTCCAAAGTGCGGAGGAGAGAAAGAACAGTAAAAGTCACCTGGGATGGAGTTGTTCTAGGCTAGAGATGTTGCCTGGTACCTTGTAGTGGTCCTTCTTTGTTTGGATAAAAACGTTACCAATTTTCTTTTACAGTTGATGTTATGTAAAGAGTGGCATGAAAGTTTTTTGGTGTCCATTTCCAGTGTGCAGCAGGAATTATAAAGTAAGAATATGGAAAGTGTTACCTTACAGCACAAGAAATACAAATCACCTAAAAAATATTTTGGTCTTATCATTTAATTAAACAGCACAAGACTGGCTAGAAGCAGTTTTAATCTCTGGATGTGAAATACTACCTTCCACCATCGTATAATCCCATCTTTCTCTCCTATGACAATGGCAAGGAGTCTGAACTCTTCTAGATACTTTTAAACAAAAATGATACAGATTCAATGAATGATATCCATCATAGAGCAATCAAGGGAAGAAGCAGTCTAACTTGTTTAAAAAAGTTTTGGGTTTCTTTCTAAGTTTTCGATCACCTAGAAGCTGTCATCACCTGCCAAAAATGTGCTCAGGGTGTCACAATCATTTCATCTCACAAATGTCAAATGCTTCAGAGTATAGACAACTGGACAACTCTAATGTGCTTCCCTCTTGTTTGCAGAAATTAATCTTTATAGATATGATATTAAATGTTGCAAACATCCACAAGCATAGGAAGACTTCATTACTTCATTTAAATTTTTCATTCCCTCCTGTCAAAATAAGCATATTACTTCACAATGTGTTTTGTGTTTATAATGTCTGCATTTTCATGTGAGTTTGTTAAATTGGTTTACCTGCGTCAGGAGTAGAATAAAACTCCAATCAAAGCGTAACTCCATCCTGTTATTAGGGGGTAAGCAAATGTGTTACTGGTAGTTGGTCTGTCAGGTGCGTCATATCATAAAGAACTATCACAAACAATGTGTACTCAGGTTGCTCTTCCATCTGTGACTATTCTGCATTCACAGCAGTCCAAGTAACGAGAATGTTACCTTGAGATTTAAAAAAAATAATAAAAAATAGATAATTTAACAAGTAATTGGTGTGAAGTCCAACTACATTGTTTGGGCACACTTGAGATACGTTCGAAAAGTAGATATGTTAGTCACTTGGGTTTCTGGTTTAAAATGTGCTGTTGTAGTGGATTCTGCAACATGGATCGACAGCAAAAGCCTAAGCTTAGGACCTGATCAGCAGAAGTGCAAGCAGGATTCAGATTTCAGTCTTTGCTCCTAGTCTTAAATATATTGCACAAATCAAATTTAGACACAGAGGTAGAGAGATTTTTGAAATGAGTCCCTGTCATCTTATTTCAATGCCCTGACATAATGACAACTAGGAACACTCAGAACTGTGTGTTTAAAAGTGCATGAATTTGAAATGAAGTTTCTGTGTTGAATAAACATATCTTATTTTTAGTCACACAAAGCTCTAAGAACAATGATGAGTGCAATCCTTTAAAGACCATTTCCACAACTTCAAGATCTTGGCATGCAATGTAGAAATTTCATAAAAAATTCATTTTTATTAATAAGCCTGTTTCTGAGGTAGAAATGGTATTTATTGTCATGTTCTTGGTGATACTCTTGAACTTGTAATTTCCTGTGTAAATCATGTGTTGATAAAAATTGTGCATGCATTATCTGTCTTCAGGGAGTTGTAGTGGTCAGTGGTACTCAGATGTGGCAGGAAACTCAGAATGAAAAACCTTCTGGAAAAGGCAAATGTTTAGGTTTTCACTTAGGATTTCAAGGTTAAAGGAGATATTTACTTCATTTCACATTGTACTACACCGCCATGTAAAGTGGGTGCTGCCATGTGGTCCAAGGATCTGTTTTTTCTTCTCTCTCGCATAACAGTTGGTGAAGACACAGTTGATGGTGCGATTCATGTCTTGGAGATGTGTTATGGTATCGTTCCATCCTCCTTTTCATGGCAGAAATATTTCATAGTAGGAAAAACACATACTGGTAACAAAACATTGCACTTTTGAGACCATCTATAGTCTTTTATTTGTAAAACTACTGCACCTTCTTAAAGAGGTTCTTTCCTCCTGGGTTTAGAAAGAGTGTGTAAATATATATATATATATACTAGTGTGTGTCTATTTGTTTCTTTATGAATCAGCAAATCAATGAAGTTATTTCTGTGGTCAAAGCATAAATACACTAGGACTTGGTTTTTTTTCAAGATGTTCTGATTTAACTGGGTTTATTCCAAATATCTTATACAGTTTATTTCTCAACAAGCCTGAAATGTTTGTTGATTGGTAGCATTCATAATTCATGAGGAGTTGTTATAAAGAGGAAAATGTTACATTCCAGTGAAATCTGGAAATGCAGACTACTGTGAAATGTGAGGAAAGCCAGGCAAGATATGGGAATGGAAGGGTAGATTTCTTAAGGGACAAAACCAGAAATAGAAAAAAAATAAGTTATATGAAATTTCTCTTGTGAAAAATAATCTGATGAGCAGAGCTGATTCATATCATTGAAATTCCTGTAGTCATCAAAATTCATGACATTTTTAAAGTATTTTTCATCCTGTTGGAAATCAAGAATATCTTTTTTTCAGCAAAATGAAGAGGGTGACAAGCATGGACCTGTTGAGATAGATAGTGGCTGCCTCTGAATGGTGGGACAGATGAGCTTTGCAAATATTCTCACTTGATCACGGAACCCAGGAACCTACTGGAGTGCACTGTAGATTCTGATCCTGTACAGGTGTTTCCTTCCAAAGAAAAACCTTTTTGATAAAAGGATAGTGCATGGGCAGGCCATAGCCAGCCATGCAGGCAGAATATAATCAGGATTTATAAAGGAGATCAGGACCAAGTCTGCATCTGCCGTGCAGTCTAGGGACAACTATATTGTCTTTGCAGATTGTCTTTCTACCTTATATATTCTGTCTTGCCCACCTGTAAATAAAGAAGAATAGAAAACATTTGGAGAGAATATTAAAGAAAGTGCACAAATCATGAGCTAGGTAAAAGTAATAGATCCTTTGGGGTGAACTTATTAACTGCTCCAATATTGTGTCAGGCTGTTTAGTTTGCTTTCTACAAAGCACTTTGATACCCGTAACACTGCCTGTTCAGCTGAGTGGCATCTGTCAGCTGTCTCTTCTTCTTGGAAAATTAGTACATATATTTTTATGACTATGGCGCAATTTTGTAATGCATACTTATTTGGTGTAAAAAAACCCCTTTTCATCTGACTTGTTTTCATAAAGATATTTTTGTATATGAGCCAATCTCAATGGAGAAAATACTGTAAATCCTTTGGCAGTCTGGAAAACAGTCTCAGAAAAAATACTTCTAATATGCAATATTTGGTTTATATCTGTTGTTGGCAAGACAATGGCCAAAAATTGTCTCTCCTGTGACACAACCTGCACCACTATTTACTCTGTAACCTGAGGACATTTATGGTGTCATAGTTGAAAAAATTCTACCAATATTGACGTTTCAGAATTTATTTCTACAGAATGAAAAATACACGATGTTTGAAGCTAAGAAGTGTGCTTCCCCAAGAAGGCCTACAGCTTTAAAGAATTGCAATAATTTTTCATGACATTTAGACAGGTCTGTACTGCCCCTGATGGGTTTGGCTTACAGTGGAGGTTACTTGCTGAGCCCTTTAGCAGTCGTTCACAAACACTGTTAATAAACTGATTCAAGCAGATTCCCTTAGAGACATGATTTCATTATTGCTACAAAAAGTAAGATTAAACTGTGCTTTTGGTGAGTTTCTGCCTAGAAGCCTACTGCTGATGTTAGATCCACTGACAAAGCAGTCATTTACATATTTCCCCTTTTGTTCTTGCTGTCCTAGAAGGTGAGATGACTAAGAGAGAGGTGACTTGAGAAAAAAAATTAAGACTATCTGTCCTAGCCTACTCTTTCCTTTAAAAAGTCTTCTTCAGGAAATTTAGGTCATCACCAGTAAAACACATTTTCTTCATGCTCAGCTGAGGCATAGGGTGCTTGGCTAGTAGAAAATGGAAGTATTTTAGACTTTTGCCTGCAAGGACAGTTGTGCAAAAATAATATCAAATAAACTCAAGCATTATTTTGCATGCTTTTAAAGCACAGTCACTGAGGTTTACCATTGCACTTTTATCTTAAGGTGTCCCTTCACTGCAGTCTTCCCCACAAGGAATTCTTTAGGTGTGCAGGTTTTATGCTGTGAAGGCTTTCCAGTTCAGATCTTGTGAAAACTTTCTCTGAAGGGTTAATCTTTTGCAGCATTATATCACAAGAGGTTGAATGACTGGAGCTGCCATTCAGCTGTGAGGTTTTTACAGAGCTCTGTATTTGTTGAGTAACAACCAGGAGACAGTAGTATCTAGTATATCAAGACTCCAGGAAAACCTGCTTTTCTCTCTGAAAATTATGCAAATGGGAGTAAATGGCAACAGCTGCCTGTGACATTTTCTCTACGCATCTCAAAAAAGCCATGGGGTTACTCAACTCATAGTGAAGCTAACCATAGTCAGAAGGGAAATTTCGCCTGATAAAACTGAAGAGATCGAGATACTACCTATCAAGCAATGTGACACTCAGTTCTGCCTGATACACAACTTAATTATGACTATCACCTCCACAACCGTGACATTATAGTGAATTTTATAGACTAAATGAAGAAAAAAGGAAGAAAATCTGGTAAGCGAAAGAAAAATTGAAGTTCAGTAGTGAAATTCTTGTGATTTTAAATCCTCTTCCTGATGTCAGCCAGCTTTGGTTTCTCAGATGAACTTTGCACACACACTTTCCATAGGATGTTTTCGCACGCTCCCTTCAACTGCTTTACTAAAGTCATTCTCCTGCAAGAGGAGTAGTCCGGCCATGAGTGCTTGGTTCAAGCTTGGATACTGGGATAGAAAATAAAATTAGTGTCTGTTCACAACCACCTTGTAGGTGCCCACATATGGTGGAGAGAGAATCTGGTGGGATTAAAAAGAGGGAGAAAAGCAGAATGGAGGAGGGGGAAAAAAAAAAAAAAAAGAGAAATACCAATGAAACTATTCCCCAGAGAAATTTGTTCAATGGACTTAAAACCAGGTTGTTGATAATGCACAGTAATGAGCGCAATACAATAGCCAAGTGATGATAGGAGTCCAATAGAAAATGATTGTGCGAATTCATGTAATAAAAGCCTGTATTGCCTGATTAAGTTTACCCCAGCAGTATTCATTCTGACCTTCCTTGACCTCTGAATGCTTGGCTTTGAACCAAAGAGTTCTTCCAATATATAAAGTGTCATATATAAATGATGCCTTTGTTTTAAATTTGTCACTTCACTGCTTCCTCCTCTTCACTGAAGAAAAACAAAAGTCACTAAAGATGATCATGAACAAAGAAAAATATATTGGCAAAAATTACTTCATGTAGAAGCTGGAATTGGATATTGGAATCCTGAGGCTGTTTTGTAGAATCTGAAAAGAAAACAGTGTTTTTGACCTGAGGAACAGGACAGCTGGACTCTTCATCAAATCCTTTCGCTTTGATATGCAGAAGTACTTGCATGTTAGCTACATAACAGAGTTGACAGAGAAGCTGTTGGCTTACTCTAAGTTTTCTCCAAAACACTTGAAATGGTCCTTCTGTAATGTTTATTTAGGAAGAGATCAAAAACAGAAACCCAGACAATTCTCTTTAACAAACCAACCATGAAGGACAATGAAAAAGAAAAAAAAAAACAACAACCAAAAAACCCCAAAAACATTTGACTGAATGAGGGTGTAGCAGCTGAAAAAAGAACAGAATTTCTGGGCCAGTAATTTTAACCTTGCTTCAGTGTTGTCTTTGTTTGCACTTGTGCTGCGCCTTATTTTGACCAGTGAAAACCTTATCCAATCCACCTGCCCTTTCTGCATAGAAGGAAGTTGCAATGTTCATGGGTACCTATTGTTTATTTACTTACAATCCAAAGTAAGTTTCAAGTTAACTAGTAATTAAAAGACAAGTTGATCTGATCTGGATGGTCAGAAAAAACTTTCAGAAGAAAGTAAGCTTGTGCGTGTTGGATTCCCTTTGCTTCTTTTCCTTTTCAATCTGTTTTGACTTTGTTCAGAGGAAAAAAAAGACAATACAAAAACAACACACACACACACACAAAAAACCCCCTAAAACCAACAAAGCAAGGAAAAAACCCAATATATGCTTCCTGCAGTGGACGGATTCCCAACCCAATGGAGTGTGGGCTTGCTTGGCACACCTGTATTGAGGGACCTTGAGACAAAAAAGAGGCAACTATCCTCAAGGCAAAAAAAGAAGCATCCTGTGGTGGGGGGTAGCACTTTAAAGACAGACACACAAACACAGCAGGGGGAAGATAGAACAGAATGGAGAGAAATGTGTTATTTTTTCCTTCATTTTCTGGATGTTGTTCTTAATTTCATTTTGCCTGAGCAGGGCATTTGTGTAGAATGAAGATCAAGTTTGGTGTCAGAAGACGCCTGAATAGACCTGGGTATGTCACTCCCTTTCCATTTCCTTTTCCTCTCTTCTTCTTTTCCCTTCCACTTTTACAAAATAAGATTCTCCTTAAGTCTCCAGTTGTTGGTTCCATATGTGTATGTCTTCACTTGCATGTGCATACTTTTTTTCTTCCAGTCACTGTATTGACTCACCTCACTTAAGGATTCCTGCTGTTTCATGCTGCTGAGCCGCACAACTACTGCTGTTATTCAGATTAGAGCTCCTTACTGTGTGAGCTTACTCTTCGAGAAAAACCTTTGATCTACCCTCAGAGTTCTTTCTTTATTTTCTCTTAATCCCAATGCTAGTTTGTTTTTTTAGCAGCTCTTAGTTTGTTGTCCATTAGCAATCTGTTAAATTGCCTCTTAAGTGCTGTGTCTTCAGGAAGGTTTGTATTTTAAGGATTCCTCATCTGAAGAGAGGCTACACCACAAATAAATGTACACTTTATATGTCCCAGTCGGCTAGAAAAACCCCATAGCATTTATCTCTACAGCTCCCAAACAAAAAGAAGGGCAAGGGTTCATTTTTGCTACCTCATAAGTGTATGGGGAAAGTATCTGAAATGAGATCTTGAACTATGCTTGAACATTTCCATTGGACACAGAACTATAAAATGGCTTTTCAGCCTTCAGGACTTCTACACCTGTGCAGATCAAGAAGAGAAAGAATTTTTCATTGAAGAAACTAGAAATCCAAGAAAAGCCTCTATCTAAAGGGAATGATCCACCTATGCCCATCAAAGCTGAACATTTAATGCTATATTGTTGCAGCAAGAGCAGGGACCTGTGGTTTAGGCACCTGTCATAGAGATCATCTTCATCCTAAGTTCGGATCTTCTTAGTCCCTTGCTCTGAATCAATGAGCTCTCCTGTATTGTCACCAGCATCAGGCTGCCTCTGTGCTGCCTGTTGCACCAGCTGGTTATCCAGAATAGACCCCATGGAGACAACAGGGCCGCCTGACTTCCATACATACTGCCACATTTCAGACAGTCTTCTGGGGCACCTTACACATTTATACAAACTGTCTTTCCAGTAAAGATTATTCTGGTGCTTTAGTCATTCTGAGATTGTTTCATAAGTAGATGGTCTCATGATTTGTGATCACTGCTAGCAGATTCTCTGCAAAGACAGCTACTGGAAAGAGTGGGAAGCAACCAGTTTTAAGACCAAAGTGAATATATGCTGCCTGTCCTTTGACCCATACAAGAGTTGCTCAGAGGCCTAGCATACAAATTATTCAACTGCATCATTCTTTATGCTCTAGAGATGAGGCTCAGAAATCACAGAAGAGCATGTACTGCAATGAGACCAGTCATCCAGAAATCTCTACACTGTCAGAACTCGAACCTGAATGGGACATCCTAGGTACTCCAGTAAGCACAAGAAGAGAAGTCTCTTTCTTCCTTCAAAGTAAAGTTACTTCTATCGTAATTTATTTTTATGTTGTAAAATCTTGTCAGGACAAAATATTGAGGTGTTCAGATAAAAGTTTCTAGCAGTTTTTTCTAGGTGATAAACTTTGATTATTTCTGACAAGACAGATTTTGATTTCCTTTTTAAATACCTGTACTCAGACAAGTGTGTGTTGCTGGCAAGGGTCAATCAAACACAAAGCAGTTACTCACTTGGAAGTCAGGATTGACTATGGGAGATCTCTCAGAGTTTAGTGTTTCACATCTATTGCTTATCTTTCCCATTAAGTGTCAATAGTCTTTCTTGTCATCTGCTTAAATTTGCTATCTTTTGAAGCCCAGAAGTTTTCTAGAAAATCTTGCTTAATAATGCCATATTATATGCATATTTTTGCTTTATCTTAAAAACCACTAGGGTTCCTGGACTATAAACTTCTCTCATTGAAGTTACGGTTTAAAAGCAAACCGGTGGGGGAAACGAAGCTAATTTAAGAGAGATTACAAATCAGAGTTACAAGTTTCTAAAAAGATTACAATACATGCAATGATACAAAGAAAAACTGATTTCGACCCACGAGGACAGAGTATAACCCAGCACTGTGGGACACGAACAGCACGGTGCTCGTTATCTCCTGTGCTGAGCCCTGCACGGTGCCCCTCGGTGCAAAGCAGAAGGGAAGGAAACCTGTTGGTCAGGATGATGGTCACAGTTCTGTCAAAGGAAAGATCTCCTCGAGGGTGGCAGTCACAGTCCTGTTCAAGATCTGGTACTCCTCTGGATCTGATGAGTGGTACCCCAAGTCCCAAAACTCGAAGATTATATATTCCCAGGTTGAAAGTGTTGGAAAGTTTGGCAAAATTAATGCTTTTTTTTTGTTGTTGTTTTTGTTTTATTCCATGGAAACATGTAAAATAAGCTGAAAAGGAGCCTAATGGGTCATCTAGTCAAACTTAATTCAGGATGAGCCCTACTTATGGTGTTCCTATGATGTATTTGCTTTACTTGGTGCCTTAGAGAATTTCAGACTTTTGCTGGGTAATTTACTACAGTGTTTTATTAAGTTCCTGTTTAACAGATTGGGGAAGGTTTTAAATTTCTTATGTATCTATTTCAAAAGTACTGAGAAATTACATTCTTACTGAGGTATCTTATGCTTGACTTGTCCTAAATCAAATCATACATGCCACACTGGAAAGGCAGTTACAACAAAGGGTTAAAATCGGTAATTGGAGAAGTGTTTCTTACTTGCTTTCAGATATTTACAAGTTACGTGTAAGTTTGTTATCCTTGGCTCCATTTATAGAAAAAGGCATCTTTGCAGGATAATTATTTCTTTTTCAGCCACTCAACCTTTGGGAGGTGGAAACTCGTGATTTCCTACAGTTATTTCCTTGAATAAAACCCTACCTCCATTCTCATCTTTTTCATGTTTGTTTTGCAAGAGTGTGGATGTACTAAATTTTGGGATGTGTGTTTGTGAAAACAGGGAATTTTAAACATAAAACAATTACTTGATGGAAGTTTAAGGCAAGCAAGTTTCAGATTCAAGAGAATTTGCTATTCAGAACAGGTGCCTTAAGCTGTCAGGGAGCCAGAATGTTAAAATGTAATCTTTGTATTCTAACATAATTCAGTTTAATGTTAGATATAAAACATGTTCTATGAATTCTATCTGAATAATACCAAAACCTATACACTTTTCTGGCAAATTATCTCAGATAAGGGATTTGTTTAAGAACACTGCAAGCTCTTCATGAAAGGAGAATACATTTTTATTTAGGAGCTGCTTCCTTTGACTGCAGCAAATTTTCCAAGACTCCAAAGTGCACATTTAATATCTAATTGAAAGAAAAATAAAACAGTGTGAAAAAACACCCAGTGTGAAATATTTATGAAAAAAGAGAAAGAAAGAAAGAAAGAAAGAAAGAAAGAAAGAAAGAAAGAAAGAAAGAAAGAAAGAAAGAAAGAAAGAAAGAAAGAAAGAAAAGAGATCAGTGAGATGACCATCCTTCAGGTTCTTACTTAGTTTGTCTGTGCTACCTCAAATATGGCATGAATATTTTTTTTTTAAATTGAATTTACCAAATTAAGCCAAACATTTTAAAATGTCTACAGTAAATTGATCAGTGTCTTAAAATCTTGTCCACAAAGAGAACCTAATTTAATACACCTATGGGTTGTTATTTGGGATTTCTTCAGTGCAGATTTGAGCTCATGAGAACATTTTTATTGCACATGAGTAAAATTATTCTTAAATGTTACCAGGTGTACAAATCTAGAGGTCAAAGCTGTAAGCTATTTCATTCTCTAAGTATATATATAGCTTCGATTATTGATGCTAGTATTATATCATTTGATCATAACTCCAATAGTTTTATTTCTAATAGAAATCAAATCTTCATGTGCAGGAAATAATGTAAAGTCATAGGTGTTTGAAATTTTACTTTCTGTCTTAGTTATCTTTTTGCCACCTACTTGTTTTATTAATTTTCATATTTCTTTAATCTCAAATTTAGTACAATGACTTTCTTCAAGGCATTAAATGATGACAAAAAAAACTTTTATATTTAAATTAGTTCAAGATTTTAATAATATTTTCTTACATATCTTAAGCTTGTCTTACAGAAACCAATTTTTCCTTACCCAGGAAGACGCTTCCCATGTGGCAGTGGTGGTGTACTTTTTCAAACAGATGGAAAATAAAATTAAATGCTGCTGAGCAGAAAATTGCATAAACAGGAAAAGTAAAACAATTCACTAGTTTTTGCTCTGGATTTTCAGTTACTTGTGCTTTATTTCATAATTTATGCTATTATTGTAATATGTCAAGGCTTCTCTTTGTTAAACTCATGCAGCACAAGATGCTTTGAAAAAGTGGAGGTTGTTAATATTATTAATTAAAAACAATTTTCAGTATGTAGCAGGTTATGCCACTCCTGTCAGAATGGTCTGGACACCTCCCTGGGAGAGAGGAAACAGAATGGCACAGAGTACTTCTGACCAGTTTTGCAGTGTCAGTCAATAACGTTTAGAGAATAAAAGTATTTGTCATGGCTCCACAAATATTTAAAGACAAAAAATGTAGCTGAAAATGTTTGTCAAATAATGTTTAGGAAATGATGTTTGCTGGTAGTTTTTCCAACTAGAAGAAGGAAACAAATTCTTGGGGAAATGACACGTTGTGAATATGCTGAATTTTGGCAAAAAAGAAGTGCAAAAGGAGTGCCTTTTACTGAAACTAAATTCTTCCTGATTTTAGGTGCCACATTCACCTTACCTAATCATGTTTTGACTATATGCAATGTTAGTTCATTGGTCATTATACCTACAAGTCATATCTTATTTCTGGTAAATTGGAATTAATACATTCCTTGAGAATTCCCAAATTTTAACATATTTTCCCTATAACATATTTTCCCTAAGAAAATCTTTGTTATGAAAAATATTTAGTCTTAGCTGCTACCACATGCTAACACAACTCCAGAAATAGCGTGGATTTAAGCTACTTTGCAGTGCCTGTGTGTTAGTGCTGTTTATTTGTTAAGCTGCAGCCACATCAGCGTGGGATGCCTTTTTCTTGAAGAACCAGCCACAACACTCCCTCTGGCTGCAGTGAGACGTATCCCAAGAAAAGCCAAAGAGAGAAGGATGCTTGTGGATTCCCATAGCTCTTTCATTACATATTAAGCTATTTCATACATGTTATAGTTCATAATGTATTGGACTTATATACTCTAATTGTATTGACATAATTTACGTGTAATAACTTTTTCATGTATGAAACTTCCATTTCCTTTGCTCTTTTCATGTCTTAAGCAAATGTGATTAATGGTGTTAATTATTTTGGAAGATGGAGCAGCTGAGAGTGGATTTGAGTATCTGTGACAGAGTAGCTGAATAACTACAGAATCCAGGTAATTGACCACAAGTATTTGGAGGAAGTGTGGAATCTGAGCCTCTTATCCACATCACTTACTACAATTCTGCTTTGCAGGAGGCTGTCCCACATAGCTTTACAGTAATTTGAATCTAATCATATCAACTTCCTGTCAAATAATAATTGTAACTGGAATCCCAGTTAACATCTTACTCTCTGCTATAATTGTGAACTCTCCATTAATATAAAGAATTAATGAGTGTAAATACAGCCACAGAAAGTGCTAGGCAAAACCCTGGAGTTGCTGACTGGGTAGTTTTGATGTGTTCAGCAATTACAGTTCATGCATTGTTGCCTGCTATGTAGATAGCTGTTTTATCTCATCTTGGCACCAAAATGATTCAGAGGGCAGTGCTGAGTCGTTCTGCCATCCCAGTTTGGTGAAGTTTTGAAGCCTATTAATTTATCCCTTACTGGCAGGGATTTCTTCTTGCTTGGCTTGGTTTGGTTTTTTGTTTTATTTTGTTTGGTTTGGTTTTAGGTTTTTTTTTAAATGACAACTAAAAAGACAATCAGTATGAGGTGATGGTCATGTTTTGAAGTGACAGTTTTCTCTCATTGGTCCTCTGACCCTTGTGAAGATACCACAGTATGCATGTGCTCTTCCAAAGGAAGCTGCTGCCTGTTGCCTCACTTCGGGACAGCAGACAGCTGCAGCTGGCTCACTACTCTCTCCACAAGCAACTTTTACACTGTACCAGATCTGGCTTTTACATGGAGAGAATATTTGAATTGCAGGAGTATGTCCCAACATTTTAAGATATTGATGTTTGTGATGTGAAATACTTACTAGACGTATTTTAAACCCATGAATGTAGTGGCATATATTCTCTTCCCCCTCACATGATTCTGATTTTCAGTGCCAGCTATACATTTGACCATGGGTGAAAAAACTCTTGGTGATATTTTGGCAAACAATGTTTTTACTTTCTTAGTATGTAGAGGCTTGCAGTAAATAACAGGTAGGGTAGGACCAGTAAGAATCTAAAGGATAGTGTGTAAAGATTAGGAGTCAGATAGGCCTGTTGGTTTGAAAAAGATATGTTTACTGCAGGCTACAGAGCTCTGACCCCAACTTCGTGGCATGTTGCCCAGAGAGTGAAATCTAGTCCAACAATAAATCACCAAAATTTGTTCTATTTGACTGTGTTAAATAAACGGTCTGCAAAAGCTAGGACCACCAACTATGTTGTTTCTCCTGCATATCTGCTGCAACCATATCCTTGCTGCTTTTTACAAGTCAAATGTTACTAAGATGAGTGAGAGGATTATTTAATAAGTACAGGCCTGTGCTGTTCATCACCAAATAATCTGTGCTTAATTTTCAGTACACCTCTATCTAGTTTCCTTGGGGAACATTTTGACATATTGAAATAATATTTGTTGCTTTTCACATCTTCACAGCCCTTCAATTCTTGCTGTAAAAATTCTAGTCATCATTTCCAGTTACTTAAAAAAACTCCACACAAACCTTGAGACAAAGCATTCTTTAAGCTTATCTTAAACAAAAGCATTGCAACATAGAGTTAATTATGTTGCACAAGTTTTCCACTTTTGGAGCCTATGTGCTGTTGGACCAGACTCTCCCCTGCATCACTGGTTAACATCAACCTAAAGCTAAATGTTTTCTTTGCAGTACAATATTGAATTCTTCTTTAAAAACAACAACAACAACAAACAAAAACAAGCAGCCAACCAAAAAAACCCCCCCAAATCCAACAAAACAAAGAAACCAACAAAACCAAAAAACCAAACATAATGAAATTGATTCCTATGGTAAAATTTTAGTTTAAAAGACACTCAGAGCACTAACAAAAGCACAAAGAGTACTTATGTCCTCATCCTGCTCCATTCTTTAGCAGACCAGGATGGAGGTCCATTAGTGAAAACAGATACACAAATACATATAGGTGTGTGTGGGGAGAAGGGTGAGTGTGTGTACACAGCTGCTCCAACCTACTCTCTGGTCCCGGGTGCTGCACTCATCGTCCATAAACATACATATACACTTAATAGTCACTCCTTATCCAGAAAAAGAGTTAGAAAGGAATTTTATAAGAAAATGGGAGACACTATGCTGAGCAGGCACAGAGAATGACCAGACAAACTTATCAAATGCTAGCTCTTTGCATGCATCCAGCTCGTTTTTAGCCCCCTCTCTGTTTTCCTGGACTTGTTGCTCCTCAATCATCTAGATCACTCCCTTTCCACAATTTTAGGTTCTCCACTGGTGAGGTGGCTTGATGGATCCTGCAATGTACTCGGCAGGGTATTATTTGGGCTTCCTGTTCCCCCTCCTTCATCTACCTTTACTACTTTCTAGGGGTGCAAACAAGCTTTTTTATCACTTAACCTAGCATATCAATTAATGATGGGCTAGAGATCAAAAAGTTATAAAATTTCAAGGCAAAATTGTATAACATTGCAAAGCAGAAATAATGGCTCTTTGTGAAACACTCTTAAGAGATCGGTATATTACTGGGATGATGGATGACCTGAGACCAGAAATGTTGGCCATGTTGTCAATGCAAATCAGCAAGTATGGGCAAGGCTGTGTGTGGTAATAAAAGGTGGCTTGTCACACTCTTTGTTACTGTCTCTCATGTTCTGAGAACTGTTCCAGCTTTAGGCATGGATCTGAACGATATGATTGTCCTGCACTCTGTCTTCCTTGGAGCCACAGAATGGGGTACTGTTGCCTTTCTAGACTTCCAGATTTCCCCTGGATATCCCCTTTATTGGTTGCCCTTGTTCCTATTCAGTCAGATATTCTCCTGGATGGGCAAAGTTCTCAAGGAGTTGGCATGTTTTCCCTCAAAGTGGTCCAGATTGTTGAGTTGACAGGAATGTACCAGGTCAGTGCTTAAGGCTCTTAATTTTTTAGCAGATTTTCCACAGCTTTAGCTGACTGTAGCAGAGTATTTAAAAAATCCAGCTATACTGTGTTGGATTCTGCAGAGATTTCTACTTCCCCAGCAGTAAATACCAAAACATTTAAGAGCAGGAGTTAATTGGTTAAGACTGAGGGATGGAGATGGCAACAAAAGAGGTGAAGGTTCAACTGTTTTAGGCAGCCTGAGCTTTAATAAGCTCATCTTACTAGCTTTTAACATCACTGGAAAGTGAAGGACTCCTGTCTCTATCCAGGAGCGTGGTGTACCACACCTCTGAAATACGTCTCTACCTTATAAAATAAAACCAGAATATATTAAATATTTTTGACATTGTGGACCACGTGTTTCAAAGTCATCTCTGCTACTGGAGGGCACCAGTGTAATTTTTGCTCCTGGAAAACTATGCTTTAATTCACTTAACAGGGAGCTTTTATGTGATTTGTTGGTGTTTTGGTTTTTTTTTTTCCACATTCTTCACATTCATTTTTCTCAAATAGCTATCCAGATAAATCATTCAAAGGACTTTGTCTGCAGGATATTGTAGCCTCTTCTTTGAATGGTGTTGCTAAAACATATTGTGAAGACCCTAAGGACATTTTCATGCACTCACTATATGTAAAGATCTTTATTTAGCCTTTAAAAAGACATTTGCATAATTCCGCAACCAAGGTCTGAATATGTATGTCTGGATAACATTTATTTGGACAAAGCATGTGTGTATGCAGAGCAGGTTTTGTACCAAACTAAGTCAATAGATAATATTTCCAGATATCTCTCAAGCTAGCAAAAGGTATCACTAGAAATCAGCACCCACTTTTTAATGAGATCCATTTGTTTGCTAGAGCTGCTAATAAAAAGTGAGAAAAAGTATCTGTGAAAAAATATCTGTGAAATTGCTCAGCTGAATTGGCAACTCATCTGAGGTGGTTAATGGAGGCATTTTAGCTACCACCAAGTGTGATGCAACGCGAACACTTTTAGGGTTCTAATCCTTGGGCTTGTTTGCTTTGTGAAAAAGTTTCTACCAGCTGATATGATTGCTCTTTCAGTGCCTTAAATCAAGCATACTTGGAACCCTCAAGATGAGAAAAATAAATATTTGAAAAAAACCCTGTCTGTTTGCAAGTTTCGCCTTAGCCTCATTCCTCTCTGACACTCTCATTTTCCCCTTCAAAAACTTAAAAGGAATATGCAAAAATCCTGGACACCTAAAACCAATACTAAAGAGGCTAATAGGCAGGGCTTGTGAGTTGTAGGAGGAGATTATAAAGAACAAGGTAGCCTTTCAAGGGTGTTTAAACCTCTATACATGCTTGACTGCTTTGCGCTCACCCTTTTGATAGAAGGAACCAAAATTAAAGTAAACCAGAAGGGTAAAACTTTGGAGTTTGCTACATTGAATAAAAATATTTAACAAACACTGTTTATTTATTCCTTGCTTGGAGAAAAAGGCTGGTCTTTCCAAAAAATGCCATAAACTCTATATTCACTGAAATCAAGAATCGTAAAACTCAGCAATATTTGTCTCACAGTGAACATTTAGTTAATCGTAAGGACGAGTGTTTATATGCAGTGCAAAAAAGGAAGAGATATTTGCAAACGTGCATGTTTTTGCTGTTGTTATTAATTTGGCAGCATTTTTGTTGGAACACAGAAGGAGAAGAGATCTATTTGTTATTGCAGCAAGTATCAGTATACATGCATAATCCCTTCCATAAAAACTTGTGAAAGTCTGAGTAGCTGAGAGTAATAAGACTAAAAACCCACCAAAGTTTTTTTTCAGAATTTTAATGCTGTAATGGTTACAGACCTTTATCTAATTTCCAAGCTAAATTTTCCTTTATCATTTCTTACTAGATAGTCATGCATTAATGTTTACTGTGAGATTAAATTAACAGAGAGATATTGTAACAATTTGCGAATCTGGTTAAATTCTCCAGAGCAGAGCGTACTGTGCCAATACAAATATTTGCATGGTGCTAAAAATTAATGTATGTAGAAGAACATAAATCAAGTAATTCAATGTGAGTTTTAAACCTTCCACATGATTTTCACATCTCACATGAAGAACGAAAAATATATGTTGGTAGCAATCTTTGAAAATGCAACCAAGCATTGTATTTTAAACCTCATCGTGATAGAAATGGCTTTTTGTTTGTTATTTTCATTCATTAAAAAACAGTGTAAAACTATTACTTTTGTAGAGGCTTGGAAATTAACTGTAAATAGTTTTGAAGGATTGGAAGTATATAAACATGCACATATGTGAGTCTATTCACTCTGTGATGTGGCAATGGCCAAGTCCTGCACAAACTGTGCCTCTTTCACAAGCCATGCAGGCACGGTAGGACAAGGAGTTTCTCATCTGTGAGGGTAAGCATTTCTGCAGGCGTATAGGGGGGAAGATATCTATCTTGATTTCCGAAAGAGATATAGTAGCCCTGAAATACAGGCTAGGTTTTCTCTAAGGGATTCCTTAACCTTTATTTTCTCTGCTTCAGGGAAAATGAGACATGGGATTTGCTGATGTTTATCCATCGCTCTCCAGCCCTCATGTTGCACAGGGGCCAATTGGTACATTATGTTGTCGGCTGGTGTATCTTCTGGGGCGATAAAAATGTGCTCTTTGAGGGATATTGCAGAACATTAATCCCTCTCCTAGAGTCTCCCGGCAGCTGACTGATTGTCAGAAAAGAAGATGTGGGACAGATTAGGACTGATTTCTTTCACACTTGGAAAGCAGGCTATATGAAGTGATAATACACTTCACTTTTGGATGAAGCAACAGATGTGGTACATATTCTAAAAGTAAACAGACTGTTCAAATAATTGACAAGTCTAACCACTGGGGCTATCACTCACTTTAAACAGCTTCCTATTTTGAAACTGCTCTTGTATATTTTTATGATCATTTAATTATTCAGAGAGTGCCTTCTTTTCTGTGACTAGCCATATTTATAGAATGACAAAGAGCAGAGGATCTCAGCCACAGATTACATTTGTGCTGCAATGCAAGATGAATTCCTGAGGAAGGAGAATTTTTGGAGACTGATTATGAATGTTACTAAAGGAACCTGTCTTGTTTTACCTGCAAAGTACTGTGGAAGTACTCCCTGGGATTTCTTGTTTGTTCATCCAACAGGTTATTTCCAGGTTGGAATTAAAGTTCAGCTGTTTAAATCTATGGTCGTCCTTTACCACTACAGCTCTCAATCCCACAAAATATGTTATGAAATCCAAGTGGGTTCCTTTCCAACCATTTTATTATGATTTTCACTAAAGTTTATGGCACAATACCAAATCTACCCTATTTGTTCGATGCCTCTTGTCTCTATCAAGTAGTAGAGATTAAACTGTTTATCTCTGAAGAAACTATAGTGTGTGCATTTGTAAATGTATTTTCAAAGCCTGACTAAAAAATTGAGCTCTTCCTGTACTTGTGAAACATACAACTTCAAAGGAAAGCTGGGCAGATGAGGTTAAGGGTTTTTCATAAATATTCAAGGTGATTGCAGTCATCAGTGATGATTCTGTGACATCCATGCCTCCTCTTGCTTCTCCCTAAAACATTCGTCCAAGCAGAGATTGGCTCATGCAGACACCTAAAAAGAGACATAAATTCTTTCAAAGAGGAATTCTGCATCTAGAGAAATCACTGTACCTTGTAAGCTTTTGTGCACACCTTTTCTCTTGTTTAAAAGTCTCCATCATCCAAATAGGATGAAAAAAGGGTCACAGAATAGAGGCAGCTAGTTAGAAAAAACAGCAGTAAAAAAAGAAATGAATTTTGCATTATATCCTACAGATTGCATATGTTTGACATAATTATTATTTGCTTGGCTCAGTTAGTATCTCAGTAAATACAGATAGGCCTATACACTATTCCAGAACAGAGAAATTGTGCTAGAAAATGTATTGCCAAGAAATAATTTGATGATTGTTTTGAAAAAACACAGTTTGACAGCAAACGCCCTCGCTAAACTGGCCACAATTTATTATTTTCTATGATAGGGTAAAACAGATAGAAGAATGGTATTCATAGCAATGTTGGAGAGGTTTGGCAGTCAATGATCTTGTGTTAGTGATATGATAATACAAACTTCTACAGAAGAAAAGAGAACAAAGAGGAAGCTATTTATACTCACATAGAAAACAGGCTAGACTGAGTAATGACCTAAGGAGAAAATTGTCACAGCCTAAATGGGAAGGAAAGGGAAGCTATCTCTCAACCTATAGAATCTTGCACACAATTGAACTTCAGCTCCTCAAAATATTTTCAAAATAGTTCAAAGTATTTTAACAGAATAGTTCAAAAATACTACCTCTGACCCATATATATCCTTTGCCTAATGATTTCCTGCCACCTCCTGTTCCTGACCGGGCCAGCTCTGTATTAACAGAGTACAGTTTTCTTGAAAAGGTTAA
>VXBA01001637.1:12980-23723 GCA_013399895.1 Serilophus lunatus | reverse complement strand
AGCTCCCTGCCCTGCCCTGGACTCGATCAGTCCTGACACTCTGCATCCCCAGGATGACCCCCCAGGCCCCTTGTGCCAGAAGCCACGGAAAGGAGGAGCTGCAATGTCCTGGCACGGGGACCGTGGCATCCCAGAGCCTGGAACTTGCTGTCCTGCCAGGTCTGCCGACCACAAAGCCCTGCCACAGGCACAAGGCACTAATGAGCCGCCATTTCTAAATTCAATTCTTTGGGAATTTGCCTCTCAGGGAAGACAAACCCATCCTTTGATTATTGTTATCTGTTGAGAGCAGCCCTGGGAGAAGGGCTCTGGAATGCTGGGGGGCAGAGGCTGGACATGGCCCATCCTGGGCCCCCCGTGCCCTGGGCTGAGCCCCAGCGTGGGCAGCAGGGGAGGGGGGACTGTGCCCCTCTGCCCCCTCAGGTGAGACCCCAGCCCTGGGAACAGCAGCAGGAGCCCCTGGAGCTGCTGCAGAGAGTCCAGAGCAGCCCCAGAGATGCTGCAGGGCTGGAGCCCCTCTGCTCTGGAGCCAGGCTGGGAATGAGAGCTGGGAATGTTCCCCTGGAGAAGGGAAGGCTCCAGGGAGGGCTCAGAGCCCCTGGCAGAGCCTGAAGGGGCTCCAGGAGAGCTGGAGAGGGACTGGGGCCAAGGGCTGGAGGGACAGGCCCCAGGGAATGGCTTCCCACTGGGCCAGAGGGGAGATTGGGCAGGAATTGCTGGCTGGGAGGGTGGGGAGGGGCTGGGCTGGATTTCCCAGAGAAGCTGTGGCTGCCCCTGGAGCCCTGGCAGTGTCCAAGGGCAGGTTGGGATCCTTGGCACAGTGGGAGGTGTCCCTGCCCAGGGCAGGGGTGGCACTGGGTGGGCTGTAAGGTCCTTTCCATGTTGTGGATGCAGAGGGAGGTGACATCCAACGTGTTGTGCCAGGCGGAGGCAGAAGTCCCAGGATGTGATCAGCAAAGGAGGAGGGATGTGGAAGAGGCTGGGAATCAAAAAGGAATCAAACACTGCAAACTTGAGGGGAGTTTCAGGACCCACCAGGAAAGCCAGGAGTTGGAAACATGCAGGACAAACAACTGGCAAGATTGTGATGAACGGGAGAGCGTCGGATTCCCAAGTTAAGTCACTTCCAGGCTCCTGGAATGAGCTGGAAGAGAGGACAGGGAGAGGAGGAAGAAGGGGAGGGAGTGCCCACAGAAACTACCCCAGAAATCAGGAGAGGAGCGATGGAAAAAGAGCAGCAAAAACTGGAAGCTGAAGGATTTTAGGAAAGAAAGGGCTGTAAAGGATTTATTGGGCTCCGAGACGCCAGAGAGGACGACGGGAGGACTGTGAGAGGGGGACTGGAGTTAAAGGAGAAGCAGCACATTCCTGGTGCCTGGAAAGGGATGAGAATTCCTGACTTTACCGAACTAACATCATTTCCTGCTGAAGCAGGATCAGGATCTGATTCCACAGCACTTTTCTCCCTCTTCCAAGGATCAGAAAACTCGGGTCTGGCGGTGCTTTCGCTCTCAGAGGGGGCCTTTGAAAAGTAAACCCTTTGAAAGCGGCTGCGGGAGGGATTTGAAGCTGTAGCAGAGGAATCTCCCTCCCCTTCCACAGATCAGAGGCAGCTCGGTGCAAATCGCAGCTCCCGCTGCAGAGAGGAGCTTGTCCTCCAAATTTATCATCTCCTGGTGCCACAGATCCAATAAAAAAATACAAGGGTGTTTTCACACCCCTGACCAAGGCAAAATCCTGACCCTGAGTTCGGTCCTTTGAGCTACACCCGGGTGGGTGGAGGATCTTCCCCCTCCTCAAATGGGGGGACAGGGCTGGAGTTTTCCCTGGCAAAAGGTCCTGTCCTGATCTCAGCCCCCCCCAAACCCTCCGTATCTCCATCACAGCCCGAGCAGACAATCCCAGCTCCCAGAGATCCCCACGTGCTGGGCTGGGCTGGGAGATTTATCTGGGGAAACCAGGGCTATCAGGAGAGGAAGGGAGAGGCTGTTTGGGGAGGGAGTGATGGAGCAGCTGGAACAATCAGGGCTCTGTGGGAGAGCCTAAGGTTTGGGGCATCCCAGCCTGGGAGTTGGGCACTTTGGGAGCAAGCAGCCTTGGAAAAGTACAACTCCTTCCCTTAAGAGCCTGGTTTGTCGGACCAGTGCTGACCACAACCAGAATTGAGGCAGAAAAGAAGGAAACTAGTTGTGGTCTCAGCCTGTTCTGCCTGTTTCCAGCTGGCTGGTGAGGAAATATCTCCTTCCTGATGGACAGAGCCCCTGTGTGGTGAAAGCAGAGGTGGGACACTGGGATGTTATCCCTCAAATTGGAGGGAATCGTGGCCCAAAGGTGAGGGAAGAGCAAGGGGGGCCACGGGGGTCAGATGTGTGTCCTCTTTCAAGAGGACAAGAGGGANGTGGGGATGGGGCACAGGGGGGGGCTCCAGGGGCTGGGGGGGCTTTTCCAGCCTCAGGGATCCTGGGATTCTCTGACATGTGATAAGCAGAGGTGGAAGGAGGGAGGAGATCCCAGGTGGACACAGGGATGCTCTGTGTGGACACCCACACTCTGACCTTGCACAAAGAAGGCAAACCCGGGATTTTCTCCCCCACAACAGCCCCAAACCGAGTGTGACTGAGCCGCTCACCTCATGATTGGCCACATGCCCTGAAATCCTCCCTCCAGCCCCACCCTGCCATGGGGAATGGCTGGCACCATGTGGCAGCGCTGGAGACAGGACGTTTTACTGGGACTGCTAACTTTCACAGCCTGGATTTGCCCATTCCTGTGGTGTTCAGCCCTAAAAGGCAGCACTGCAATAAGGAATCAGCAGCCACGTGTGTGCCAGAGGGTAAGAACCCTCCATGGGGGATGTCCCAGCTCCTTTCCAGCCCCACTGTGATCCAGCTGCAGGGAAGCTTTTCCCAGCACTGCTGCAATGGCTGAGCCTTCCAAAGAAAAGAGGGAAAAGATTTATATGGAAGGTTTGCCACTTTAAGACTCCAGCACCCTCCTGGAAGCCAACAGACAGTCATCATCCTGCCAGGATATATAATTCCAAGCTGGAAATCGATACAGCCCTCTAACATTATCTCTTCTAATTGTCCCTGTGTTCCACTGATATGAATTTTGGATGATTCTCAGATGATTCAGCATTTGCCCTAATTGATTCCAGCATTTGATTCCCATTTTACTGCAGCAACCAATTCCTTCTGGCAGCATCCCTGTGACCAGCCTGTGCTACCCTGAGTTTTCCTTCATTTAATTATGGCCAAGGCAACCAGATGGATGGATAATGCCAACCTTTGTCCCTGTGTATTCACAGGGAATGTTGTCCAGGTTTCTTGAAATCTCCCTGTTTTGCTCTGGGGGGGGGGGATGAGGAGATGCTTTTCCCTATGGATACTCAAGGTCCATACAGGGAAATGAATTGGATTTTGGCAGCCAGGGAGGACAGTTGTGCCCTCAGCTCCTTCAAACTTGCCAGGCCCTTCCCTGATGCTGAAGGAGTTGGAGGGAGATGATGCTCTTGTGGAAAAGTGTTTCACCCCTTCTAACCACCATTATTTAAATAGTGGGGTTTGGTGGTTGCTTCTCATTTTTCCCTCAAGAGCAAAGAGTTGCTTCCATCTCCCAAGCCTGGTGTGAGGAATGAGGGGTGTTTCCCAGGAGAAATGCTCTGTTTTTCCTTAAAAACACACTGCTTTGGCCCTGTGTGCCAAATTGAGGTGGCTTTTTTTTTTTTTGGAAGGGGAAAGAGAGGGGATGTGACATTGTCAGAACATGTGTTGTTTCCAAAATTAAATATTTTAGCTTTTTGGTTCAAAATGCCAACTCACTTAGGAGGAGAAATCCACAAAAAAAGAAATATATATAAAAAGGCTACACAAATAAAATAGATACATATAAAGAGAAAAAAAGGGCCCAAGAAAGAAAAGATAAACATTTTGTTTCCCCCTGGACAACCCAGCCTTTAGTCTGGAGAGGGGTCAGCCCATTCTGGTCCCCAAAAAACACTGGAAAAATGCAATTTTCACTGGCCAATTCCACCTGAATTTCAGGATCTGGGCTCTGGGATAAACAAGAACTTGGCTGCACCATTCCCAAGTGAAACAAAAAAAGGGCATTTTCCAAAAGCAGCATTTACCCCTAAAAATCACAGGAAACATTGGACACCCCTGTGGGACCCCACACAGGCCCCCAGTTGCACCCCAAAACTGGTATTTGGGGATATTTCAGCCCCTAGTGCCACCTGCTGGCAAAGGGCCCTCCCAGTGTTCCCAGTTTGCTGCCAGAGCCCGACCAGTGTCCCCAAAAATCTCCCCATGGCACCCAGAGGCATTTCCAGCCCCTCACCCCTGCCTTCTGCAGCTGAAATAGGGGAGTGAGGGAGCCTTAAAGCAGTTTTTAAGGCACCTTAAAGCATTTTAAGCACTTTAAACAGCTTCAAGTGGGTTTTAAAGCAGTTTAAAGCAATTTTTAGAGTAGTTGGAGGGTTTTTAGGAGCCAGGACAAGCCCTTCCCACACTGCTCCCTCCCCAAACAGCCCAAGGCAGTCACTGGGAATGAAAACTTGGTAAATTTAATACTGATACAGGAGGGTTTTCCTTTACAAAGCAAAACTGAACCCGTGGAGGTCACTGGGATAGGAAGAAAGCCAAGAGCCAACTGGGATCTACTAAAAACAGGAACAGGGATAATGGGCAGACACAAACCCCAGAAGGGACCAGGGTCCTCCTGCCTCAGGGCTTGGTCCCCTGCAACTTGGAAGGGTTTTTTTCCTTAAAAAAATAAGAAAAAGCTTTGTTCAGGGGGTTGGTGACCCCGAGGTTTTAAAGTTTTTTGGGGTTGTTTTTTTTTGCACCGTGTACCCCAAGGCAATTCCCATCTCCTGTCCCACCAACTCTCTGGTTTTGGGTGTGGCTCAGCTCTCTGGGAAGCTGGAAGGCACTTTGGGACCCCTGAAGGAACAGGGGTGACCCCAGAAGAAGGGGAGCACCCCAGGGCTGCTGCTGCTGCTGCTGCTCCATGACTGGGCTCACCCCAGTGCCCGAGCCAAGGCCGTGCCCGGAGTCACATCTCATTGTACAATATAAAAAGATTAAAAAAGAAGAAACTTAAAAGAAAAAAATCCCTATTGGCACAAGTGTCTGTGAGCTCTACGTACCTCTAGCTGTGGGTGGGGCAGAGCTGTGGGGCAAAGCTCCCCAAAATCTACCCTGATCTACGCTGGTGCCACTGGTCCCCTTGTCCTTAAATCCCTGGGGGAGCTGGGAGGGGGGTGGTGGTTCCACTGACAGCCCGTTCCTCTTCTCCCAGTGATGCCAGAGGGAACTCCCCAAACCTTCCTGGCCAGGCTGGGATGTGCACGAAGGGAGAAGTGCCCCCCTCTGATGGGGAGCTCGGCCTCGGCCGGGCTGTGGGGACGGACCCTGAGGGGCCGAGGTGGGACCCCCCCATGTCCTCTCCAGGCTGCCAGCGCTGGCTGAGCCTTCAGGCCCCACTCCAGGCATCCCCCCCCCCTTCAGAAGTCCGAGTCGGGGTCCAGCAGCTCCGCGTCCACCAGGTTGGTCCGGGAGTGGATGGGGGCCAGGCCGGCCCGGCGGCCCTGAGTCCTCGGGGCCCCCCCAGGGCCGGGGGGCCACAGCGGGGCCCCGTGGTGCTGCCAGCGCCCGGGGCCGGGGGGCTCCCCCTCCAGGGAGCCGCTCTCGGGGCAGAAGGGGCTGCTGATGAGGTGGAAGCCGTTGGCTCTGCGATGCCCGTCCCACGGCCCCCCGGGGAAGGCGGCCTCGGGCCGGCCGGGGGGGAGCACATCGGGGGCAAAGGCCACCAGGCAGGGCTGGGGGGGCAGGCGGGGCAGCCGAGGGACGGTGCTGGGGGCTGGGGGGCCCCCAGGGAAGCGCTCGGGGCCAGGGTCCACCTCCTTCTTCTTCTTCCTCCGCTTCTTCTTGCGGCTGCTGCGCTTCTGCAGCTCGGGGGAGACGTCGGCTTCCACTATCCAGAGGTTGGCCCTCTCCTCCGGTGGCACTGCAGGGCATGGATTGGGCAGGTGAGAACGGCCACACCCTGCCCTGCGTTCTGCCTCCCAGCACGTCCCCAACACCCCTCCAACCCAGAAACTCCCCGTGTGGAACTTGCCGGGTGTCGCCACGGGCGTCACGGAGATGTCCTGGGGCAGGATGGCCCCTCTCCTGGCCACCATCTTGGTGACATGCTGGGCCCAGGCCGAGGACACGTCAGCAGAGGGCTCGTTGATGTCGAACGCCAAGCCAGCTGCAAGGACAGGGGATTCTGGTCAGGGTGGGGGGACAGTGGGGACCCCGGGGTGCTGCTGGGACAGCCCCCTGCCACGGGCACGTACCCACGGGGCCGTCGTGTGACACGGTGTGCATGCTGAAGGACAGCTCCTGGCCCGGGTCACGCAGCAGCTCCTTGCGCTTGGAGAAGGCCTTGGCGATCATCTTGCTCTTCTTGATCCTCTTGGGCTGGTCATCGCTCTGCCCGGTCAGCCTGGGGACATGGGGGGGTCAGAGCAGGGACATGAGGGAGCACAGGGACACAGGGATCCTCCCCACTTCCCTCTCCCATCCTGGACAGGATACCAGCCTGGGGGATATACTGGATGGGTCCCCTGAGGACGGAGGTGTCCCACAACCAGGACTTGCCAAGTGGGAGAGGCCACCCCATTCCTCTGAGCTGCTGAGCCCACAACTCATGGGGCCGAGGGATGAAAGTCTGAGAACATCTTCCAACACCTCAGGAACCCTAACCCTAATCCTAACCCTAACCCCATCTCAGGATGCTGGATGGGGTGGGATGTCCTCCCAGGGAGCTGGGCTCACATCCTCAGGGACCCACCTGCACCAGGTGCGCTTCCAGATGAGCAGGGTGGCCTTGGTCCAGACCCAGGTGCTCATGGAGACACCAGTGCCAAACATGGCAAAGAGGTTGATCTTCTCCACCAGCAGGCTGGGCCGGTTCTTGATCTCACAGTCAGGGATGGGCTTGTTGGTCTGCGTGGCAATGGTCACGTTGGCCTCACACCTGTGGGGATGGACACGGGCTGTGAGGAGGGGGCACACCCAACGACCCCCCCACAGCCCTGCAGGGCACAGAGGTGGTGGCAGCAGTGGGAGGCACAGGGCTCCCCACTCTGCCAAGTGTGGGACGGGACACCAGTGACGTCCCGCTCGCCCTCCCATCCCTGGGCCGCTCACAGCACGTATTCCCGAAAGCTGCGCTCCCACTCCGCCTGGTTGAAGAAGTCGTAGAAGTGGCAGCCAAAAGTGATGAAGACGAAGCCAAAGGCCAAGAAGCCAAAGATGCCTGGAAGAGAAGTGGGACGTTCCTGGTTTAGCCAAACCCCAGCGACACAGGGAAACACGCTACACTGGCACCGTGCCACCACCACTACAGCTCTGCCCCCCACTGCTGCCACCCCTGACTTGAGGGGACAAAACAGCCCCATTCCCACCCCAATTCCCCCGGGAACGGTGCCACTGGAGCCCCTTACCCAGGCGCAGCATGGTCTCATTGATCTTGCTGGCTGCCTTCTCGCTCAGCAGCCCGGGGTGGTTGCTCTTGATGGAGAAGAGTGTCATGACCCCTGCGGTAGAGGGACGAGGGGGTCAGGGTGGGGGAGCCCCCTGTGGAGCCCCCAACCCTTCATGGAGCTGAGCCCACACCTACCCCGGATGAGGAAGTAGCCCCCCACGATGAGGACGAGCCCGATGGGCGCCAGGACGAAGCCGGCTCGGTAGCGATAGTTCTTGTAGCCCACGAAGCAGATGCCACTGACAGAGTCACCATCCACCTGGCAGAGATGGGCACAAAGGGCTCAGCTGCCTGTGGCCACTACTCCCTGGCAGGGCACTGCCCCGGGATGGTGGCCCCGTTACCTGTGCCACGGCCAGGATGGCCACGGTGAGGACGAAGGGGATGGACCAGGTGATGAGGTGGAAGTAGGAGGTCTTGCCCAGCAGCGGTTGGTAGGTGGTGCCCAGGGCCTTGAAGGAGGTGTGCCAGGCGTAGGTCAGCATGACAAACCAGATGACACCTGACATCAGCGAGTAGTAAACGATGACGAAGATGATGACGCAGGAGAGGGTCTCGTTGGACCTGCGGGGGCGGGCGAGACAAGTGTCACCAACCCCCACGAGGGGACAACGGGAGGGGGAAGGGGGTCTCATCCTCCACGCTCCCAAGAGCCCTCCTTGGTCCGGGGGGCACCACCCAGGGCTGTGGTGGGCTGGGGACGAAGGTGACACGTACGTGGGCTCCCCCAGCCGCATGGTGCCGTCGGCCCGGCACACGATCTCATCCCGGGCACCATCCATGAACTGTGCCAGCCAGCCAATGCTGCCCACGAAGAAGCAGGCGTTGACGTAGAAGAGGATGACGGCGGGGTAGCGGTTGGAGTTCCTCCAGTCAGCAACAAACGTGGCCTGGGCGGGGAGGGAGGGAAGAAAGCCTCAGCTTGGTGCCCCCCACAGCCCTTCTGGGGACATGTCCCCGTGTCCCCGCGTCTCACCAGGGTGAAGAAGGTGCAGAAGATGGTGACGGAGCTGAAGGCGGCGATGTAGACGTGCATCTCGCGGTGCTCCTTCTCGGTGAACAGCGGGTTCTGGCACTGGATGCCACAGCCCTCCACGTCCTCGTACCAGCTCTTGGGGTTGTCCGTCCGCACCAGCGGCGCCTCGCACTGCCCTGAGCTGTTGAACTTGATGTTCTGTACCTCGTTCTGCCAGAGGAGGAACGGGGCCATGAGGAGGAGGAGGAGGCACCCCCGTGGTGAAGGTGGATGTCAGTCCCCCCTGGAGGGCAGGGGGCAGGTGGGTTTCATAGAATCGTTGTGGAATCATGGAATGGTTTGGGTTGGAGCCTTAAACCGTCACCTTAAAGCTCATGAAGTTTCAACCTCTTGCCATGGGCAGGGACACCTCCCACTGTCCCAGGGGGCTCCAACCTGGCCTTGGACACTTCCAGGGATCCAGGGGCAGCCACAGCTTCTCTGGGCAACCTGTGCCAGGCCCTCCCCACCCTCTCAGGGAATTCCTGCCCAATCTCTCACCTCTCCCTGCCCTCTGGCAGTGGGAAGCCATTCCCTGTGTCCTGTCCCTCCAACCCTTGTCCCAAGTGCATCTCCAGCTCTCCTGGAGCCCCTTAAGGCTCTGGTAGGAGCTCAAGATCTCATTGGAGCCTTTTCCTCTCCAAGCTGAACACCACCAACCTATTTCTCCTTCCAAAAGCACCCTTTCCTTCCCCAAACAGGACCTATTTTTCCCCCGCTGCCCTGTGAGGCCTCAGCCTGGCAGGACCCTCCACGTGGTTACCGGGCATCCCTCGGGGAAGCGGTCGGTCGTGCACTTGAGGAAGTCTGGCCAGCCACGCTCGCGCTCCACGATGGTGCAGGGAGCCCGGGTGGCCTGGCACAGGGTCTGGCTGGGCAGCTCCACCTGCCCATCCTCACACTTGGGCATGTAGACGGCGCAGAGCAGGGGCTGGATGACGTCCCAGCAGCGCGGGGCGTTGCGCAGGCCTGCGGGGACAGCGCTGTCACCCCCACACAGCCACCCCCCGAGAGCCCAGCGCGGGGCTGGGAGCCCTCTGGGACACCTCTGGGGTGCCACCTGTGTCACCAGGGGCTCTCTGACACAGGGGGCTTAGCCCTGGGCCCTGCTGTACTGCTCCCCTGTGTGCTGCACCTATCCATGGCCCCCCTATACTGCTCTCCCTATATCCTGCACCCATCCCTGCTCCCCTGTGTGCTGCACCCATCCATGCCCCCACTATACTGCTCTCCCTGCATCCTGCACCCATCCATGGGCCCCCCATACTGCTCTCCCTGTATTCTGCACCCATCCCTGCTCCACTCTGAGCTGCACCCACTATTGCACCCCCCTTCCCCCTTTACACAGTTGCCCTCTCTGTCTCCTCTCTGCATTGTACCCATCTCATCTCCTGTTGGTTTTCTGTGCTGCCCCACACCCAGAGCCCTGCTCTCCTGCTGCCTCTCTGTACTTCCCCATCACCTGTAGCCCCCTCTGCTCCTCCCCTCTACAATGCACCCATTGCCAGCTGCCCACTCCCTTCCTCCCCTCAGTCCTGTCCCCACTCCACTGCTCCTCTCTCCACTGTCCATCTCCAGCCCCCTGCTCTGGTTTATCTCTGCTGTAGCCACCCTCTGTCCCCCACTAATCTGTTCCCTTCTGTACCATCCCCAGCCCCTGCTATACCCCCCCTTGTCTCCCAATCCCTCACTCCCCTCTCTCTGGTCCCTTGGTACAAGTTTTCTGTGCTGTACCCATTTCCAGGCCCCTCCTGTACTGTCCCCTGATCTACTGCTCCCCTCTACACTGTGCCCACCTCCAGACCCCTGAAAAACTGTTTTCTATACTGTACCCACCTCCAGGGCCCTGCTACATGACTTTTTACCCTGTACCCACCCTCTCTATCCCAATCAACAGCTCCCCTCTGCTTTCTCTGTGCCCACCCGTTCCCCACTGCCCTGCTCCCCTCTGTACTGCACCCACCCCCTGTGCCCCACTTACCCATCCCTGAACCTTAGTTCTGCTGCTTCCCCTCTGCTGTACCCATCCCCACTCCTCTCATATAGTTTCCTACACTGTACCCATCCCCACTCCCCTAATACACACTTTCCCATGCCCATTCCTCTTATATAAGGTTTTCTACACTGTACCCATCCCCACTCCCCTAATACACACTTTCCCATGCCCATTCCTCTTATATAAGGTTTTCTAC
>VXBA01001636.1:22991-53974 GCA_013399895.1 Serilophus lunatus | reverse complement strand
CCGCAGAGACCAAGGTGTACGTGGGCAACCTGGGCACGGGCGCGGGCAAAGGCGAGCTGGAGAGAGCCTTCAGCTACTACGGACCGCTGAGAACCGTATGGATCGCGAGGAACCCGCCGGGGTTCGCCTTCGTGGAGTTCGAGGACCCCCGGGACGCGGAGGATGCCGTGCTCGGCCTCGATGGGAAGTACGTGTGCGGCGCCCGGGACCCGCCGCGCTGCCCTGGCCGTATTCTTGGGCCCTCGTGCCCCGCACCCGCCGCAGGAGTGTGGCTAGGGAAGGTGTTGCCGCGGCTGACGCGCGATGTGTGTTGCAGGATAATCTGCGGCTCCAGGGTGAGAGTGGAGGTGTCCACGGGGATGCCGCGGCGCTCCCGGTACGACCGGCCCCCCGCCCGGCGGCCTTTTGACCCCAACGACAGATGCTACGAGTGTGGTGAGAAAGGCCACTATGCCTATGACTGTCACCGCTACAGCCGCCGCAGGAGGAGCAGGTACGTGTGGGGCCGGAGCGGCCGCGCTGCTTCGCCTCTCGCTTGTGTGTAGTTCTTGTTAGCAAAGAACACAATGTTACACCAGTTTTCTTTAAACTTTTAACGCTAGAATAAATGTATAGGTGTATATTACGATTTGTTGCTATTTCTATCAAATGTTGCTATCTTAATAATCAACCTGGTCAAAACCTTTCAGGTTTCTTCGTTTGAGTCAGTCGCCTTGATTCAGAATGTCACGAGCCTTAAGATTTCATGCTGAGGCGCCTTGCAAATCCGACACTTAAGATCCTCCTAGACCTTGAGGTGATCAGCATAAGAGGCCAGATCCCCTCGAGCCATCTACACGTAGCTTCACCTTATTCTTTAAGGGCAGAAAATTTGAGACGGTGACCGCCGTAACAGTAAATTTGGCTTTCAATTGGGGCCCCCCTCCGGTTTAGAAAGAGGAACACCAGATTGACCACATTCCCACCTAGACAAATCTTCTTGCGTCAATCAAGCCTCACCCTGGCTCATTGGGCTGTCAGTTTGATCGTCGTTAGATTGAAGAGAACACCTAGATGCAGCGATCGGCTATAGATACTTCTAGATCGTCTAGATCTGCTAGACCTTGGGCCAAAGAGGGTCGACCTGCAAACTTGCAAGGTTTATTTTAAATACGCATTACAGTGTTTTCTATTCTAATGTAATTCTGCAATGTAATTCAGCTTTTAACATTTTTCTAGGTAGTAAAAATTGCTCAAGACAAGTAGGCCCAGAGAGTTTTTTTCCAACTGACAGATGCTAGTTCTTTAGTTGTCTGAAATAAGTTTTGACTTCAGCAGGGCCTCACATGCACCAGGTGCTGCAGCTGTTTGGTGATACCTGTTTTCTCTCACCCAATCTCAGGTCCCGATCCAGATCGCGGTCGAGGTCCCGAGGGAGAAGGTATTCCCGGTCACGCAGTCGCAGCCGTGGTAGGAGGTGGGGTTCAGTTTATCTTTTATTCCTGTTTCCTTCTTATGCTTAGAAAAAGCTGCATTTCTACAACTCTTTCTCTGATTCCTTTGCAGGTCCAGGTCAGTTTCCTATCGCCGGTCTCGGTCTGTTTCTCCTCGCAGGTCCAGGTCCGTGTCTCCCCGCCGGTCCCGATCGGGTTCCTTGAAGAGATCCAGGTAATTGGTGGTTGTTTCTTAAGGGCTGTGTGCTTTATTTTTGTTGGAGGTTTTTGTTTTAATTAGGAGATTCCCAAAGGTAGCATTCCCAAAATCACAGAATTACTAGGTTGGAAGAGACCTCTAAGATCATTGAGTCCAAAAGTAGCGCTTCAAAAGGTGTCAACCTGTAGAAGTCATCAAGCTTTAAAAAGTTTCTGATAATCCCAGTTAAATACGCTGGTGTGGTAATTTGATGTGTTTTGAGACCTCACACAGCAGCATCTCCCATGGTGAATTTCTATATCTAAAACACTTAATGATTATGTAGGTCTGAAGTTCAGCATCTAGACATTAATTTATTTAGTGTTCTTGCCATCATTTCTGATTGAGTTGACTTCATTGAATTTATCTTACTTTTTTATTTCAGGTCTAGATCAAGATCCAGATCTAGATCCAGGTCTGTTACATGGCCCCGAAGCAGGTAAGATTCTTCTGTGACTGCAGATACTTGGTAAAAGTTGCTTAAAAGACTGTTTAGGATCTCTTAACAACTGTCAACATTTTCAGAAAACACTTTGTTTTCTCTCCACTAACTTATGGTTCTGTAGTTTTAAAAAGCAGTGCAGAAGATTGTTTTTCCTCTTTATTTTAGGTGCCACTAACATCCAGGTCCCTATAGTCATCACAAGCACTGTTTTGATTGGGTTGCATTAACAGCTAACGTAACAAACAAATTTAATCTTTGTGTTTCTTTGTATAGTTTTAGTTTTCTTTGTGTAACTCACAGAAGATTGTGAATTCTTCCCATTATTTGTCAGAGAAGTCATGATGCCCTTGTGGTTGTGTGTTAAAGCACTGATGTGTGCAGGCAGGCTGGTCCTGAAAGGCTTCCTAATACCCTGAAGTGCTACAGCTTTGTAATTTGGGCTCTGTTGAGTACAGTGTCCGTCTGCAGGAGTTAAAACACCGGTCAGAATTACTTTGTACCAATAAATGTGTCACGCGAGTAACGATCAAACTTCGAAGGAACACAAGATGCCATTTTGTTCTCTTAAATTCTGGTTCATAGTAAGTAAATGCAGCTTGTGCTTCATGGAGCCTTATCCAGGCAGTGTGGTTGATAGGCTGACTGGGATGTCCTGGGTGGGCTGTCAGGAGAACAAGAATGAATGGAAGTTCTGCTCTGGAGATGATGCTGTTTATGCCCCACTCCATTCTCTTGCCTGCTGTCATGGTTTGGTGACTACTCTTTGAAACAAGTAACATAGTGCTCAACCACGAAGGAACTCAGAAAAATGAAGGAAAGCCTAAAGCTGAAAGTCGCATTTTCTGAGAATGGAACAGCAAGCAGAGGTAGGAGTGAAGACTGGAAGATGGCTTAAGAGCAGAACCTCACACAAATAGTCCAAAAGACACTAAAGAGAGAAGGAAGTTCCCCCAAGGCAGTAAATTAGGTACATTTTTCTCCCTGTTAAATCTTAATATCAGTTGACTGAACATGACTTAATCATGGCTCATCACTGTTCACTGTGAATGATGAGCAGAAAACAGCCAGTCAGCAGATTCTTAAAAAAAGAAAAACATCTTTATTTACCACCTTTTCTCTCTTTACCACCTGTTTTCTCTTTTTTAATACCAGGATGGTTTTCTGCAGGCTAAAGGATAACCTTTAGTGAAATTTCTAGACTATTGGTGTGACACCTCTCATTTGAAGTAGCAATTAGGTGTCCGAGGCAGAGGAATTAGAGATGTATAAAGAAGCAGTAAAATAATCGTTCTTAGCTGCAGTGAAGTCACTGCTAAACTTCACACCAGGCACTTGAAACATGGTTTCTTCACAGAAGAGTCCAAGGAATGTGTCACACCCAGAGACAGGCTCTGGATTCATGAAGAGGGCAGACTGAATAAGTACGACATGATGTTTGCTGGTTTGACAGTGTCACAACACACATCTGGAAGTTGTGGAAAGTCTTGGATGTGGAATGTAGAACACTTCCTTTGGGGACCTAAAAATTCCAGTTAGGCTTTCAGGCAGTATTAGTGTTCTTAGTGGAGCAATCATGCCTCAAAGACTGACATTTTTGTCAGTTTTTCCACAATGATTAAGGTCAGACATTTAAAAAACATTTTATGTAAGTGTCTGTGTAAGATGAATTTCAAGGAGGAGAAGGAATATGCTGTCTGCAGCCAGTTTCAACTGTAGCGGTGGATGTCACTCAAGCCTTATAAAACTTGGAAGTTTAGAGCATGGCTTCTTATTATCTCTGAAAATGCTGCTTAGGATTTGGGTTGTTCATGTATTCCTGCCACCTGAATCAGCAAACACTGGTCACCTGCCAGGGACCAAAGTACAGAGCAACATGTAAAAAGCTTTCTTCTGAAACTTAGCAAGCAAAGTGCTGGAAACTTGCAGGGTTCTGCATGTTCAGAATGACAATTCTCATACATTGAGAGTGACTCCTGCTGTCTCAAATGTCAACACACATGCTGTCAGCTTCCCTGCTGAGCTGTGTTTTTCTCCTTGTAGGTCTAGGTCTCATGGCAGATCAAAATCTGGCTCTCCAGCCAAGAGGTAAGCGTGTGCAGATAAAGCCTCAAATTCAGGGTTAGGTTTGCATGATTGGTTAACACAGCCTGCTCCTTCAGAGAAAAAATCCTCCAAACACAGGTCCCCAGCTAATCTGTGATATGATAGAGGTTGTAAAATTTCCTCTGCAGCTCTTTGGAATATGTTCCTTACCTTTTTGTTTCCCTTAACTCTTTGTGGTTTCTAGCATAGTGCTAAATTTTTGTGCCTTTGTGCTCAGTTCTGTTAAATTTTTCTGTCCATCAGATAAAAGGCTTGAGCTTTGTTAATGCTTTGATAAAGCAGCAGGAACCTGTGGTGGTGTTGCTTAAGGCCTCGCCTCAGTGCTACCCCTTGTTTTTCTGTTCTGTCTGCTGAGGACAGTTGCTTAAAATTACTCTAAACGTAATTAAGAGTACTAAAAGAATTGAGGAATCCCTGTCAGAGTAAAAGTTGATTTGAAAACTTTGCCGTTGGAAAGGCCTTCTGGCTAGATTACCATAATAATTCCATTGCTTTCTGATGTGTGGGGGTGTTTAAATATATAAAAGTTCCACTTGACCTTTAAGATGCACTGATGATACTCTGTTTTGACAGTCGGTCAAAGTCCCGATCGCCATCTCCAAAGAGAAGGTATGTTGATCTCCTTACCAATAATATAGAGGTAGAGCTGGTATTTTAGTATCTGCAGTATCTCTGCTGAGGGCTTTGACTGCTGGTTTTGGGAAGATATTGGAAAGATATTTTGCTGAGATCTCTTGTAACAGAAGTAATGTGGTTGTGGCTTTATATATGGTAATGTGGACACGTGGTGATAATTCCTTGGGGCAGTGGTTGCGGAGCAGTGTCATCTTTGCTCCCCTGTTCCTTTCAGCTCTCTCACAGTTCTATTGCACCAACACTTAGGAGCTTTAAGCACAGAATAAACATGGGAATGAGCTTCCAGTCTCGTTTAAAAACTGCTTGGAGGTTGGGGAAGGCAGTGTGGAGTAACCTGGCACAGCAGTCAGGAATGGAAAGTCGAGCCTGTGATTTTTTTTTTTTTATTGCTGTTACATGGATTATTTTTTTCTGTCTCAGTAGGTCAGTAAATAGTTTGTCGGTCTTTATGTGTAGTGACAGAATCAGCACCATTTTTTTTCTGCAATTTGAGTTCTTTAATAGTTCATTTTTACAATTTCAGTGTCAATCAATCATGAGGGCAGGAATGAGTGCTCCTAAATGCTGAGTGATCACCACAGTAGGATTTGGGAAGCTGCTGTATCAGAACAGTGAGGAGATACCCTGCCTCTCTGAAGGTCACTACTAGTAATTAGATGGCCTTATAGTAATCACATTTAAGTTGTATTATAAAAATAACAGGAAAGAAATGCAAAAATTTGAAAGGAAAAAAAGGTATATCTAAATCACCAACCCATTCACTTTTGTCAGTAGTGATTATTTTTTTTTATGAGAAAAACCCCTAGTGCTTAAAGAGTGCCAAAGTCTAGGTATCTTCCTGCTGCTTTTCCTGTATTTGTGAATCCCAAATGGCTGCTGAAATGTTAATTGTGGATTCTTTTCTTTTCAGCCGTTCACCATCAGGAAGCCCTCAAAGAAGTGCAAGTCCTGAAAGAATGGATTAAAGTTATGAAATTCATCTTTTAGGAAGAAAGTTATTTTGCTTACATTATTATAAGGGATTTTGTGGTGTCTTTGTAAATGTAAGAATGTAGATAGAAGAGTATATCAACTAAAATTTGGCATGATTTGGGTCTTCTGAGTTAGTCACACCAATAGACTAGCACAGGTCTCTTTTTATTGTACGAATTAACTTCCTGTGAAATGAAAATGTGGGACTTTTTTATTGGCACATTGAAATAAAATGTGTATTTTTAACTAAAACTTCTCTGTAGTAACCCTGCTGCTTCTGTTAACATTTGGGTAATTTTAGCTGTGTGCCATGTAATGTGGATGAAAAATGTCTAAAATGGGAATGACATAATACTGGTCAGAGTCTTCTCAAGGTAGTCACTTTTCACATTTACTGGTGAATGGTCTTTATGAAAGAATCAGTTCCTGCTTTCTTTGAAGTGGAGGTTAAAATCCATCTCTCTTTGCAGATGGATTAAAATTGGCATATGCCCTTTTTAGTTCTGTGTTCATATTTAGTGGGCATTCATTTTTCTCCCTGATCTGCTTTTTCTGCAAAGCTTATTCCCTGTGTTTGACTGATATCAGATATCCGAAAATGTAAGGATAAACTTTTCTCCAAACCACATCTTTTAAGCAAATAACATCTGCAGAAACCTCTAAAGGTAATAGATGTCATTAATAAGTTGCAACAAGTACCATTTGTCATTTTTTAGTTCCTTTTACTATAAAGAAAACTAATTAAAGTATCTTGAGGCGAGTTTGCCTTTTTTGAGGAAAGACATAAGGTCTTCTGACCTACTTTCTGAAGGACCTCCTGAAAATGAGAGGGGAAAGAAAGCTTTTACCAGTCCTTCTGCAGCTCACTCAGACTCTCCTTAAAGGGAAAGATTCTCACAGCGGATATCAGGACTTCTAACCTGCTTCACAGAAACTGATTTGGTTTTAAAGCAGCCCATATCCTGAAGATGGTTTTGTTAAATTATGCTAATTTCTTACAGCAGTTATACAACCTGCAGGACTAATTATTTGTGTATAGGTGTGTTAGACTGTTTGTCCTCATTCTGTATTAAAGAATTGCATGATAAGGCACTTTGTTGACACAGATCACATCAAAAGACCGGAAACAATGTTAGACTGTGAACAAACAAACTGGTAGGCAGAGGGGAGAAAAGCAAACTTCTGGGATGGGATATCCAGGAGAAATAAAGGCCAGCTACAGCAGTAAAGAGGCACTGAAACAAAGTAAGGCCTATTTGGGCTTCTAATGAAATTATGGCAGTCTGCTTCCAGTGTGTAAACCACAGCAGAGCAGCTCAAATGGAAAAAGTTGATTAACTTGGATCATGCTTTGGTTAGCCTGTGGTTTTCAAGAGCCAAGTTTCCTGTTAACAATGACTTCATGGAGCTTTTCCAGTGCAGATTCTGGACATACTGTCGTGCTGCAGCACCGTCTGGCCTTTACGCCTGGTCCTCACTGCTGTGGTGCTTTCTTGTGCCTGGATCCTCCCTTGGTGCCCACGATGGCTGTTGGTGTTCCATGTGCCGGGTGTGATGATCAGAATTCTGGCAATAACCATTAAATTCCACCATTGCTGCAGTGGGTTAAAGCAGGGGGTGGCACAAACGTTACCCTGCAGTGATTTAGCCCAAATGCCCAAAGCCTGTGATATGTGTTTGGAATATTTGTTGGTTGTGCATTGCCTGCCCGGTGTATGGTGTGTGTGCCTGGTGAGAAGCACACATATCACCACTGCTCTGGAATTTGATCACCTTTTCTTTTCTGTACTCTTAAGGCAAACCTACTCCACAATAAATCTGCAGACTGACGTGACAGCAATACTGGTACCTGTTCTTCAGTACCCAGAGACACTGTGGAAGACTGAGCAGAGGAGCCCAGGGTTTCTGTAGGGGGCTTGGGTTCCTCTAAATTCCAGCATAGCAGGGAGAACCTGAGCAAGGAGGCAAGGCTGTGCTGGCAGGGATGGACACTGTGAAGGACAGCCAGCACTTCCAAGGTGCAGAGGAAGCAGTGGCAAAGCTGGCAGCTGTGCTTCTGTGCAGCTGTGGTGTCCAGGGTGGCTGCGCTGCCTCCCTCAGCTCATCATCATCGGAGACTGCAGCTCCAGCTCTCACCACAGTTTGGAAGGATTTCACCACAAATTCCACAGTGTGTTTGTGAGCAATTGGAAAAGATTCCCTGATTGCTGTGTTGTGTGACTGCTGGTGCTGTGACCCTGGGCCCTGTGCCTCTAGGTGGGGTGTGCACACCCCATACAGCCTGGCTGGGGGTGGGGGGCAAGGGGACATCTATCTGAGGTCTTACGTTGTGGTGAGCAAAACCCATTCTCATAGAGGTTGCAACCTGGCATTCCCTGCAATTGGGCTTTGCTCCCCAAGTGATACCATCCCTCACAGCATGAACTACAGCTGTGCGGTGTGATTGGGTGTCTGTGGGCTCAAGGCATGGCATGAGAGTGGTGAGGTGCTTCTTTTGGTGTCAGCACAGCAGAGCTACCTGCGACAGGTCTTCCATGTTTGCCAGGCACTTCCAGTGGGGGCAAGGGCTCTGCAGCTGGGAAAGCATGTGGGCCCTGGATACAATCTGCCAGTAGGAGCCAGGGTATATGTGTCCCCTTCAGCAGCAACAAGGCAGGAGAAGGTGGGAGCCAGACTGTGGTGCCTCAAGGATTGTCTACGTATTTCCCTGGGGAGAGGGCTGTCAGCTCCCGGATATGATGGTACTGCCATCTCTCTTGTGTCAATGTTTCACAAAACCTTAGAAATGTGGAGGTTTTCATCAGATAGGCCCCTACAGGGTTTTGGAGGTCATGTATTTCACGTGCAAACACAACATGAATATGATGATTTTCCTCCTGCAGTTGTGTATGTAAATGGATGGGCCTCCTTCACATAAGCAGCCAAGGCATTGCATGGAAGATGCTCTTGTGCAGCTCTTGCTGGCTTCAAAATAGGTGTTAAACCAGAAGATCCAGGACAGCCAGCTGGGATAATCCCACCACACTGTGCTCCACAAAGCTGTTCTGCATGAGCTCTGTGCACCGTGTAGAGAGCTCGTTGCAGCTCAGAGCACTTTGCTGGAAAAAGCAGATGTAATGAACAAACACAAATCCACCAGCTCCACATGAATATTACCAGCTATTCCCCTGCTATAGTTGGAGCTGTGAAATGCTATGTCCCTAAACAAGGTGTTTTCAGTGCATTTTTACTGCAAAACAAAATCTAATGCCCAGGGTGAGGCAGGACAGAGTGTAAAAGCTGTGCAGAGACCAGATAGCAGCAGAGGTAGTGACAAGAGTTAAAGCCAGCAGAAACCAGAGAGGAGGAAAAATGCTCCCAAGTGGAATGCATCACCCAGGGTAGTTGGAAAGCTCCATTCAGGCCCTGGCAGGGTTTCTTGCTAAGCTGCTGGAGGCACTTACCAGTGGTAGCAGTTAGCAGCCCTTTTCCTCAAGCAGTGTTGAACACGAGCCACGTAGTGTGGTTGTATTCCTCACCCGGCTGGAGTAGGACATTGGGGAAGTGGGGCTGAGAGGCAGAAGCACATCAGTGACTGTGAATGCATTCCGTGGGACCGCAGAGGGTCATAAAAACACATCTTCATCCTTTAGGCCTTTCCAAGGCATCCTCCCACAGCTCCTCCCAGCCATTTCCAGCAACAGTGTGTAATCAACCCCTCCATCAATTGCCAGCTGGCTGAGTGGGTGAATCCTCCCACTGGTTGACTTGAGGCTATGAGGAATAATTCAAATTTATGAGGACGTGCCCCAGTGGGATTTTCTGCTCCAGACCCCATGTCTTTGGGAAGCTGGGCTGCACAGGGCCAGTCCCTGCTGCAGTGACTGACCTCTGCTGAAAGCCACCATATGCTGTGGCCTGTGCCTGCCTCTGCTCTGGTGTCTACAAAGTGCCTCCTTAACACGCAGACTCTGTTCATACATTTAATGCCCTGGAGACATGCAGTAGGGGTAGGGTCCCCTAGCTTCTGTGGGGGGAATGGACAGTTCACCTTGTTGACGGCATCAGGCCAGTTCTGGGTTTCCAGGCAGAGAGCAGAGTGCTTGGGATATGTGTTGGCACCTTTGCCCTTCAGGGAGCCATCAAGGTTGTTCCCGGTGTAAAACTGGATGCCAGGCTGGGTGGTGTGAACCTCCATGGTCCTGCCAGTGGGTGGGTGGCAAACCCTGGGGAGATGCCAGTGGAAGATGCCAATGGACTGGGTGAATGGGCACCCCATGTCTCCAGGGGTGGGGGACTCCCACCAAGGTCCCACCCTACCTGGCTACAAGGCGTGGAGACTGCACCTGCTGCAGGCAAAAGTTGTGGTCGAAGCCATCCAGGTGAAACTTCTGCAAGTGCTTCCCCAGCTCCACAGGCTGCCGGAGATCAAACTCGGTGCCCTGCACGGCAGCCACCTCCCCTAAGCAAGGAGAACAGCAGCGTCAGCCACTCACCCACACACCAGCAAACCCCCTTGGGGCTGGCCCCTGGGCAGGGTTGAGATCCCTTGGTTTGGTGAGCCAAGGGTGTTTAGCCATTTGTGATCCTTGTCTAGTTGCAGTGTCCTGCTTTGAGCAAGCTCACCTTGTGGCCACTGTGACTTGGGCTGGGACATAACTACCTTGCCCCCCAGCACAGCTGGCAGCCCCTGGGGACACTGTTCTTAGCAGGGACAAAACACAGACAAGGAGCAAGAAAACACAAGGGATGGTTGTATATGTAACTACACAAGCTAATTAATATAAATCCAAAACTTCTTAGTTATTCATGTTTGTGCATGCATAATATTTATGTACATATATTATCTCTGTATAAATAAATTAATCATCCCAGGTCTCTGGGATCTGCCATGAAGGTGGTCCACAATGTGGGATGGTGAATATGGGCTGTATAGTGGGACCGGTTCCCTCCTGCCTCATGTCATTATTTCAGAAAAATGGTTCAAGACTATAAATCCAACATTTTGTCTTGTTGTTTTTAAGGCCTGCTGTGGGAATGCAGTGTCCTGTGGCAAAGCAGCAAGAAAAATCCCAAGACATATTGAACACAGTGCAAAATGCAGTCACCCCAATGCAAAGATGAGGGGTTTTGCATGGGAGAGGAGAGAGAGGAAGGGAAGGGAAGAGACTATTTATGGACTAAAGTCACATTTTTCCTACCCCTCTCCAAAATGAGAATTTTCCCAAGGTCAGCTGGCAGCAGCCAGCATTGGGAATGGTCGTGTGGGGACATCCCAGCCCTGTTGCTGGCCCCATGAGCTGTACTCTGCTTGCTGCAGTCACACATCCAGCTCAGCTGCAGCTCTGCACCAGGTGAGCTCTGCAAACCTTGGGAAGCATCAGTCTGCACCTGACAAACAGCGCATTTCTGTGGCTCCTGATCCTGTCTAAAAGGAACACATTTACTCAACTCAGCAGTGCAGTAGAAAAACACCTTGGAAAAAAATGAAACCTTTCTGATCCAGGCACTTACATACAATGTAGCAGCCACTGCATGCAAGGGCTCTGTCTTTAATAGGTGCACAAATCTTGTCTTCACCCCAGGATTAAGACTACACACACAAGACAGAACTGCAAAAAGCAGGGGTAGCAAGCTGGCCACAACTAGGATGTGAAACAGCTCTGTGGTGAAACCTAGCAGGGCAGTGGTTTTGGTATGGCCTTATGCTCTTCCCCTGCTTGTGCATAGGCATGATACACCAAGCTGAGCAAAAACCACCTGAAGCAGGGAATCCACTCCCCCAGGTGTCGCAGGTAGCTTGTCTTCTGGATAGATGCATGTTCCAGTCTCACATCTCACATGCCTCTGTACCCATTTCCTACTGCTTCTGCCTGCACACCCTAGGCAGACACTGGTCTCCAGGTCTGGGGCTGTTACCAGCTCCTGGCTCTGCCCACTCTGCTCAGGTGCAGTGGGACTGTGCCCATGGATGAGGGCCTTGCTGTGCGTGAGGTCCCCTGGGTGCTGGCATGTTCCCATTGCCAGGCAGTGCTGCTCCCAACACCCACAAGAATTTCCTCTGTAAAACTGCTCCCGTGGTGTGCCACGAACATTGCACCACTCACCGGTTGGTATCTTGGTGTCATCCACAGGCAGATAGGAATCTGCTTCAATAGAGACCTCGTGGTCATAGACATCCTGTGAGCCCTGCAGGAGGATGGGAAGTGCAAAGATTCCTGCTGCAGCCCTTCTACTGTTCAAACAGCCCTAAACACACTTGGGAAGTGACTCTCCACAGTGGTGCCACAGCTGATCTGGTAATCTCCCAGCCATCATCTCGCCTTGATCCTGGGCACAGGACAAAGTTACTGGCACAGGCAAAAACATGCATGGCTCCCAGGAACTGTAAATCACACAAGGCTGAGACCATCAGTCTGTACTTGTGCCTCACCAAGCAGTACCACCCTGCAGACTGACTCTCCAAAACATGCTGGGTGCCAAGCACCCAGCGGTGGGCAAAGGGGGAAGGAAGCAAGCAGGGAGAAGTGCAACTCCTTCTCCTGGCTCATCTCCTGCAGTGCAGCAGGGGTGCACTCCTCCTCTTCCACAGCCTTGGGAATGCTGGCAGGGACTGCTGGGCTGGAAAGGGGGTAGGACCAAAGCTGAGCCTTCAAGTCACTATCTAATCTGAGAAGCAATTTCATGCCCAAAGGTCTCCTGTTTCTCTGGATCACACCTGAGTTGCACACTGCAAGTGTTGATATCACTGTACCTCTGGGAGTACAGGTGGAGGGTACACTAACAACCGCTCAGCTGTGACCAGGGCAGCAGCCTGAGCACAGCTCCTGCACAGAGGGGCTGGATTGTCTCTCACTAACACTTTTAATGGTCTTTGTCTTGCATCCAAGCGTGACTACACCCTACTATCCCATTGCTCTGCCCAGCAACACTTTATTTCTCACATCCTTTGTTCCAAGCCCAGTTATAAACAGGGTGAGACTAATACCCAGCTGCAATTCACTGCCCATTTGGTTGATAGGACCCTGTACAAGAACCCTTTACACCCTGATACTGGAACATTGTGACTCTGCAACTTTGGCCATCTCACATCCCCATTTTATGATGTTTCCTCTCCCATTTTGACCTGATATTTCAGTGCTGGCACTACAGGCCCTGATCTCACCTGCACCTACCCATGCAACGGTTCAGCACAGTCTTAAAAGCACTGACAGAATACAGCTAAAAAATGTCCACAACTAGGGCATGCCAGCTCTGCACCTCCTCTGTCATCTTCCCAAGGGACCAGGGGAGACTGAAACTCTCCAGTTAAACACAAAAGGAGAGCTAACATTCATGATGAGATGTCTCTGTTCAAGAAGCACTGAGACAACATGTCCTCAGCTGAGGTCTGTGTGATTCAGTCCTGTCCCTGCATGCAGCCCCTGATGCACAGAAACAGCCCTCATTTCTGTGTCCCCAAAAACATGCTGTGCCCCCACATCATGATCCCATGGGAAGATCATCCTATGGGTCCCCAAGCTTTCTTCCCCTGCACAGTGTCTCTCCACGGGGTTCATCTCCCCACTCTTACCTGCCCTGCAAGGTTGAAATATGCGTGGTTAGTCAGGCTGATGGGCGTCTTCTTGCTGGTCTGGGCTTGATAGTTAATGGCCAGCTTCCCACCACTAAGGGTATAAGTTACCCAGACTTTCAGGTCTCCAGGGTAGCCTTCTTCACTGTCGGGGCTGAGCCGGAAGAAGCGGACACCATCTGGGAGTACCTGGGGGCTCCAGAGAACCTGCAAGGAGCATGTCATTAGTGGGACAGTAATGGGAGACATGGTGCCCTTCTCTCCTGCCTCAGGCTGAGCTAAAAGCAGGGACAGAAAGCACTCAAGGGATGCTACACCAAAACAAAGGCTTTTTCTAGCAGTTTTCCTGCCCTTACCCCTAGAAGGAAAGTTAAAAAAGAGACCAATCAATCTTTTTCTCCCTATGAAAGACTAAAATCAAGATCCCCTTGAAAAAGGGAAGAAAACACAGGCACAAGCCTGCTTTTGGTCAGCCAAGATCAGCATCAGGGAACAAGTTTTCTAATGAGCAGCCAAATAAGGCAGTTTGGGAGTTTGACGGGGATCTGTCCAGCCTGTGTTACTCCACGCCTAAGAGAGTCCACATATTCAGTTTTTGCTCTGCAGCTGGCCTTACTCCCCTTTCCATGGACATCCTGATGTGCAACATCACTTCAACAAGCTGCCGTCCTTCCCTCTGCTCACTAGGCTCTGGCTTCTAAGACACTGTAAGTACACACTGGGAGCTCCTGCTCAGGGTCTGGGGTTGTGTTAAATAGTACCAGAGGTGTTGCCAGACACATCCACATGTCTTTCTCCAGAAAGCTGCCACCTCTCCTGTTCTTGCCCCTGTGAAAGACTAGGGACCAGCGCTCTGCTTGGATCCAAACATGTCAGCGAGTGAAGCAAGCCAGCACCTCATACACAGCTGCCCAGACACCAGGTTTCACCCTGGCCTTGGGCCTGATGCTAAGGATGGATTTGTGACAAGAGGTGAGGTTTCTGGTCTCTGGAGCTTTGCATCTACCTAAGGAACAGTTATTGTCTAACCAAAGAGGACAGGTTTAGGATCAGTGGCCTGATAATGCTTTGGAGATGACCCCTCTCATATCCTGTCTGGAGATCACAAACATGGGGCACTGTCAAAAGCCAGCATTTTCTGAACTGAGAGTGCCAAATATACCAGGCTGCAGAGCAGGTCCTCCTGCACAAAGTGCAGTTTGACTGCAGCTACCACTGCTGTACGGATGCTGCGGTTTTAAATACAAGTTTCTATTTACGTCCTTTGAAGAAAAAGCTATTAAAGTCCAGGAAGCATACAGGTATCACTATTTAAGATAAGAGGGTTATTTTCTAAAGTCTCCAGCAGTGTGGTCATGTACTGCTGCCATGTAAGCACAGCTGCAAGACATTCTCATCAGAAACATGCTGACCACAGCACTGAGATCTGCAAGATCAGGAAAAACTGACAAGATGGCCAAGATATCCCAGTCAAATGTCAGTGTGTCTTGTTTGTGTTAGGGCTGTCTCCAAACAGTGATCATTTCCTGGCTGAAGGAGGTCTTGAGCAGGTGCCCAACTGTGCCCCATAGGTCAGAGGACACAAAGCTCTGGCTGGGAGATGTCGCTGGCTTGTCTCCACCAATCTGGCATGCCTTCAGCAAACAAGGGGAAGAGGCAGGACAAGAGACCACTATTGATGCCTGCAGAAGACAGCCTGGAAGCCCCAGGTGCAAAGGAGTGCATGTTTTCAGCTCCAGCTCACAGGGGTCAGAGTGTATAAAGGAACTTTACACTGAATTGTCCTCTTTGAGGGTATAACAGCTAAGCCTCCCCAGTACCCCCTTTTCCCCAAGGCTGCTGAGAATATTTCATTGCAACCTGATGCCAGTTCACACTCTGCTGCCTATAAATAATTTTTTTTCCAGACACTCTGACTTTTGTCCCATCAATCTGGATGTCCTTTCACAAAATAAAACATTAACTTAGGAAAGCAGCTGCACCAGCTCATGTGTTCCTCTAGGGAAATGGTAGATCAGCTATTTACTGATTACAAATGCATTTGATCTGAAAAAGCTTAAGGCTTCAGGAAAGCAGAGACTTCTGAACGTGCTTTGCAATCGAGTTATCAGTGAAGCTTTCAAGAGAGGAAAGGGACAGTATCTGACTTCATCAGCTGCTATTGGGAGAAGATGGAAAAGGTTGAGTGCCCTGGGGCCAGGGAAAGTTATTTTATCTCAGGAAGTCACAGGGGAGGGCATGGGAGGAGACAAAGTGATCCTGGGGCATTTTGCAGGCCTGATCTAGTTCCCCACTGCCATGAATCAAGAGTGGGGCATACTGTCACCAGAATGAAAGGGGAACAGAAAGGGGCAATGCAGTGACTGCACTTAACCTGCAGCACCACCCTGCTCTCCCATTACTTCTGAGTGCTGCCGCGAACAATCAGCAATGATACTTAGTCTCCGCAAACCCAGGTCTTTTTGACTCTGGGAGGAGCTACGAGCAGGGAACGACCTTGAAACTGCAGGTGGAAATGAGTCTGTGGATCACTGTTCCCCGGGAAACTTTCTTTGGGCACTGACACAACTACAGTACACATGCCAGCGTGGCACAGCTGGAGCCTGGACAGACTCCACTGCACTTGAGGCTGGGCCCTCACCACTGTGCCCAACCCAGGCTCTGCAGGAGCAGCCCCTCACCCAGGAAAACCCTGTCAGAACTGGGCTCATGAGGCCTCAGGGCTGCAGGCACACAGAGGAAGCACAGCAACCCTCTGCACAGCATCCACAGATGACATAAGTGAGCCCTGCAAATTCAAGGAAAGATAAGCCAACCCAGCAGCTCACAAGATCTGTGTCACTTCCCCCTGTTCCTGCACTCAGCACTTTCTGAGCTGATTCAACTCAGTAGCACCAGAAAACACTACAGGGTCAGGAGTGAAGCCATTATACCCTCTTGCCACAACCCCACAGGCTGTGTGTGCTGTGAGGACACTGAGACCACCAGCCTGGTTTTCACCTTGTCAAATCCCTTGGCTCCTCCATGCAGGCTGTTGGGCCCATTGTTGAGGAACAGCTGATACTCCTTCCCATCCACGGTGAACCTTCCTTTCCCAATCCTGTTGGCAACACGCCCTACAACAGCGCCAAAGAAGGGGTGCTTCCTTGTGTAACCTGTCCGGTAAAAAAGCACACAGTTAAACAGAAGGATTGTGATGGGATGAGTGGCCTCCACGTGTGCTTATGGATTCGGAGGTGTGTCTCTCTCTGCTTCTCTCCAGGAGTAAACAAATAGGTGACTGCAGTCCTAGCATTTCACGGGACACACATCTCACTAGTCGTGCACATCTTTGATTAAAACAGCATGATGGGATCTTAGTTTTCTTTGCAGACTTTCAGAAAAGGCCTCTGTCACTGCCAGTCAAAGAGTGAGTCAGAGCTGCCCCAACAGAGTGGCACACTGCAACCTGGAGCCACCGGTGTCCCTGTTCCACATCCACCACTGAACTCAGGACTTGGATCTATTCACCCCGGGATTTGGAGGGATCGACCCTTAGAAGCAGATCATGCAATGTGGCAATAAACTACAATTAGCTGTGGTTAAATTGCTAAATTACCTGATTGTGGGGGGTTTATTTTAAGTTTTTTCTAAAACAACATATTTAGACCCACCTTCCAAATTGTCAAATCCTAGAACAACATCTGAAAACTTCCCATCCCTGTCCTTTGTCTCCAGAGCGGCGATGATGCACCCTAGGGACAGGATCTCCACTTTCACGCTGTCCGACTGTAAGACGAACTTCTCCACCTCTCCACCTCCCTCCTCCGGGGGCATCCGCCCGAACGCCTCTCTCCGCACTGCTGTCATCGCTCCCCAAAATCCGGCCACCGGCACCACCGAGGAGCCGCAGCCCTGCCCGGGAAGGACGCTCGGGGCGAAGAAGCAATGGCTGCCGGAATCGCAACAGACCCGGCTCCAAAGGGCGGCCAGAATGACCGCCCAGCCGCCTCCCGGGGCGGAGAGGAGCCGCGCCGCGCCGCGCCCGGCCGAGGCGAGCCCTGGGCACCCCAGAGGCGTCACCCGGCTCCGGGCGGCGGCAGGTGGTCGATGGGAGCCGCAAGGATGCCGAAAGGAGGGAGCGGGAAGGATGCCGAAAGGCTGCGGTGCTCAGGCGGGCGCTGCCGGGCCGGGCAGTGCAGCCGCCAGCTCTCAAGGTCAGGGGACAGAGTATCTCCGCTTCCAGCTCCTCTCCCCCACTTTCATCACACCGACACGATTTACAGGGCCCTTGCAAAGCGTGGCATGACGAAACGCTGTTTTGTGCCCCCCTGCCTCCCCTCAGTCCCTCTGCAGGAAGCACAAGGCAGCGCCTGCTGATGGCTATGACCCGGATTCCATTAAAAATCATCGTTTTTTGATTTATCGACCTCTGCCTCTCTTAGGACTTTGCAAGCAATTTCAGTCTGCAGGGGAAACCCCAGCAAGATTTAAGTAATGCGTGTGCACATTTTTAACCTCTCTTGGCAAGGCTTAAGTGCAAGGCAAGAGAACCTCACTATGATCTAATATAATTGTATTTCTATGAGGGCCCATTTCCAGAACTTGTTCCAAGAACCAATTATTCCAAGAACTGCCACCAAAAAGCCTCAAACAATCAACTGTTAATTTCCAACATAGCCATCACCTTTTGACAAGACAAACTGCAAATTCCTAGCAAAAAAAAACCCTTGCACCCAGGGCTAGGCAGAGATGGTTTGGAAACCTGCACTTCTTTGTCAGGGGTGGCCTCACATTTGCTGTGTAACACAAATGTCTCTTCCTGTCTTTCCTTCAGCACCTTCTCAACCAGTGCTCTCTATCCAAAAACAGCATTGCAAGTAAACATGCTTTTCACTGCTCATTCATACCACCCCTCATTTGAGACAGGTCAGGGAGCGAGGAAGGCTCCTGATGGATGGAAGACAGGGCAGACTCCTTTGCATCCAATTAATGAAGTGTTTTCATTTGCAGAGGATTCTCAAAAGTTTGATCCTTAGCACCCTGGCTCCCTCAACCCTTCTCTCCTAATGTGCTTGTCCAGACATAGGAAGCATTTTTGCTTTGCAAAGATGCCTCTAGTGAACGGCAGAGGTGGATGAGGAGAAAGGGGAGGATACAAGGGAGTTGTGTTCAACATCTCACCACACTGGATTTTCTCTTTGGTTATTCCTATTTTTGAGAAATCCTTTGTTTTAGGCTTTATTCACTCTGGCATTGAGTTTTGCTTACAGAGATGGCCAAATGCAAGCTCCTTGCATTTTTCTCTACTTTCTTCCCGGAAGAAAACGGCAGTACCGGGCCTGAATACACCTGACATTGGCAGCAGGGCAGTGTTCAAAAGAGCTTGCTGTTCATCTCTGAAACTTTGGTTTCACTTCTCTTGCAGCTCTGCATGAACAACTAGGCAGTGCACTAGATCTCTACTTTGTGTCTCCCCTCGCTTTCTCTGAAAAGGCACTTCAGCAGCTTTTTCCAACCCAAAACACAAAATGTTTGTGAGGAACAAAGATTTATCTGCTCTACCACAGCCAATGACCCCGCAGGTGTAGCAGAGGTGTGGCATGAAGACAGATTACTTGATGCCCAGAAGCCTGGTCCCACAGGTCTCAGCACCTCTAAAACAGGCAAGATATTTCTGTTTAGTAGCAAAGGCAAATAGGGAAGTCAGCCTCTGAGTGAGCAGTCCTTCCTCTCCCTCACCAAAGAGCTAATAAAATGGCACACTGTGAAAAAGAACTGTTTCATTGTTTGTTTGTTTTTGTGTTTTTTTGCTTTTTTTTTTTTTTGAGAGGGAGCTATTTAATGCACAGTCAATTACCATCAGAAAGTAAACTTGTTATGAGAAAAATTACAGAGGAGAATTTATTTCCCTGGGATCAGCAGTTTGGAAAGTCCAGGTGCTTGCAGGGCAGCAACATTTTGCAAGACAGAGGCAAGGAAGTGGATTTTATACATGCTCGTGTATTTTCTTATGATCACTTTGGTTTTGTGCTTTTTTTCAGATCTTTTTCTTTAATCTAAAATAAAGCTACTTTGCTTAAAAGGCTACAGTCAGCCAAAACCTGCCATGGCAAGATCCCTTTTTTATTTGGTTGCAAAGCACTTCTATAATAAATTACATCACTGCATTTTTTTCCTTAATTTTGTCTTTATGTTAAATCCAGCTGTGATTTTCAGTTTATTCTGGACCCAGAGCAAGACTTTAGGACTCCACTGATTAAAAAAAATAAATTTAAAAAGCAGTTCAGTTTTATGAAGGGACATGTTCTGCCCCTTTGTAGGATCCAACTCTATTCTGAGTTACCCAGAACCACAACCTCCATTTTCATCAGAGCTGCCTTGTGCAATGGAGCAGGAGTTTGATGTTAATGCTACTCACCGTCCTTGAGACAGGTGACATGTCTGTACGTGTTCTGTGGAGAAACTTTGAACAATACTCCTGGGCCAGGTTACTTGGACCAAATCTCTTGTTCTGGGGATCTGAGCCGTTTGTCTCAGTACCTTGAAATGTTGTAGTTTTGCAGGCAGACACCAGAAACTACCAAGCTGTTATTAGACCAGTGCATTTTGATTTGAAGGTGACAGATACACTCCAAATGCTGTAATATTTCAGCAATAGCTGTTTCTCAAGAAACTTCCATATTCAGTAATAGCAACAGTGATGTACCCAGCACAGGGTCTGTGGGGGCTGGTTGCTGCACAGACACAGAAAAGAACACAGACATCACTTCTCACACCCTCCAGCATTACAAGGCTGTAATTAAATCCATTTTTTCCAACGAACTCTGTATAAGCCCAAGGGGACGAGCTGACTCTTGAAGCTGCAGGGAGTTTGCATCGGTACACAGAACAAAAGGGGAGACATTCCCCCACCATTTTATTGTCTGTTTATTGAATGTATCTTCAGCTCTGCTGGGTACTTCCTGGCACGCAGACTTAAAATGGAGCCTGCACTTTTTTTGCTTCATCTCTTCAGGGGCAAATATACTGAACCATTGATTAGGTTATTTTGAGATCACGGCACAGTACAATAGCTTGCTGTTATTCTGGCAGTCATTTCTCAGAAGCCTGTTACGCACGTTTTATAAAGCCCTTCAAAAACCAGAGCTCCCTGACAACTTTTTGCACAGCATGTTTCTGATGTGCCTTTGTGCACAGATTGTTTGTGTCTCAGTAGCAGCCAAAGAGCCATTCAGATGTGCTGGTTGCTATAGTAATTACTTTCCTTGGGAACTAAAATAATAGCTCACAGCTCCTGTGGCTCGCTGTTGTATAGGCTGCCTGGGACCAGAGACACTTCCATTTTGTTTTGGGGGGGTTGGGAACTATAACGTATGCTGAGAGGCAGACTTTCTATTCTATGCTTGTGCAGCTAATTCTGAATTTAACCTTTGTAGAGCATGTGCTACAGGTCTAAAGGTTCAAAAATAAAAGCAGCCTATGAAACTGTAGGACAGCTTTGCAGCTGTGGTTTCTGATGGGGCAAAGACTTGGATTTGCTTTCCATTTCTGTTACTGAAAGCTGGTAGGAGAGTGATTGAGGCTCATGCTGGGACTGATCTGCAGTGCTGAGGACCCTACAAAACACTGTGTGAGGGGCTCAGAGGACTTTCAAAATGCCAAGCAGGAATGTGAGAGGGAGAACAGCTCTGCTTCATTCAACATTTTTTTCACTGTATGGACCTGCATCTCTGGAGTGGGTAAAGGGGTCTCACAGTGGGCAAAACAGCCTTTCAAAGCAACCCAACATCTGGCAGATGCCAGCTCTCCCCTTCTATAAGTAGGCGCAGAACACTTCTGGGCGACATTTTAAGGTGCAGCTCTGGACTCCTGCTTGAAAGGACACTGTGCAGAAGAATTTTCCAGCAGTAGGACAAGCCTCATACTCATGGCTTTGCATGGTCATGGAGATACCTTATGGGAAGGTCTGTAAGTTGCTTTGGGCTCCTGAGTGACAAAACAGGGATTTCTGTTCAGCTTGAAGCCAGGTGAGCTGCCACAGCTTGGCACTTTGGATCTGCCAAGGAAGTAGAAGAGAGGCAAAGGCAAGTGGCATAAGAAATTAGAAGCTGAGTTACCTTCCTGCATCATGAAGCAGCTGCAGGTCGACTGCAGCCCAGACTCATGACTCACATGGGCTGACCTACATAAAGGGTCCCAGCACCAGCAACAAGTACCAAATTGGTTTTGCAACAGCAAAAGGGGTGTAGAATATAAAAAAGGGCTCGGAGGAGGGGGCAGGAGGAGCTTGGAGGAAGGGGAAGAGGATACAAATAGTGGAAGCATTTTGCCTTACAGTGCTGTCCTAGAAAATTTGCTCTCAGATGTGTACATGGCTGCACTGGCAACTGGCAGAAAGATACCAAAGGGAGATTAGAGCATCATCTGCTCAAGGCTGCAACACCAAACAGTTCCTGTTTGAGCAACAACAACATACAGAGATGCAGGGAGGGAGGGTGTTTGAGGAAACCACAGGGCAAAACTGGGCCTTCATGTGTGAGGGGGATGTGCTTGGCTTGCAGGCAGCAGGTGATAAGAACTTACTTAGCACTTGTATATGTGCAGATCCAACCCACCCCCCAATTCAGGCATAGCCTGCACAGAGGTTTTGTGTCTACACAGCTTTGCTACTGAAGTACAGTGCTTTACCAAGAGAGCTAAAGCAGCGGGGAGTTATATGAGCATCCTCATTTTCCCCAGGCAATGCTGGATAAAGTGTCCTTTGGCACGTATATATATTTCTATATGAGGTGTGTATTTAAAAATATTGGTACAACTAAAACTGGGTAACTTTTTTTATGGAGGGATATCCCTGGAAAGCCAAGGGTGATACTGTCGTTGCAGTGAATGGCAGCCTAGGACTGATCTGATGCCCCAGAGACTCATGGAAGCCATGAGGGAGAGCCAATGGATGCTGGGCATGAGGGGCTCAGCCTGCCCTTGCCTGTTTGTACCTCCAGCTCGGGACAGGCTTGTTGTGCCCTGCCAGTAGCTGACACCAGGCTCGTTGGAAGTCAAGAGGATGTGGCTTTGGTGTTCCCAGGTTCTCTTCCCCTCAAAGTGTGGATGTAGCCAAGATTACTTGTGTAGTGCCTCTAAGGATTCTGCTTAAAGATATGGAAATCCCAGGGTAAAAACAGGATGATAGATTTTGTCAAGGAAATCCCTGAAAAAAATTATATGGGAAATCTGGAAATGCTTTATTTCAAGGACTCATGGCTCTTTATTTTATTTTTTAATTTGCTTTTTTATGATTAGAGAGCCAAACCTTTAATTCACAACTGTTCCATTGTGCAGGTTTCAACTATGAGAAGATGCAAAGTTCTGTTCTGTGTTAAACTTGTGATGTGTTTGGTTTGTTTGGTTGGTTTTTTTTTAAACTGAGAATTTCCTACAGCCTTTTTATAAAATATTTAAGATGCAAAATTCTAAATACAAAAGGGGGAAAAAATTATTTATTTGGTAAGATGGTTTAAGAAGCAAAAAAGTAAGTCAAAGCCATGTGAAGATAAAATTTCACAATCAGCCCAGTTACTTGGTTCCACAGAGTATCATCTGTCTTTGAAACATGCCATGTTTCACCTGTATTCACAGAGGCCAACACCTGTAGTTTTAGCAGAGTAACAAAATCTATTTCTTTACCCACAATAAAGTCAGATGTGGCAGAATCTTTGCTTTCCTTAAACAGGAAATCTGAAGTTGTTATGGGGACTTTCAAATCATAATTAAAAACATGATCCAAGTATAAGATACAGCCTCAAGTTACCACAAGGTGAACAAATAATTCAGACTGATTTAACCACAAAAATATGACTTCTGATTTTTAAGCCACGGTTTAGGTGGGGAGCAGAGCAGGGCTGATTCATGACTTTTGACTTCTAGGATTTGCAGTACTTGTCTAAAGAATGATTAATTAGAGTACTTCTGCACCACTAGATTTCTCTTTGTGTTAATTTGGAAGTCAGTTTTGTTATTATTTTACATTTGATATTTGTATTGAGCTGCTAATGACTCAGAACATGTGCTTTAGAAAGGCTTGTTATACTAAAAGCAAAAGCTGCAGCTGCATTAAAAACTCATGGAGGCTGCAAGAACCTTTCTCTATAGTAGAAATAGTTTGTGCTAGGGAAGTATTCTTGTTGGCATAATAATGATTTCTTCTCAGCAGCAGCTCTTCTCCAGCAAAGACATCATAAGATGAAAAAAATTTCAAAAGTTTGCTTTCACATATCATGAAAATCTTACATCACCATGCATTAGGTAGCCTGTCTAAATGTGTGGCAACAGCTGGACAATGCATGAATGCTCCTGTGGAGTGTGAAAAGCTGAAGCCTGTCACCCAAGAAGGCATGTCAATGGCACCCTAAGGACATGCTTCATTAAGTGCAACTTCCTAATCAAGTCATAGGAGCTCTAAAGGGGCAGCAAAAGTGCTCCACAGACCTTATTTGTATTAACAGCATTTCCTCAGGTTATGCAACACCAATGAATAGTCATGGAGTAGCTCAGGTGGTGAATTGTATTGCAATTGCATAAGAGAAAGCTGCCTGCACATAGATACCTACTGCATTCGCTGAGCCCGATTCCTCCACCCCCACACAGTGTTATCATGTGTGGCTGGCAGTAGCAGCAGCAGTCATGCCATTGTCGCAGGTTTAGATGCTGCCAGTGAGGGCAAAGTGGAAGTGGGAATTATTTAATTTATTTTCATTTTATTTTTTCTCCATGTGAAGCAATACTTGGTGAACTCACCTTTGTTAGAGACAAAAATCCTTGTGCTGGTATCACACTTAGGGGGTCCAAGAAGGTGGCAAAAGTAATGCCATAGGGAAAGCATGAGGGATTTACATCAGAGCTATTGCAGCTAATTAGGTGAAATGGTACAAAATGTTTTGTATGGCTTTAGCTAGTGGAACCTTCTTTGGAATAGGTAAAAATAAGCAGACAACATTTTAATGATAATCAGTAGAACTCATCCTTATGTGCCACCTACAGCACAAGGACATTAATAAGCAGAACTGCTTTGATCTTACAAAGTATTTGTGCTGTATAATGTGTATTAAACTGGTCTGGGAGCCCAGTCAAAGACATATATAAGAGATTGTTTGTGCTCTGGAGTGGAAGCATCTCCAGCCATTATGCGAGTGGGGAAACCTCTGTACTGAACCCAGTCTCAGCCTGCAGACATTCCTGCTTACCAGTCAGATCAAAATCCATCACCAGTTTGCACTCCTGCCACAGCAAGCAAAGTAGTCCAGTGGCACTGCTCCATCCTGAATGGAAAGAGACAAAGGAGATCAAGATTAGAAACAGACTACAGTAACACATAGAAAAGCACTTGACTCTCAGAGATTTCTCACTTCGACACTGAGCCTTATGCTCAGTGTTAAGTTTTCTCTATCAAAGAGCAAAATGCAAACCACAGAACATCAATTAAATTACTATTTTAGCAAATCATAACCTTTCTGGTAGGTGTGGTAGCTCTTCTTCACAGTTGCTTACCAAATAATTCTGAGAAGCAACCCCTGCTTCACAAATTGAGCACTGATCATTTTTAGGAACTGTTGCCTAATATAAATCCAAAATTGTGATCCATTTCTCCTTCAGGGATGCAACACTCAGGAAGAAAAAAATACTTTCAAAATCTCTGCCTTTGAAATGGAGCAGATGTTTTAAGATAGGAACGATAGTCCTGCTATCTGGGTATAACTCTCTCCACAGATGGCAGTTTAGGTTATAAGGTCAGAGCTGGCTAAGGGCATGATCTTTGTACACAGGACAGGAAAGCTTGCGGCCTCCTCAGCAGGACAAGCTGCCCCAGCGTTATTTTTTGTAACAGCCTTGAGACCATTACAGTGATAGATAGCCAGGAACTTTTACCTTTGCATGTTGGTCAGTCCTTTTTCCTCTCTGCACACCTCAATGTCCTGCTCACTCCTCACAATTCTATGTCCACATTTCCTGAGCCAGGCAGGACAAGGAAGCTGCCTGGGTTTCTTTCAGAGAACTTGACTGCACACAGGGCACAGTCAATGTATGGAGCACATCCATATGTCACTGGAGCCATCCATCTCTTCTGGACATGTCAATTTGCCAGCAAAAGGAAGAAATGTTGGAACTGCAGTTATTTAATGCTACAGCCCCAAAGATGGCTGGGGATGTAAAAATGCCCTAACAGTGTCTTGAACAAATCATGTTGAGTATTTATGCAGAAAAAGTGATCTGAACCGGAGAGAATAAGTACTGACTAGAGAGATATGTTACACTGTCCATCCAATGCTGGTAATCGGAAAACCATAAAGATAAGAAACCGAACAACCCATCTGCCTAGAGGCCCCATGCTTAGGTAAGAGCTGTGATAATGGGACTTTTATCTTTGCTGCGACGGCACAAGTACAAACAAGTGTAGTGGCTCTTGTCTGCTGGTGTATCTCTGCTGTATTCGAGTCTGAAAAATCCCACAGAATGACCTGTCATGTTGCCTTTTTACCCTTTTAATAGAGGTTAATCTCACATGATGTATATAACAAAGAAAAAGAATAAAGCATGCTAAGTCAAAAACATACATAATGGAAAATGCCAGGATGAAAGTTGCAGATGCAGGCTGATTTTGGGCTGATTTTACCCGCTCATGCCTAACCTGTTATGATAAGGACTTCTATTTTACAGCCCTTGATTCTTTTGCCCATGGGGCCTCAGCCTCACGTGGTGCACTGAGCAGGCTGTGCCCAGGTAGCTCAGCCTTTGCTTTCCTCTCACTCAGAGAGGGAGCCCAGGCTGGGCCCAGAGCATGCTCACCTCTTTCGCTGGTAAAACTGACTTGTTTTCTTTTGAGTATTTTTCACTGCTGCAGGGAAGTGCATCACTGCCATGTGAGGTGAGCAGCTGCTGTAGTTTGCTGCAGGTGTAGAGGACTTATAAGTAGACAGCTTTTGGGCAGATGTGTTCTGCCCATATACTTTTCAAGGGACCATTTGAAATGCTGATGACCTGATTTCACAGATAACACCATTTTAATTTACACTCAGTTCTGAAAATCTTTTCTGAGGTTGCCAGCTCATGTGTAAGAAAATGAGGAAAAAGACAGTGGCTGACTGTAGGAAACTGGTTTAATTAACTCACTTGTATTATGTTGTCTGAAGAGAAAAAAAGCAGTGTCATAATTTTTAAACTCCATTGCATCTGTGTGCGCACTGTCTCTGTACAGAAGCACAGTGGTAATAAACAAAAACATTTGAAAATTTTGTGTCAGGTGATCCAAAAGAAAACCTCAGATATGCTTTTGCAATTTTATGTACTTGAACTGACTACAGTTGAGTTGCCCCTGGCACGGGAGCATTTAGAAATCATGTTTTTTCAGTTGCAATAGAAGGAATTATTATTTTTTTTTCTCAGAAGTACTCACTAGACAGAGATAAACTTCTCTAAGTTTACCTAGAGAATTAAAACATGGAGTTACTTGGAGACTGATTCTTTAAGAAACAATAAATGTCACAGTATTTTTGATCTTTTTGGAAGTGCTGGCAATAGTGCAAGGCTTGGTGATTCTGACACGTAAGGCAACATGAGTCCTCACTGGTCTGTGGATCTGACCTCTACCACAGCTGTTTATGGACCCAAGCACATACCAAGTTAGGTATTGAGCCACTGGTCAAACAAGCTGAGCAGTCATAGCTTCCCTTGACAATAACTAGTGTGTTACATGCTTAGTACTACTGATTTTTGGCTTCAGAAAGTCTTACAATGAGTACTCAGTCTATAGATTGATGGTGGATTGAAAAGAGTAGCAATTAGCAAAGGAGTAGTAAGTGTTGTCCAGCCTTGAGGAGAGTGGGGATAAATTGAAAATAATAAAAAACTGAGAAAAAATTTCCAGTTTGGTTTGTCCAGGTATGTTGGTGTTTTCACCATCCCTCTGCAACTGCAGTCATGGTAACTTCTAACAGGAGTTAGAACTAATTTCTTAAACTGCTCAGACTAAATTCCAAAGAAGGAACAAAAATCCTGCAAGTGTAATGCTTTAGCATTGTAAGACACATTCCTTCCTACAGTGAGGCAATAACTTAATGTAATGCAAATTACAGTAAAGGATGAAAGAAAGACAGGGCACAAAAGGAAGAGGAGAAAAAATTGTACTGGCAACAACATGTTGACAATTCCAAACTATGAGCATAATTATGTGATTTAATTTTCTACCGGCCTTGGGGATTTTTCTTTATGTCATTGTTCTGCTCTTTATGTGATTATGTGGTTATACCTGACTGCATGTCGGTAAGCAAATAACACTAATTGCTGTTCTTATTGGAGGGTAGCGAACTGAAACCATGACTTCTGTTGTCAGCTCCAGGTAATAAAAATTGTATGAAAAGAACTCTCTCAGGCGGTATTAGCATCTTTCCTCTCTCTCTCTCTCACTCTCTTTCATACAAAAGACAAACAACGTAACTGTGAAATCTGTCTGCTGAGTCAGATGTTCCATTTCAAACTTACATAATTGGGGTGTATTTCCATATTCCCTCCCTCCTTTCTGAGGCACAGACAGAAGGAACTACTGCTCCAAGGCTGCTCACCGCAGCATAGTGCAGAAGCCTCAATTAAACATGTGAAGTATTTTAACGTCTCCACAGTGGAATAATTAAATACTGTGCTGAGTCAGCAAAGCAGGGTCTGCTACCCAGTGACACTGGAGCCCATGTGCTGCACAGAAGCACAATGAAACTCTTCTGTTTCTTGGAAATAAGAATTTGGTTAAGCAGCATGTCACTTTCTCATTTTGAAAAAGGGAATTCTAAAGACATGTAAGAAAGAAAATTTAATCATTAAAGAAAATCTAATTCTTGCAGCATTTCAATGCCATTTTCTGACTCTGGTACATTCTGTGATTTCTCAGGCTGTTATTTTTTGCAAAATTGATTCTTTGTTTGGTTATCGTGTGAATGTCTACTAAAATCCCAGAGTTCCATCAGATAAAACTAATTTTCTAGAGACTTTATCTGGCAAGTGAGTATTTATGCCCATAGCAGAAATATCAGTAGTGTATTTGGGAAGAAGTGCCAAGAAAAGGAAGCTTTATGTTTACAGATGGCATGTTCCTCTTTGTCTGTTTCAGCCTACAACAGATATGTGCACAGCTTCAGCCCTGTGGACTGTATGCTCTCAAAGTTGCAATGTTTTTTGTTAAAAACCAGCAAGTACAAGCATAAGAAATAGAAAGAAAAATATAAACAAAGAAATAAAGACCAAAGGGAAAACAAGAAGGTGAGAAACGCAGCAAGTTAAGTTAAATCAAGTGTATATGCTTGTAGGTAAGATGATTACATGAGCTATCTGAGAGATCCAGATTCAAATCATGTCAGGCAGAATGGGAAACTGAACCTCCTCCTATTTCTTGGAGGAGTGCCTTTACAACAGGGTTTCAAGATAACAGAAAATGTGTAAACAACATAACATTTGCTTTGTTTTCTATCTTACAAAACCTACGAGTATCATTTCAGATTGAACAACATGCTTTATTTGATACAAGTGTGGGGTTTGGTGTTTTTCCCCGCACACACACCAAAAGAAGAAAATAATAAAATTTATTTTGGCTGACTTCTGAATTATTTCCCTCCCTCCTATTTGGCTGTTTGACTGAAAAAGCAATCCTATATCCATTCTCCAGTGGTCTACTTCCAGCAGGGTTCCACTCCACATCCATCTGCAGTCACAGCTGCAGAAACTAATTCAGTTAGAAAGTCCTGTAAGCTGCTTATAACATTGCAAGTCTTTCCATGCCTCCATCTGCAAGGGAGCCTTCTCCTAGACAAACTGACAAGATACAGATTGGATAGGTGGTCTGCAAGATGGGCATAAAATTGGCTAAGAGGATGCACTCCGAGGGTGGTGATCAATGTTTTTAACTCAGGTTGGCAGCCTGTCACAAGTGGGTCCCCCAGGGATTCACACTGAGCTCCATGCTGTCCATCCTCACAATGATTGGGATGATGGGGATTGAAAGCACCTTCACCAAGTTTGCTGATGACGCTAAACTGTGTGGTGAGGACAACAGACTGAATGAGTGAGGCCTTATCTCCCTGGAGGAGGGAAGGCTTAGGGGCCATGGGCTAATCTCAGTATATCAGCCCTTAACGAGCGGCTACAAAGAGGATGGAGACTTTCTTTACATGGAGAAGACAAAGGGCAAAGAGATTTATAGGGAGAACCACCAGTGAACGGAACTCAGGGACGCGGTGGCAGAGTTCCCATCACGGGGGGGTTTTCATGCTGCTGCTAGGCAGGGAACCAGGTCACCTCCCTCACCCAGGCTCCCTCCCACAAAAGCTGGACCAACGATCCTCCCGGCTCCCTTCCAGCCTGGGCTGTTGGATGGTCCTGTGGAGATCTGCAGAGAGGCACGGGCTCCTGGAGGCACCTGAAGAAGGGACCCGAGCAGACCCCACCACCCGCCGGCGAACAGCGCTGCCCGCGATACAGCGCCGGTGCTCCGGGCGGGTCCCGCCCGCCGAGCCCGCAGGGGTCACACCGAGCGGGCACCGGGCCCTTCCAGCCCCCAAGAACCAGACAACTGGGGCCGAGGGCTGGGGGTGGGTGCTCAGGAGCGGCCCCACGGTTCCCCGAGCCCCCGGTGACCTTGGCAACCCACGGCTGCCGTGGCCCACGCAGCTGGGACACGCCGGCCGCGCTGCTCCTGGCAAGGGCCCGCGTCCCCCGCCGCCCCATCAGCCGGCGGCTCCGGTGACAAGACAAAGGCAGCGGGGGCTGCAGGAGGCGGCGGACGGTGGGGAGCAGCCCCCGGGCCGGGGATGCCAGGCGGGTTCCCGTGGGCTCCTGGCACCGCCCCCGCCCGAGCCCGAGCCCTCCGGCACCGTGGGGGGGCGGGGCCGAGGCCGGCTCGCCATGCGAGGATCGGCGCGCTCGCCGCCCAATCACCGCCCCGCTCGTGCCTGACGGACGTGCCTGCCGACCTATCGCCGCAGAGAGCTTCCCCCCGTCCCCGGCCCTCAGCCAATGGCGACTCGGTGGAGGGCGGGGAGGCGGGGCCCGGCGGGGCTCGGGGCGCACAGCATCGTTCAGTGTCGGTGCCGCCGCCGGGTCCGTCCGCGCTCCGCCCGTGGTCATGTCCTCGCCGTCGTCCGGAGAGCGGTACGAGGAGGAGGAGGAAGAGGAGGAAGAGGACGGCGCCTACGAGAGCCAGGCCAAGCGGCTGAAGCCCAGCGCCGCTGCCGAGGAGGGCGAGATCGAGTACAGCGGCACGGAGGAGAGCGAGGGCCGGCGGGACAAGCCCCCCGCGCCCCGCGGTGGCGGCGGCGGCGGCTTCTCGGGCGCGGTGAGGGGCGCGGGGCTGGCGAGCGGGGGGCGCCTCTCCTCAGGCGGCCGGCGCAGAGTGTGGGGGGGCCCGTCCCGCCCCTCCCGAGGGCGATGCCGCGGCCTGGCCCCGCCGCTGTCCCCCCGGCGGGGGGAGGCCGTTCCCGGGCATCGGACCGGCCGGGACGGGCCGGGGGCTGCCCCGGCTCCGCGGCCTGCCCGGGATCGGGGCCTTCCCGGCCTGGAGGCGCTTCCGGCGGGATGCGCGGCTCCCCCCGG
>VXBA01001636.1:0-22948 GCA_013399895.1 Serilophus lunatus | reverse complement strand
GGTCCCGGGTCTGCGTCCTGGGCTCCGCTCCGCAACCCCCGCCGCGGAGCTGCCCGCGGGGAGAGACCGAGCCCGCGGCCGGATGGAGCGAGGGACGGAGGGATGCGTGGAGAGATGGGTTGGGTGGATGCGAGGGGTTTGGGTTCTGCGGCCCGGGGATCGCCGCTGCTCGTGGGAAGCTGGTTGTCTTTTGGGGTGTCGGCACTGCAAGTTTTGTGCCTGCCCTGTTGCTGAGCGTAACTATAGGAACGTGTGGGGGGTGTTGAAACCGAGGACTCCTTTCATGCTTCTGCTTTACCTTTGTGTCTGGCGGCAGACGGCAATAAAGCCGATCATAAACAATTGCCTCCTTTTCAAATTAATTTCTACTTTCTCCCTCCCCCACGAACACTGCTATAAGCACGCTGGTTCCTTGACCCATAAATTTGGGCTAACAACACTCTTGTGTCTACTTTGATTCCTTAACTAACTGATTGTCCTTCTGATCGTAAGCATTTTTCTTCTTGATGGCTTTTGTTTCTTACTAGAACAAACCAGATCAAGAAAACATTGATTTAACTTCAAACCTTAAAATTTAGAATACCCGTGTCATGTGTTAAAATGAACCTGTTTAGCATTGGGATAAGTTAATGAGGGAGCATTTGCAGTTACCATTTCTCTATCAGTTAAATCTGTTGATGGAAAGGGTACCTGCTAAATTTGTTGTGATTTAACCCTCTCCTGCAGTCAAGCACCACACAGCCACACTGCTGGAGGAGGGAGCCAGAAAGGTACAAGTGGGAAAAACTCAGAACATCCCCCTCTTCCTTCTCATTCTGGGATATCCCTCAGGTCAGCTGGGGGCACCTGTCCTAGCCGTGCTCAGGAGATGAAGGGAAAGCCTTGACTCTGTGTAGTAAGTGCTGTTCAACAATAAGGAAAATGTGTCTTTATTGTCAACACTGTTTCCAGCACAAATCCAAAATGTAGCCCTTACTGCTGTGGAGAAAATTAACTTTGCCCCACCTGAAACTAGCACATTATTACAAGAATTCTCTGATAAACTGCAAAAAAATACATCTCTGCAGAGAACTGTTTTAATTCTCTAGTTTCTTGTGACCGAGCATCACCCCTGTTGCAGTCAGGAGTTAGCAACGTGCTCTGTCTTGAAGGCCAGTTCTGAATAAAATCCACATAGTTGCTTAAGCAATCTTGAAATTTTGTCATATGGGAGAGCTGGATGTCATGTAGTGAGTGTTTCGAGTAGGAACAAGATTCTGCTCTTGCCTTTCCTCTTTTTTGCAGTATTTTTAATGAAATCGAGTAGCTTTTTTCTTTCTCTTTTTCCTCTTTCTGGGTTCTGGCTCAGAGTGTCTTTGTGATGTCTCAGTGTCTCAGTTTGTCCAAGTTAACGTGAGGTATGTAACTACATTTTTGACCTCAAGAATAACGTGTGCTGAGTCTGGTGGGTAAAGAAACTGAAGCAAATGTGTGGCAGGTCAACAACAGGAGGGTTTTTAGGCAGCTTGTTGTAGTGAAACCTCAAGAAGGTGTGTGGTCACTGGTGATTTTTTTGGCAAAGCTGTGTTTACAGATCCATTGTTGGAGAGGCAAAAGTTCAAACTAGTTTCTTAAGAATAAGCTACAGCATCAAGTGGATGTATGAAATTTAATGATGCTTTTGTTAGTAATTTTATGTGAAGCTTTTAATAGAAAAATGCCAGCATCTATTAAGCAGTTAGTGAATTCTCATGCCTTTCTTTTTTTTTTCTAGTAGATAAAAAATGTACAGGAGACTTACTTGGTGACAAATCTTATTATTTCTCTGCAGGGAATTGTTCTCAGCTTATAAAACCTCTTTGTGGTTCAGACACACAATATGAAGGTGGGCTGAGAGGAGGCAAGATGTCTTAAGTATCCTGGATTGCTCAGAAGAGAGCAATAAAAGATTATGTAGGAGGAACTATAGAGAATGGGGAATTAGGAGGAGAAATAGGAAAATGGTGATCAGGGTAAGAAGAGTGGTAGGAGTCTGGTAGTCTCACTGTTTGATGGTTTTGTTGTTGTTGTTGGGTTTTTTCTTTTTTTTTTCTTTCTTTTTTCTTCTTCCCTAGCATGTGTTCTGGAATATCAATGGACTGTACATTCACCTGGATTACTTGCTCTTGTTGTATAACAACAGGATTTGTGTACAATTTTGTGCATGACCCTGCTCAGCAGGTTGATGGGATCTCCCTCCTGGTCTGTACTTATTATTTTGGCAGATTCCTATTCTGGGATTATTTCATTTGGCTGAATAAGCCTCTCCTGCAGACATTTCTCATGACCTAGGGGTGCACCATCTTCATCTTGGCTCATCTCCATGCTGAGGAACATGGAGAACCAGGAGCAGACAGGAATGTTGACCAGGGAGAGAGCAGGATGTGTTCTTGCAGAAATATTCAGTGGGGGAGAATATGATTTGTAAGAATGACCTTTACAGAGGCAGTGTTGAGTGCTGGTGAGGCTTTGGCAGAGGAATTGCAGTATACCAGAGCTTCAGGGTACTGGGAGAATGTGGGCCAAGAGCTGTGCTTGAGGGAGTTGAGGGGGCCTTTCAGCTCCATCCCTTCTCCTTCCCTTCAATTTCAGTTTTATTCATGACAACCTGTAGCATCCACTTCATTGCTGTCTTTGACATAACCATTGCTATGAAGTAATGAAGATCTGTTATCCCTCTTCTTAGACACCACATCTCACTTCCCCAGCTGTAAGTACACAAACCTGACTATAAGCTGCCACAAGGTAACATAGGGATGTGGACATGCAGCTCCTCATCTGCTCTGCGGAAACTTCCTGGGCAGTATTCTTGCTGGGTGGTGAGTGGAGGCAGCTCTTGTTGCAACTCAGTGGCTTGATGTCTCACAGGCAGTGTGGTAACAGCAGCTAGCTGCAATCAGTTCAGATCTGGACCTATTTTGCAGTGACTTGTTCACATATCCACTTCTTAAGTACATCCTAGGAGTTGGTTTCGGAGTAAGTGTAACTCCTCTTCCCTCTTTTGTCTCCTGTCTCAAAAAAAGTACCCATTACCTTCAGGCTGGTTGTTCTTCAGCCCCTTGAGTTGAATCTCCCAGAGATGCTGTGTTGGGTGGGGTTTTGTTCTGGGGTGGTGGTTTTTTTAAGGCTATTCAAATCGTGCTGACCAGAGAAGAAAATAGAATAGATTGTTTCAGTCGAAAAGGACTTGCAACAATCATCTAGTCCAGCTACCTCTCCACTTCAGGGCAAATTCAGAATGAACAGAAGGGCTCAGAGTGCAGGTGTTCTTACCTGTAGCAGTTGAAATTGTTGAAAGGGTAGAATTCTAAGAAGAGACATGGATTAAACAAGAGAGATGATACCTAAACTCCTCATCCAAAACTCAGCTGCCAGGTGGCCTTCCAGTGTGATTGATCTTAACCCCTTTCTCCTGTGTATCCCCCTGAACCAACCAACAACAATGGAAAAAGCACAAATCACTTATACATTCTTCTACTGCCAGGGAATCCTAACTTTGTCTTGCTTGTCTGGCTCTTCTTAGAAACTGTCTTACTTCACTGTTTACTGGAAATACTGTTGTCACTGCAAAGCTACAGGAATTCCAGGTGTGATGGAGGGAGGTGTCTCCTGTATGTCTACAGGGAAGAGACAGAACTGCTCAAGTCAGGCAGGTGTGATGAGCAGGGATGATTTCTGTCAGGGCAAATAGCTTTAGGCAATGCGATCATTGTAGCAGAACTAGCAGCTGAAGAGTGTGCATGAGATGCTGCATATCTGCTTGTGAAAGCCTTTCTTCATCAGACCACCCCCCCAGGCAGTGCTGAGATTATTGGGAAATGTGTTGTGTACCTTCATTTTGCCTTTTTACTGTGATAATTTTAGCTACCCTTGACAGGTGCCCTGCCAGGTACCTGAAGGCAGATCAGTCCATAGTTAGGTATTAATGAAGATTTGGGCACTTACAGACTTACTAAGCATCCTTTTGGGGCTTTCCCTGCCCCTGCCACCAGTTCTGTTTTACTCATAAAAGACATTTTAGAGCAATTAAGAGGGATGCAGACTGAGGAAAAATCTGAGAGGGAATAAGAGAATCTGAATGGTGGGAAATTAAATAACAGTATATTTAGGTACCTGGCAGAGACAATATGAAGGAAGAATGCCATCCTTTTGCAGTAAGAGGAAAAAAAGAGATGGAGCAGTAAAAAGCAAGAAGCAGATGCTCAGAAATGGGCAATAAAGATTAACAGGACTAGTGTGAGTACCCTGAGTGGAAAGTATCTGGAGAAAGGATAAAAACACATTTTCGTGCAGACAGTTGGTGAAAAAATTTTAATCTGGAATTGTTGAGCAAGAGAGACATCATCCTAGAGCACATGGTGACTCCTCATTTTTGGAATGGGAAATCATAATTAGTTGGCAAGAAACCGTTGATATGTTTCAAATGTTGTCTAGAGCTATGTAGGTCACAAAAAAAATGGATGTTAAAATGCTGCAGCAGTTCTTTGAAGCTGCTTCTTTTGCAGTCTTACCTATGTGAAGTCACTCGTTTGTGCTTCACCTGCTTGGTTATGTCACTGCTTCCCTTTGTGCCTTGGCTCTCTTTCAATGTTAAGCATTTTTATATTCTTCCTTGAGGGAAACCTTTTCCATCCTTGCTACTTGTACTGAGCATGTGGAATGGAAGTATTTTCTATTCTCTATTTAAATAATTGCATCTTCTGTCCAGCTAATGATTCTTCAAGAAATCAGAATGGAGGTTTCAGCCTCCCTGAGCTATCTGTGTGTTAATGGTGCAGCAGTAACTTCAGCTGCTCTGTCCTCCTGCTTTCCATGGGGTGCAAGGGTCCTGCTGGAGTTTTGCTTGAGGCTTTTGTGCCATTGTGGGAGTTGAGTTACTGAGAGACTCTTTTGTAGGCAGAGAAATACTGGTGGTGGTGGTCAGTCTGTGAGCAGATGCTTTGATGTGACCTTTGTCTGTGTGCCAGCTGTAGTTTTCAGGACACAGTGACTGTGAGATCTTGGTCAAAATCCTGTATTTTTCATCTCTGGGAAGAAATGACAGCAGCAGCTGGGTGAGTTGTGTATGTTCTGGTTTTAGCTGCAGATGCACTTCACGCTTTGCAGACCTGTTTGGCTTTTCATGTGGCCGAGTGGTTTTATTTCTCCCACAGAGGAAATCAAGGATCATTCTAGATTTTCTTGATACTGCAGCTTTGTAGCTGCAAAACCTGTTTGGCAATATTATAAATGTCTGCCCTTTGTGGAGACTTTTTTGCACTAAGAACATATGCCCGTGGCGCGTGTCCCTGTCTTTCACCAACCAATGTGCTCTGTGAGGGTTAATCTGAGGCTTCCTGGCTCAGGACTGACTTATGCTCAGTTCTTGTGCAGCTTTTTGCTCCTGCTGCTGGCTAGAAATCATTTTAAGTAAAGCAAATGAGGTTCTGAAATGCTGGGCAATGACCTTGAGTTCATGGCAGGTGACTGAGATTTCACTGTTTTGTGTTTGGGGTTTTCCGGGGGGGGGAGTTGGGAGCGGTTTTTTTTGGTGGGATTTTTCTCATGGTTGGTTGTTGGTTTTGGTGGAGTTTTTTTTATTCCATGTTTCTTGAGCTTCTGTGCAAGTTGCTATGATAGCAGCATTTTTTGATTCCTGCTAAATCTCTTGCTAAACCTTGTTAAAGGAGTGCTATCTGTATGCTGTTGTGAGAGAAAGAAATTTGGCTTGGAAAGCCAAATGTTGCTTTAACTTCAAAAGAAGGCAAAATTTGTATTTGTCCATGGTTCTGAGAATAATTCCAGTTGCAGTAGTGGGGGCACCTGTATGTGTGCATATAACTCCTGCATAATGGATTTGAAGATGCAAGTATGAAAGCCTTAATTTTTGAGAGAGTTTGTACTATTAGAAAGATTTGTAACCTACTAGTATCTGCTAACAGATAAAAATGCAAAGGGATATGCACGACAAAGAAACATGAACTGTAACATAATAGAAGTTGGAACTGGGAAGGAAGTAGCAGGGCAATGAGTAATTGATTTAATAAATTTTGATTGTTCTGTAGACTGTAGAGATGCCTGTTGCCTTGTCACCCTTACAGCAATAGGCTTTGCAGGAAAAAGTGGTAATTATTGTTAGTTTTCTTTTGAAGGTGCTTCTTTCAGCTTTGAAAAGCATCGATGTGGGTTAAGAATATATAAGCTGAAAGTAAAAACCTCTCTGTAGTACTGTTCCTTCTGCAGTTGCCTGAGCATTTGCAGATCAAAGTATTAACCTTTTATGCCTGCTTTGATCACTGCTACAGCCAGAGACCTGAGCTGATTGATTCAGGGTAGAAAGTATCTTATGCAAATATCATTAAGGGTGTTTTCCCAGCATTGTCACAGTTCTTATTCAAAGAAATGTGTTGTCAACTTAAATTGCTTTCATACTGCAGATAAGTAAAATGTCAGCTAAGCTTAAAAAATTACACAGCAGGTTGTTCTGACATCTGAGGATGTTCTGAAGTGCTGCCTTTCAGCTCAAATGGAATGGTCAAATTCTTGATTTAAAGAAAAAAATATGTAGTTGTGTGGTGAGAACAGCATATGGAATGTGGGAGTTAAACACATGACTTAGTTCATCGTTATCTGGAATGTGATTTTTTCCTTGAATCTGTAGTTCAAATGGACAGAGATGAGAGGAGTGTCTAGCACTAGCAGCAATAATTGTGGTTACTTAATTACTGGAGCTGAATGCTCCTTTGTGCTACAAATGAGAATCTCTCTAGTTCCAGAAGATGCTGTACCCCTGTTCGTGAGAAAGTAAAAAATAACAAGACTTGATTTGCTACATTGATGTAGCTGCTAAATTTGAATACATCAACTCTGCACTGCTGTTACACATGTGAGATTTGGGTCCTGGGTATTTGCAGTATATTTCAGTGTGCCTTTTATTATCTCTGATGTCTTTTATTATTATTATTAGCGTACATAATCTCTCTCCCCCCCCCCTTAGACTATATAAGGTAAATTTCAGCTTTACTTCAGGCTTTACTTGAAAGGATGAGCTGATTCCACCCCAAATTCTTCAGTCACACAGAACTAAGGCTTCTCTGAAGTCACAGCACTAGCTCTGAAAGATGTTCTTGGTGGGAATTCTGTGTGCTAATGTCCAATGTCTGGATCTGCTCAAGGTATTCAGCCTGGGGGTGAAAAGAGGGAGCATACCCACATGTGCAGAAATTGTGAGTTTCTAAAAACGTGAATCAACAGTGCCCAGAATTAGAAGGGAGGTTGGGCTTATTTGGAGTATAGTCCAGAGGTGGCACTTTCTTGCATTGTGGATCACAGCTTTACATATGTCAGAAAAATACTCATTCAGTTGACTGATGGCCCTTGTTTATTCTTAGTTTTTTTTATTCCCCCATCTGTCTCAAACAAATATTGACATCAACAAGCAGGAGGAGCGTCAGAAATAGTTTAGCTATTGGGCATGTCCTAATTTTTTTTTAATGCTTTTAATGAATAGGGTGTAAGATCTACAATTCACCTAGTGTTAGATAGGCTTTTTTTAATTAGAAAAACCTTGCAAACAAATTAATTAAATCTGAAAAGCTTTTTATTTTGAGTAGACTTGAGCAACTGAACTTGGCAATCTATTTGGAAAGAAGAGTTAAATTATTTAACACATGCTTAGAATTCTGCATTTAGATGCCTGCTTCTGGACTTAGTGTAGTGTCTACCAAATACTTAATTTCAGTGAATGGCAGCAGTGTTCCTTGTGCTGTGTTGAATCTTAAAATGCCATTTTTGTTGCTAGGATGCTGGGGGAAGTCATCACAAAGTCTCTGTTTCTCCTGTTGTCCATGTTCGAGGGCTGTGCGAGTCAGTTGTGGAAGCAGATCTTGTGGAAGCTCTGGAAAAGTTTGGAACCATATGGTATGGCTTTGTTAGGAATTGTTTATTAAAAAAAACCCTGTCCTGCTGTGGGACTTGGGAGTCATTTGGGAAACTTACTGTGATGTTTCTCTCCCCAGCTACGTCATGATGATGCCATTTAAGCGCCAGGCTCTGGTGGAGTTTGAAAACGTAGAGAGTGCAAAGAAATGTGTGACATTTGCAGCAGATGAACCTGTGTACATTGCTGGGCAGCAGGCTTTCTTCAACTACTCCACAAGCAAGAGGATTACTCGGCCAGGAAACACTGATGACCCATCAGGTGGAAATAAAGTTCTCCTGTTGTCAATTCAGAATCCTCTCTACCCAATTACAGTGGTATGTTTCTTCTTTTATTTTTTTTTTTAAGAAAATAATATAAAGCAGGGAGCAGCAATCTCTGTTATGTTGTTTCCATTGTGTATTGTCTGTTGATAATTGTCTGTTGATAATTGTTGATAATTGTCTATTACCTCTTCACAGAGGTAAGGGGAGTGTTTTAAAAGAAAGGTTTTTCAGTCTTGTACAGATATTTGGCAATACATTTCAAGACTTCAGAGGTCAGGATTTTGAAATGCTTAGGTTGCTGCATGCTTCTGAAATATTTCCAAATATGTTGCTACAACATCAAGATGGTTATTTAGCCTTTAGGCTCTGAGTGGTGTATGTTTACAAAGCAAGTAATTTTTCCAGTAGTAGGGTTTATTTATTGCAGTCTTTCTTAGGTATTTCCTCTGTGGAAAATAGAAACTTTCATCTGTTGATGATCAACTCCAATTTGATGGAATTTTCCTCACTTTTATTTGGGCTGATACATTTTCCTTCTCAGGATTTCAAGTTGTACCATATATGCAGTTGCATCCTAATTTATTGTCATTTATTTATGGTAGAAGTGGGAGTTTTTTTATACAAATTTTTTTTTGCTAGTATTTAAGTTTGCATGTTGTATGATGCATTGAATGTTTATATTTTTCATAGACGTTTTATAGTACATATTGAATTGCACAGAAATATTTCAAGAAAAATTAAAAGATATATTCTGTGATACAAGCACGAATTACTTTTTTTAGGGAACTATGTAGGATGGTATGGATCCATCAAAGCATTTGGGTTCTGTGGAACCTTGTAACATAATGCAAGTATTAAGTTTTGTTTAATGACAAATGGATTTAAACCCAGTGTTCCTGAAATTACCTCCAGTAGTTCTACTTTCTGCCTCACTCTTTCGTGACTATCAGTAGGATTTTGCCTGTTGATTCATTAGTGGATGATGAATTTTCTTTCACCTGCCAGTTTTCTTTTAAGAAAAGCATGTCAAGTTATGGGTTGCTTTTTAGTGTTTAGAAACGAGCCTGCTCTGGGCTGTGTGAACAAATCCACTAAGTTAAAGCATTCTTTGCATGTGACTGTGATCAGATTTTGGAAACTCTGTCTCATTCATCATGCACTTTAAATTTGGCCTGTGTAAGCAGCTGAATTGAATGTAGATGCTTGAAGAAACTGGGGGCAGAGGAGTGATTCTGGGCTGGGAGGCTAGGCTCCCGTGGAAATCTTGAGGATGAAGCCTCAGCACGGCAGCTGCTTTTCAAAAACAAACATTGTCCTCCCCCAGCCCCTTGGTTCCCACTGCACCCGGCTCTTTGTTTAACATATACCCATGAGTGCTGGGAGCAGGCAGATCTCCAGAATTACTGCCAGCTCTCAGAGCTCACTGCAGGCAGTGCAGTCTAGTAGAGTCACAGCAGCTGGGAAGAGCAGCTGTACCTGTAATAGCTAAGAATGTGAGGATTAAAATACAAATTTTGCACTTGTCCAGCGGGTTAAATAAGCAGTTAACTTAAGAATGCCTCAGGCAAAGTCTGCATTATCAAAAAACCACACCCCCAACAAAAGAAAACAAAAAAACAACCAAATAATCCTCCCCCTCAAAAAAAAAAGTCACTAAGTCCAACACCACATCTTCATCTTCAAGACTTTTCTCTTCTTAAATTTAAACTAAAATTAGGCAAAATAGATTAAAAATTGCAACAGGTTTTACATGACAAGTCTGAATAACTGCTGTAACTGTTCCATAGTTTTTAAGAACTTTTCTTTCAAAACAAGATGGAGTTTTTAAAAAGAATTAGTTTGATCAAGGGCATCTTGTGGCAGAAGCAAAATTGTTGTGAAATTTTGCTTCAGGTTAAACTTAACTATCAATACATTCTGAGATTGTTGCTGCACCTCCTTTTTTATGATATACTAATATGAATATAAGACTAGTGCTTAAATTTTTTATAAATATCTCATGTTACTGTATCTTGTGAATCGATTGATTGGGTAATACAAAGTAGCTGAATTAAAAAAAAATAATAAAAAAGTCAAGCTGTGTGTGTGGCTGCTGACATTCATGGCATTTTGAGTAGAGCTTACATTTTGAAAGACTTTTTTAATTAAGTGGCTGTGAAGACATTTTTTGAGACAAATTGTGAAAGAAAGTCATATGCCTGAAAATTAATGTCACCTGGAGCTGGAAAGTTTCTAGGAATCTTTTCTGCCAGACAAGAAGAGATGGAGGGCAGCTCTTTGTACTATTGAGCATGCATCAAAAATACATCTTTAAGGGATCTTATTTTTTTTATTGGTTCAGGCTGCTTGAATCCTTTCTGAAAAGGTCTGTCCATCTTCTGAAAATCTTAAGGTTGACATCTCCTCTGCTTGCTTCATTTAGCTCTGCAAAACACTCTGTGAGTGTCTGGAGCAAGGCTCCTGGGCATGGGCAATGTTTTGGGTTTGTTGTGGGGTTTTTTGTTTGTCTGTTTTTATTTAGTGATAATATGACTACATATTAAAGCTTATGGGACTTTATGTGAGGCAGAAGTTGCACCACTGCAGCTGTAACCACCAGTAAGACATCCCCTTTTTCAGTTTGTGGGCCGTATTTGTTTCAGCCTTAAGAAATCCAGCTTCCCCCCCACCCCTGTGCCTCTCAATTGCTGCAAAATATTAACAAAATCTATACTTACTTCCTTTCCCACTTCTCCCTCTTGTCTCCCAAATAAACCTGAGTACATACACCAAAATTCTGGAATGAACATTTCAGAGGTATTTGGTTTAAATATAAAGAAAGGGAGTTAAAAATGGAATGTGGTAGAGTGTTTCACCAAGATGTCAGGGCCTTTGCCTGCTAAATGTAGCTGTGAAACTGGCTGTCCAGTAAAGCTTGTGTGCTTTCAGATGTTTGGATATGACCTAGTGGGTGAATTGTTTCTAAAATCACAGTTCCTGTTTGTTTGGGTTCTCAAGCCTGAGTCCTGGGAATTCTGAGTATGAGTGTATAATCACTCTAAAATAAACTTATTTTTCTTGGTCAGATTCATGCTGGAGACTACTTTCTGGTGATGTCTGAATTGTTATGTGTTGTTTGAGATAGTCCCAGCACCGCATCCTGAGCTGGCCTGGTGTGCTGTTGGTTCCCTGCAGCACTGAGGATGGCCTGGAGCTTTATTGGTCCCTTGTAAGACAGAAAAATGCTGCTGACAGCAGAGTGCTAACAATGAGCTTGCATGAATCCTGTGTTTCCTGTCAGAAGTTTTCTCTGCCTTAAATGAGGAAGTGTAGCACCCACTTGCAGTGTCTTTGATTCAGGTGAAAACAATTGCAATTCCCTTTCTGATAAGCTAACTTTACATCTCATACCAGCCCCAGTTACTCTCAGGAAATGAACACGAACTCAGCGGCAGTCTCATGAAATGGAACGTGCTGTAGCTGCAGTGTTACTTTGTCTTTCTTTGCTTTGCTGGAACTACTGAGTGCAAGCTTTAAGTGATTCATTGAGACATGGATGCAATTACTGGGTTTTAACATAGTTGAAGATACTTGTTACACTAATGTTTGCATGAGGACTTCTTATAGAAGTTTTTTCTTGGTTTTCAGATTTGACTGCCTGTACTATATCAATCCATAAAAATGCTAATCATGAATGTATAAATTGTATAGGGGAAAATAAGAAGTGAAAAGTTAACATGCCTTTTGTTTGCTCTTTGGCATTTAAATGCCAATGCAAGAAAATGTTCTGTGGACCAAAAGTGTTTGGAATTTCACATCTGATTCTAAAATATCTTTTTGTTCTTTCTTAGGATGTTTTGTATACAGTATGCAACCCTGTTGGAAAGGTTCAGCGCATTGTTATATTCAAAAGAAATGGAATACAAGCCATGGTTGAATATCCTTTTCAAGTGCAATTAATTTTATTTTTTTTTCTGTAGGTTCTTAACTCTAGATGTGTTTAACATAAAAATGTAAGAAAAGTATAATGTAATTCTGAGACCAAGTTATTTTTTAATTTCTGTCTAGAACATGGTAATTTCTAATTTCTGTATGTCTGTAAGGCAAAGTAGCACTTGCACATTTCATCTTTATAGGAAAATGGCATTGTCAACAGTGGTCTTGATAGACATGTTTATAGGCCCTAAGGCTAATAATTGCAGACATGAAATATGTCATAGATTTGTCAGCCCCTTATACACAAAAGTTTCATGGCTTCTGCCTGTGTTGGTATTCAAGATGTGGGTAAGGGATTGCAGAGGTGCAGTTTCACTTCTTCAGACTCTTCAAAAATAGTTCCAATGTGTACTGATTGTCTTACTATTCTGACTTAATTAAACTAATGGCTATTTATCTTAAACTGTGTATCTTAACAGATAGTAGTTTGACTTGCTATATTTGTTGAGTTTGTGGTAAGTGGTGTTGCTTGGATCAGATGACTTGTACAGTTGAGGATTATTCTGCATTTTATGAAAGATTAGGGAAGTTGTGGGGAGGATCCTACACATGCTCTGAAACGACCATATTTATGTCCTCTGAATTAAATTCTGTAACATGCCTTTAATTAAAATCAAAACCAACAGCAATTGAAAGAAAACTCACAAATATGAATGAAGCAATGTAGCAGCATAGGTAAACAGCTGGGGAGGGGGAAGGAAAGTGAGCCTCAAGACAAGCCTTATCTGAAAAACTCAAAAATTTACTCAAAATTAAATTAAATGCTAATTGTGCAGTTCTAGCCAGTGTCAGCTTCTTATAGGTCTGGAAAGCTTAACCTTTCTCACTTTCAAATCCCACAGTGAACCTGCATCTCCCTGGAAGAAGTTGGGCTGCAGGAATGTGGTAAAACTCAAGGCATATGCTATTGTTAGACTACTTCCAGAATTTCACTAAATGATATCAAAGCATGATGCAAAAGATCTGTTTTACAAAGTTCAGGCTTTCTGACACCATGTGTTGTTGAGTGTCTCTGAGACCATGAGTTATGATGTGCCAAGGCTCAAGTATATTTTTCTGCTAATCATAGAACTAATCTTGGAGTATGTAGAGCATATGAAATAACTTGTGTTGCAGCCTGGTACATGCATCTGCCTGTTGGTTTGGTTGATTTTTTTTTGATGCAAAATGATTATTTGTTCATTTAAAGCTGTCTTATTTACATGGTTTTATTTAGCTAACAAGCTGAATAACCCTTTCTTAGTTCTTTTCACTGTAAAGTAAATGCTTTGGGTTCATGTTCTCCCTACCTACAAGTCTCTAGTTAATGCTAGCTGTGAGAAGGGAAGCATTTTCTTAAATCACACCTGAACTCTGACCTCTTCCCCAATAATGCAGCCTGAACTTTCCCTTCAGCTATTCTCTAGACTTGCTGGTAACTCTCCATATCCTCTGATGAAAATTACCAAGTGCACTGGAACATCTCCTTCCAAGTGGCATAAGATCAGAGCATAAACAAAGCTTGCATCCATATAATCCACACTGAGGAATTTACTAATTTATGAATGGTCTCATGTGCTGTGCACATCTGTTAACAGAAGTTGAACTCAGATGTACTTGTTGGTCACTTTTTATAAGTCTGTATGTAGCTCTTGTAGTGTATACAGTAGTGAAATATCTGCAAAAATAAAGGCATACCAGATAAAAGGGACATGGGTGAGACACCTGGGGAAAAAAAAATCCTTAACACGATGTTTATGTTTGAATCAGTGTTTTGTGCCCAGAAGGCAAAGGCTGCACTCAATGGAGCAGATATCTATGCAGGATGCTGCACACTAAAAATCGAATATGCAAGGGTAATGCTTGGACCTTCTCTTTTAATTTTGCTAGAAATACATACATACAGTTCAGACTTAACCATTTTCACTTTTACTTTGAACAGCCAACTCGACTTAATGTCATTAGAAACGACAACGACAGCTGGGACTACACTAAGCCATATCTGGGCCGACGAGGTAGGTTCTCATACCTTATCGCTGTAGATGTTTGACTGTGCTAATGACAATCCTTCACACGTTGGTCAGGCTGTATGGCAATAGTCATTCCAAAGCAGGCCAGTGCTGCTGAAGGCTGTGTCACCAGCCAGGGAATTAACCCTGAGCCCTAGTGCCCCCTACTGCCGTGTGCTTGAGCCACTTAGTTCAACAAGGAGCCCACACCTGCAAGCACCTTCGCAGTTCTCAAGGACTTGCATTTCTCCAAGCAGCTCTCTCTCTTTGGAGGAGAGGAAACCTGGCACAGACTATTCCTTATAAACTACAAACTTGCACACTGCTTCTCCTTCGAAAGGACTCTTTTCCCCTATGTTGGACAAGGCATTAAGAAGGATAGAGGACTTCAGCAGGCTGACTCTACACTTCATCATGCACCACATCGGCATCAGCAAAAAAAACCCCAAACAAACAAAAAAACCCTCTGAAAAAAACCTCAGACTTGCAGTTCACCTTGTCTGCATACTGCATGCACCACCACCACAAGTTTTTAAAGGAGGACATTTTCAGTACTTCAGATTTGTATGGGATGAATTAACATAGACTGTACCCATTCTGTTCAAGTTTGTATGTATGCTGGTCTTATTTCCCTTAAAATGACCACCGAAAATTGAGAACTTCCAAAATTAAGAACCTTCTTGTTGATATCATTTACATTGTAATTTTTTTATTGCTTGCTGTATGTGAGAGTTGCATTCAGACTTAACAGTGTAAATATTGTCTAGTAGTAAGGAAATTTAGTCCTTATATGTAGGTAGTTGGAACTGAGCAGTGCAATATTAATAGGTCCCCTCAGCTATACTAAAGCAATACAATAGGGAGATTCATAATTGGTACAAGCATACTGTCTCTTAAGTACTCAGCTGTAAAAATTACCAGAGCTTAACTCACATCAGTGAAAACTATGATTATATGTGTACAGTCAAACTGCTGTGTAGCTTAACTCCTGTAAAGTGTTTATTTAAAAAAACCCCAAAATTCTGTAACTGTTGAGTGCAGTGTTCAGTAACCTATGTGCAATAATGTGTTCAATGTAAAGTTAGAAAAGTGAAGATAATGTGACCAAGATAGAATATCTACTTACCAAAGGCTATATGAGAACCAGGGCTTTGGCTGTCTCAAGAGATTTGGACTTTCAAAATAATTCTGCAGAGACCTGGGCTTGTAAAATTGTTGTACAACTAAAACCTTAGGGCTTGGATTTTCATAATGAAGTTCTTGTAAAAAGTTAACAAGGGAGCTACAGTATTGGTTGCAGCTTGTCTATCATAACTATTTATATTGGGATTCAATTTTTTTTCCTCAAATTCTTCAGTTAAAAAGATTGCGAAGAAAGTCAAGGGCAAGAAAAATAGTTGAAAAATTTGAAGCGTTATTTCGTCCCTCATATCTGTTGATCATTGCAGTGTTTGGAGGCTGACTTGTAACACTGAGCATCTAATTACATTATGTAATTGTTCTGCAGATAGGTATGGCTGTATGAACTAAAGGTTCCCCAGAGTAGAGCAAACAGTGGAAGATGAAAAACTTAGGGATAGGTATGGCTTGCTCTTTCTTAAGAACTCTCACTCTATGCTTTTGTTTTCCTTTTGTTACTGTCTCTGTTCTCTATACATCATCTAGAGCAATTTTGCCCAAATAGTAATTCAAGAGTTGGGGTTTTCTTTGAGAGAGTTTTTGTATTTGTGCTTCAACTTACTTTTGCAACATCATTGTTTGGGTTTTGAACTTACTGTGACCCGAACTGTAGGGCTCTCACTGCAGCAAAGATTGTAGCCCAAAGGAATTTCGTTATGAGGACAGACAAGCTAATAAATCCTTCCAGAATTTCACACCTCCCCCTCATATGTTAGGGAAGAAATGCATTTTGCTAATGTTTTTTTTAAGAACTGGTTTTAATTTTTTATGGTAAGAAATTACAGACTTGCCCACAGTATTTTTCCACTGGAGTAAATTTCCTAACAAGTGCCTGCTGCTATGAACCTTCATTAGATCAAAGCCAAAAAACCACAAAAAAATGATACTAAGGTGTTCTACTTGCCTTTATCCTGGAAGTTCAAACTGTAGTTTGGAGCATTTATTTGGGTGCTAATACCAATATGCTCAGTGACTCAAGGACCTGATTTAAAACAAACCCAAAGATCAATGAAACTAAACTTAAACGAGATTATAAAGAAGGTTTCCTTTCAGAATTATTTTAAACACAGTTCTCATGTTTCAGTGCTTGTTTACACAAGTATTTGTACTGGCAGAATCTCAGGACTCTGTTCAAGGAAGGAACAGGGGTAAGGAGAAAGGGCAAGAGTAAGGAATTACTGTTGGGGTAAGGAGACAGCAGTGGACTTACACCATCATGAAGAGGAAAAAATTTGTCAACCCGTTCTCTCAGAATTCTTTATGTGAAGAATGTATTCCTTTACTATATTTTATTGTGGGCAGTTTCAGAGGGTTTGACCCCACAGACTGGATTTGCAAAACTGATTTTCCTGGAAGATAATTACTGCATATAGTTTCCATGCTCAAAATACTTGATATGATGCCCATTTGCTTTCTAGAGCCAAGAACCAGTGCTGGTACCTGAACAGGGAGTGGAAAAGCAGAACTTGACAACAGTAATCTTTCTTCTGTATTTGTGAGGGTGTTCAGAGCTGTTCTCTCTTTAGACATTCCTGCCAAAGTAAATATATGACTTGGAATCTGTCCTCAAAATCCTGAGCAGAAACGGCACATGTGTTTTCATCTCCCACTGTTGTGTAATGCGACTAGTTCTGTTTTTCAGGGGAAATGCTTCCAACTGTGTTGGGCTGGAGTTACATTTTCAGCAGTCATACTTAAAGTTCTTGGCAACTTGTAAACTGATAAATTTTTTGCCTCATCTTTTCAATGTGGCTTTTTTAATTGCAAGAAAACAATTGCTGCTTACCACAAAGAAATCTGGAAATTTAGATTTTCTTTGTCATGCAGCATGGATCTGATTATAAAATACAGCTTTGGCTGTGATGCATTGCTTTCCTCCATTAATGTAGAACCCTTGCTTAACTTTATATCCTAGAGAACTGGGTTTTCTTAAAGGATTGACTGTTGTTTAAGTGCATTATTCAGTGATGTTTTTCTTCAGTTGAACTGTTACATGCTGCTGATAATGCCATAATGTACAATCCTTTCAGCATGCCCATAAAGTAGCTGTTCTGTAAATATATATGTACACATATGTAATGCTCTCTGTTTACTGATTATGAAACCATGTAATACAGGTTGTTGTTGGCTTATGCTGAAACTTCTTGAAAGAAGCCCACTTTGAAAATGTGTTGCTGTTGAAGCTAATATTATGATTCAGGTACTGTCTTTCAAAAGTACTGCATTTCAAATTTGTTTTAAGAGACACATAGGTAAATCCTGCTGTATGGTGCTTTCTATACTAATGTGTGGTGTCTGTTTAGGAAAACTATTGGGTATTTCCATAAACTTTAAATGTCTGCATCTCCTCATTGGCCACTGCCCCCCAATCATCTTAAGTGGAATTTGTTATACAGACGGCAGTCTTTTAATTTTGGTGTCCCAGGGCTACAGCTTGTGGTTTTAGACATACAGTGAATGAGAAATCATTTATAAAATTAACAAGGACTCAAATTACTTTTTCGCTTCTTAACTAGAAGCTTTGTGTCTTAACTGGAGAAATCAAGTGCCTAGTTGTGCATACTAAACTGTTTTCTTTCCCTTCCCCCATGGTAGACAGAGGGAAGGGCCGGCAGAGGCAAGCTATTTTGGGAGAGCACCCATCATCCTTTAGACACGATGGTTATGGTAAGTAACCCAGGATGACAGGTGGTTATGGTTTCTTTGCATGTTATGTGGAATTCTAAATATTCAATCAGTGCTTGACTGTGGATCCTCTTCAGCATGAGTAGTTCATCTGTGATGCTGTCAGTCCTGTGTGCTGAAAAGACTGTTGGGTCGCTGAAATCTGTGGGTATTCACTGCCTTGCTTCTTCCTTTCACGGAGAGCATCCAGCTTGACGTATTTATTGCTTGGAAGAATGTTTCCTTTCAGTTGTCATCAACCTAGAAATGGATAGAAAATGACATCTCTATTGGGAGAGCAGTTTTCTTCCAGAAAACGGCAACATAGCTGGATTGATGGTTTGGTGCAACACAGCTGTGATGTTCTTGCATGCAGAGCTATGAATTGTGGTAGTTGCATTTCTTCTAATTTCGCTAATTCTCACAAGGGATAGATTGTATCCTCTGTTCCGTATTGGATGAAGCAGGGAACTTAGTAACTAAAGATGAGGAGAACGCAGAAGTGCTTAATGCCTTCTTTGCCTCAGTCTTTAGTGAGAAGATAGATTGTCCTCCAGATGAATGTGCTACAGGGTTGGTAGGTAGTGACAGTGAACAGAATGGTCCTCCTGTTATCCAAGATGAGGCTGTCAGGGAACTGCTGGGACACTTGGATACTCATAAATCAATGGGACCAGATGGGATCCATCCCAGGGTGATGAAGGAGCTGGTGGATGAGATTGCGAAGCCGCTCTCTATCATTTATCACCAGTCATGGCACACTGGTGAGGTTCCGGAAGACTGGAAGCTGGCCAATGTGACGCCTATTTACAAAAAGGGTAGGAAGGAGGATCCTGGTAATTACAGGCCAGTTAGCCTGACTTCAGTACTGAGTAAGGTAATGGAAAAGTTCATATTGAGTGTCATCACGCAGCACTTCCAGGATGGCCAGGGTATAAGACCCAGCTAGCATGGGTTTACTAGGGGTAGGTCGTGTTTGACCAATCTGATCTCCTTTTACGACGGGGTGACCCGCCTGGTGGATGTGGGTAAGGCTGTGGATGTTGTCTATTTGGACTTCAGCAAGGCCTTTGATACTGTCTCCCACAACATACTCCTGAAAAAGCTGACAGCTTGTGGCTTGGATAGGAGGACTCTTTGCTGGGTTAGGAACTGGCTGGACGGTCGGGCCCAGAGAGTGATGGTGAACGGTGCTGCATCCAGCTGGCGGTCAGTCACTAGTGGTGTTCCTCAGGGGTCTGTGCTAGGACCAATGTTATTCAATATTTTTATTGATGACATGGATGTGGGTATTGAGTTTTTCATCAGTAAATTTGCGGATGACACTAAGCTGGGAGCTTGTGTTGATCTATTGGAAGGAAGGAGGGCTCTCCAGAGGGACCTGGATCGGATGGATAGCTGGGCAGTATCCAATAAAATGAAATTCAATAAGTCTCAGTGCCGAGTCCTGCATTTTGGCCGCAACCCCCCCCTGCAACAGTTGCAATGTGATTTGTCTTGCCTCTTTCTTTGCAAATGTATTTATGATATTTTACAATGTAGGTTGACATCCTACCTACTCTTTCTAAAAGGTTTTTCAAATCTCCAGAATTTCCAAGTTCCACCTTGATTCACTGATGTTCTTTTTTCATTCTTTTGATATATCCTTATACTTGAAGTAATGTGTCTGTCTTCTCCTATACCACTGTCTTTCTGTCATTACTGCTTTTTGTTAGGGGGAAAAAAAGATAAAAGGTTCCTCATACTTGGCTTATGTGAATTTCACATTATTTTTGTCTCAGAAAAGCAGGAATTCCCTCCTTGATCTGTAATACCAATGTTTTCTATAAATAGACCTATTGCTTACTAGTAATGTCTCATTATTAAAAAAAAAAAGACATTTTCTATTTCAGTGAAACTTGTCACTTTACTTACAGTGAAAATAGGACTGCTTCATTTTGCTTCATTTTTTATTAGTGCAAGGGTTTAAGTGTTTCAGTTTCTTCCAAATGAGCATTTTATTGAAAGGCAATCTTGTGACTTAATCTCATGCCTCTGGAAAAAAAGAGCTGTGCAATCTCTTCTCCTCTCTGACTAAAAGGTCACTTTTAAAAACCTTTGGGGTTTTTTCCCTACTTTGTAATATTCTTTATGTTGACATGTAGCTCTATAAATAGACATGGGAATATTTCTGGAGGTTGATTCTAAATATTTTTTTCTGATATTTTTCTAAGATATTTTTGTAATTACTGGAATACCTATTTTCACTTATATGTATCTTATCTGATACTGAAAGAAGAGACTTGGAACACTAAATGGCAACTCCTGTAACCTTCTACGCCTCCTTTAAATACGCACTATGTATGTGGGCTTTAATGCATGATAAGTAGTGAAACTTACAACATGAAAACATGGTTTTTTATCTCCTTAGGATCTCATGGTCCTTTGTTGCCCTTGCCAAGCCGGTACCGAATGGGATCTCGGGACACTCCAGAACTTGTTGCTTATCCATTGCCCCAGGCATCCTCTTCTTACATGCATGGTGGAAATCATTCTGGGTCGGTTGTCATGGTTAGTGGGTTGCATCAGCTCAAGATGAACTGTTCAAGGGTATTCAACCTGTTCTGCTTGTATGGAAACATTGAGAAGGTAAGACATAATTTATTAGAAACTTGGAAACTTCAGAAAAAGCCTGTCTGACATGGTCTAAAAATGTTTCCTAATAATTGGTAGAACTATTCGTTGGGCTATTTGTTGCAATGTCACTTTTTTTGCCTTATCTGTCTTAGGTGAAATTTATGAAGACTATTCCGGGGACGGCACTGGTGGAAATGGGTGATGAGTATGCTGTAGAAAGAGCAGTCACACATCTCAATAATGTCAAGTTATTTGGAAAGAGACTTAATGTCTGGTAAATATGTTTTATCAGATTAATAGTCTGCTGGTGGGCAGATGGAATGTGGTTTCAAACTAACAATATCCTGTTATTCTGTTATCATTATTGGAGTAACAGTTTCCAATTTGCAGCTGTTCATTTTGGATTTCAGCTGAACGAGGTTGGATTTAGATTAGGTATTAGGAAGAAATTCTATACTGTGAGGTTGGTGAGGCACTGGAACAGGTTGCCCAGTGCAGCTGTGGATGCCCCATCCCTGGAAGTGCTCAAGGCCAGGCTGGATGGGGCTTTGAGCAACCTGATCTACTGGAAGGTGTCCCTGCTCATGGCAGGGGGGTAGGAACTAGATAGTCTTTAAGGTCCCTTCCACCACCAAACATTGAGATTGATTTATTACTATTTATAATTGCATTTATTTACATTAATAAAGCATATTGGCATTACATGGATTGACCATTAGTAAGCTGTATTCCCTAGTGTGTCTTATTAATCTTTTCTGCATTTTTTTAAGGAAGGTTTCAAATCCAACCCATCTTTTTCTTACTGTATCTCAAATTATTATAAAGAAATGTCAATTCTCCTCTGGTTAGATCAATAATATGCAAAGTATGATAGTCTTAAATAATGAAGAGACTTTTGCTATCTATCTTTATCTACCTATCCTTAAATTCCAGTGTTTCCAAGCAGCATTCAGTAGTTCCAAGCCAGATATTTGAACTGGAGGATGGCACAAGTAGTTACAAGGATTTTGCAATGAGTAAGAACAATCGCTTCACCAGTGCTGGCCAAGCATCTAAGAACATCATCCAACCACCCTCCTGTGTCCTGCATTATTATAATGTTCCCTTGTGTGTAACTGAAGAAACATTTGTAAAGGTAGGCAATTGGAATGACAGACATACAGTGCTTTTGGGGCAGAGAAACATGCACCTGGAACATTGCGCACAGTTGAGTCCTAAATGAACTCTGGATGCTTAAAGTGTGCAGTGCTGGGCCTCTTAAGTGGAGGCAGTGGTAAAATTGCTGACAGTTAAGTGAGTTCTTTTTCAGCTCAATAAATTCTTTTTTTTTTTTTTCAAACTCTGTCCTAAAGTTAACTCTGGTTCACAAGCGGTACAACTTCTGAGCTACTGTATTGAAGTAGGAATGTCAAAAAGTAGAATTTGTTATTACTTAAATGTGTTCTTTGAGATAGTAGATGTCACAATACAAGAGCCTCGTTTTGCATGTTAAAGAGTGGTATTCTAAAGAGTTGCCTATCTAAACATATTTTTAAAATAATAAGTTGCCATAAATTCTTGCAAACTCTCCTAAAGAGTCAGAATTTTCCCTTCTGTGTGTTTCTTCCAGAAACTTGGAATTTTTGCTGATGTTTTTATATGCATTTTTACTGGAGCTTTGTCTCCTATTTTATTTTTGTGACAGTTATGTGAGGATCATGAAGTTCTCAGCTTTATTAAATACAAAGTGTTTGATCCAAAACGTAAGTAAAATTTGATCTGTTTGGGGAGTTACTTGAATTCCAGTTTTGCCCAGAATATAAGTGGCCAGGAAACATTACTGATCCCCTCTTTCCCTTTTTTATTTCTCATTTTGACAGCTTCTGCCAAAACATTGTCTGGTCTGTTGGAGTGGGAATGTAAGACGGATGCAGTAGAAGCTCTCACTGTACTTAATCACTACCAGATAAGAGTCCCAAGTAAGTAAATTTTCCTAATCCAACTGCTAGAATTTTTTTTCTGTGAAGAAGGACTTTGGGGTTCTGGTGGATGAAAAGCTGGACATGACTCAGCAATGTGCACTTGCAGGATAGAAGGCCAACCACACCCTGGGCTACATCCAAAGCAGTGTGTCCAGCAGGTCAAGGGAGGGGATTCTGCCCCTCTGCTCTGTCTTTGTGAGACCCCACCTGGAGTGCTGCATCCAGCTCTGGGGTCCTTGCACAGGAAAGGCATGTATCTGTTTGTCTCTCCTTTGGATCCACTCACAAAGGTAATTAGAGGGCTGGAGACCTCTCCTACGAGGAAAAGCTGAGAGAGAATTGTGATTACACACAGAATTAATA
>VXBA01001618.1:0-27599 GCA_013399895.1 Serilophus lunatus | reverse complement strand
CCCCTTTCAAACCCCTACACACCCCTATCCCTTCACTTCCATTATTGTCTTTTTAATTTTTTCCAATTGCCAAAATCAGCTCTGGAGTGTCAGATACTACCTATTTAAAAAACAAAACCAAACAACAAAAACAAAAAACTTCCAAACTTATGTTGTTTAAAACATGTTTGAATATCAGGGCCACTAATCATTGGGGTAATTAATTATCAGCAAAATTAGTTTTCTATCAGTAATGAATGACTGAGACCGCACACACAGACCCGAATTTGGGGATTACCTCTCTGAGCTCCTGTTCCACATCCCCTTTTATTATGCCTTCTTCAAAACAGCATCTACTGTTTATATTCACCTGGTGCAACCAATGATGCAAACCAGTTGATTTGTTCCCACCTTTAAAGATGAATCAAAGAGCTTCACTGGAACAACATATACTTTTTCATGGGAAGGAAAAGCCTTACCTGGATAGGCTTAAGAACTGCAATTGTGAGGTATTGATAAGTAAAGGAAGTACAAGCAGAATTCTTGGAGTGTCCACAGTGAAATTGGTTTCTTAACTAGGTAGTGATATTCCACACTATGACAGAATGAAGAAAAAAACCTTGGTTTGGCCAATGGCCTGTTTTTTATGCCATCTTTGTGCTTTGTTTTGCTCCCATACTAGCAATATCATGCATACAATCCAAGACTATTCAGGTCTCCTCCAGTGTTGGAATTCCTGCCATGACTGTGCTCACTGAAGCATTCCCTAAACCAAGGAAACTCAAAATTACTCATGTAAGTATATCCTTCTACAAATTGTTTCAACACTGTTATCTTTTATATGCCAAACACTTATTAAAACTTGGAGTACTGAATGGCTGTTTAGCAGGCTCAGAAATCTGATACATCAAGTATTGGATAATTGTCATATCTTTCAGATTTTTTCCCCCTTGTATTCAAAGTCCTTAGCAGTCTGTTTCCTTACACAAACTAAAATCGATTATATAGATACCCTACACCAGTCTTATGGGGTTTTTTTCAAGTTACTTCTTGTCTTGGCTTCTTAGGTCCAAGTATTACCATAACTGCTGTGTGTTCCTTGACATAAATAAGGTTTAGGTTTTCCTTTGACGTGGTTAGACACAGGTGCTACTTGCTTTTATCAACAACTGATGATCTTCGAATTAAAGACTGACCTGCTGGCTATCACTGTTTTTCTCTATAGTCCAAATTTTATGATGTCATCTTCCATTGTAATAAGTTGACCACTGTATTAGGAGTGCATGGTGAAGAATGCCACGAATGAACCAAGGGCACACTAAACAGTGTGTGGATTTTGTCTCCAGCTGCCTGTTAAAACAGTACAATTTGACTGGGCAGAAGTCACAAAATCTTCTTTATGGCCTCTTCCAATAGAACTTAATGAATTTCTGTGATACTAGAGCATGCCATTTTTAAGCATACCAATAAAATGATATTAAAATGGTTCCAGAGAACTAGTTTGGGACTCAGCATGTTAAATACTTTAGAGAGAAGTCTTTAATTTTTAAATGTTTAATTCCTAATTTAAAGAAAGGCTAACTATCGCGACTATTTTCTTGGAGCAGCCATTTAGGGAATAAAGTTAAAAGACAATATGCTTAAGTCACTTTAAGGCACTCTCTTCACAACCTGGGTACACATCAAAGCGGCAAGCTCCAGCGAACTATATAATATGTGATTGATACATAGTAAAGAATATATTAAATATGTACTAACTTACTTATTTCATCTTCCCAGGGATATCATGGCACTATTATTAGAGGAAGTACATGCACGTTTTCTCATGTTATGTAAGGTTTATAAATTTCCATTTCAATTTTAGTAACTGTTATATTAAAATGCTATTTTATGTTTAAGTTTTTGGTATTTCGGGGAGAGTTTGTTCCTTCATAAATTTTATTACTCCCTTTATGAATAGTGGGAATTGGGCCAGAGATGCCAGTATGTTCCTATTAAGGACTACATGTTTTAGCTAATTTTATGTGGACAAAAATCTAGATATGGTATGTTTTTGTCCATGACAAAAAATCTTGAAATAAGTTAGCAGGAGACAATTCCCAGGGCAGCTCAGACAAGTAAAATCTTTTCACTTGCTGTTGAAACAGAGACCATATAACAGAGGTCATATCGGAATTCCCCACTGAGAAACCAATACAAAGCACATGCACACTCATGAAATTTGGGGCAGAGGGTGCGGGGAATAGAAGAATTTATTTCTGTTGTTGTTTGTTTGATTTTGAATATTTCAACAAGAACAAGGAATTTCTCCTCAGTTGCTGATACAGAATAAAGATCTATTGGTTAGTCTTATTTTGCCAATAATGATGACAATTAAAATCTTACCTAAGCATAATGGATATATGAAATTTTAAGTTGAAGGAAATATCTACTACACATATCATGGCATTTTTATTTTCCCTCTGAGTAGCTATGATGGACAGATCACACAGACCCTCTCTCAGGGGAATGTAAGAAGAGAGACATTTATTTGAAAGGCAGAGGGGCTTATATAGGATACAAAACTCAGAGGACAGACGCTGGTATTTTCCCACAGCCTTTCAGTCCTGGGTTAATAGGTATCTCTTTCCCAGGTGTGACAATCTTCTTATCAAAGTCCCTTCCTTCTCCCTGGCCCCTCAACCCCCAGGGAGGCAGACTTTCTATCTTTGCAGGCCCCTTGTTGTGTGATGTGTATTAATCTAATCCCATGAGCCCCAGAACTACTTTCAAGTCTTGGTCTGTTGTCTTTTTGCTCTGCAATTCCACTCACAACAAGTAGCAGGGTTTGAAATAAAATGAATTGCAGGAATTTCCACATTCTTCATGCAATAGTGAATTAAAATATTTGCTTCATAAAAGTGAACTCCTAAAGCCTGTCTTTCATAGAAATCAAATACTCATATCAGTGATCATTTAATCTCAACTGGTTCTACTGGCCTAGTTCTGAAAGAACAACTAGGGGAAAGAAACACCACTATTTTTAGAAGTGCCATTAACATAGAAACAGCCAGCATTGCATTCTGTAATTCTAATTTCAAAAATGCTACTAAAAGTAGCAGTTTGGAGTGACAGTTCATCTACTGTTCTTATGAAATCTAAAAATAAACAGTGCTCAAAATGCTAGTAACTCTGCATGTAAATCACTTACATTACTTATTATTTGCAGACATTATTTTTTTCTCTGACACTTATGTACTACACAAATCAACCTAGTATATACAAATCAACAGTTATTCAATTAACATAAAAATAACGGATGTCACATGAAATGTCATTTAATGTCAGGTCTGGAATGATCAAATAAATTGCCTCATCAGTTTAATTAACAAAAAAAGGTAACCAAGTCAAATTAATGTACTTCAAATTATATTAGATCTATTTTGAATGGGATTGCATTGTTGAATTTTAATTGGAAATTCACTTTACAGGATAAGGAAATACATTATTTTACTTCAAAGCTCAATACTATGCAGACAGGAACAAAATTTCCTGAGCATCTTAGAGAGAATGGGATAAGCTTCGGTGTTTTAGGGTCTATGAACTGCTATTTAATTATTAGATTTATAATAAAAAAAAATTATTTTTTAAAAAACTCTTAGATCTAAGTTATCGAGAATTCTCTACAATTTTAAGTGTTCTAGTGATTATTATTAATGGCAAAAGGCTGCACTCCATGATGCTAAGAATTGTACAGAGAGAGGAGAGAACCTTTGAGGAGCTCAGGATAATGGTGATCAAAAAAAATATTATTCCCCTTTGTGGCGATAGCTGAAGCATAGAAAACTCATGTCTTGAGTGGTTGAGAAGTTCAAGAGATATGTGGCAGAATTGGGGCTATATGTCACATCTTAGTCTCAGTAACATAACCTCATAATGATCTTTCTATTTTTCATTTTTCACTTCCTCTTCATGTGAGAAACAAAGAATAAGTTCATGCTGTTAAAAGGTTTTAATTAGAATAGTCTGGTGGGATTTTTTTTCTGAATACTGTCCTTTGATGGCAAAATAGGAAGAAAAAATGGTTAAGTGAAGGAAGTAAAAGCAGTAAAGTGATTTTTGGAGAAATGCACAGACAATGTTTGCAGCCACAGAAAGACCAGCAGAAAAAGAGATCTCCTCCTAGAAATCGAAAGCATTCTCCCTTAGCATATATACAAGATACTTGATACCGAGAAGTGAATTTATGTATTGTTTTGCATTATCTCTATTAATATATCTGAACAAGCTAAATATGAAGGAATCACTGTAGGATACCCTAAATCATTAAAAATCAGGGAAAAAAAGCTATCCAAATTTTCCCAGTACCTAGTTCTGCATGCCATCATTCTGAATCATATTTTGAATTCAAGTTCAGTTGGCTAACCTCGCTATATTATTCATATTTCAGAAAGGGGTACCTCAAATCTTTAAAGCTTAATTCAGTTATAATCTTTCATATTTGAAGTGGGTTCAGTATTCTCTTTGCTTCCTCATAAGGTTGAAAAGTTGTCTCTGAGAAATGGAAGCATGCTTTCAAGCATTTCATGTAAACAATTGACATTTAACATCTCTACTAGAGGAGAAAAGGACTTAGTACCTTAAGTTATTCCTACCTGAGTGTTATTCCTACTGTCACTACTACTGTAGTTATTGCAAATTCCTTTCAGCTAAAAAGTTGTTTGCACAATCAAATTGACATGTGTGTCTATACATTTACATAATTCAGTCAATCAACAGAAGGTTGTAGAAGAAAAAAAAAATTAGAGACATACAGTCACTGCTTTGGCAACCTCTCTCAGTTACCTGGCATCCTGGAATATTTATAAAAAATGAGTTGGAATGGATGGAATAGCACTCCTCAATACTCACTAGTTGCATGATCTTTTGGGTCACAAAAGCATAGATTCCTTAAACCTTCATGAAAAGAACAGATATTCAAATATTCTAAATGTCAGGAAGAAAAAAAAAATATTTTTTTTTTAATTTACTTTTAATGAAATTAAATTTCATCTTCGGAATCTTTCTATAAATTGTTGTGAATGTGGTGGTATAATGCCACATTGGCAGAAGCAAATGACCAATGTATTCACTTAAGGCTTTTGCAAGTTTTCAATTACCAAATTAAACAATATATTGCTTAGGTTTAGCATTTAATAACATTAAAAATATGTTTAGCTGGTAGAATAGTAGCAGTGCTTCAGAGTCAGTGTTTGGAATTTTCTACTGATAGAAAAAACTTTGATTTTTTTCTTAAAAATAACTTTCAAACAAATGTGAGTTGACCGTATATCATAGTTGTCCTCTCTGGCTTTCTAACTCAAAAGAAACAAATTGTAAGAAAGAGACTTAAGGACATTTTACATTGACTCAACTGAAACAATTTAACTATGCTAACTTGTTTATTTGTCAGAAGTTTGTTTTTCTTCTATATACCAAGCCTAAGCACCATTTCTAGTTATGGAAACTCCAATTTTTAACTGAATCATAAAAATATATCTGTTAACCCATGTCCAGACTTATGTTTTAAAAGCATAAAGAAATTGATTACTTCCCCAGTGAGAGCAGAATTTTCAGAAAGCTTGAAGTTGACCAGGAGATTGCATTACATTATTTGAGTGAGCGAGAGAGAGATATCTCGAAACCCGGTGACACTGACGTGTCTGAAATGGCTTTGCATCTGAGAGTATTTTCCCTTATTCGTATTCAAGCTTTTTTTTTTTTTTTTTGCCTTGCTTCCATCTCATAACATATAAATAGTATAGAAATAATTAAAGCTCTGTTATTGATATATATTTTAGTCACAATTTGTGGCCTTGTTGCATATTTCAGAATCAGCAGAAGATCTCACTATAAACAATCATTCTCTGAATTAATTTATTGTCTGAAAAAGATCAACTTTGGCAGGGTTGTTAAGCAGAGAAAAAATAAATGAGTTGGATGAAAATACAAACATATGTTGCTTTAAACTCACAGCCAATGGTATTTAAACCCTATTTAAATTAGACAGATTTTCCCATAAGAGTAAAGAAGAAGAAAGAAGCAAGTGGAATGAGTAAACACAAAAATGTCAGATAAAGTTCTTTATAGTTTCTGTTTACAGTGGCATGTGATTGCCTTCTGCAGTGTGGTGTTGGCTATATAATTATGCTGCATGAATAAAGAGTTCTAATTGCAGCAGATGAAGTTGATTATTTATCTGCCACTATGCTGAAGACATTTGATTTTACATGCCTACAGCACAGAGGTGTGTACAAATCAAATAGCTTTATAAAGTTGTTGTGGCACTCTCCTGAACTGGTTCAGCAGAGAAATATTTCTTATGTATTTAATGCTAGTAGTAATGGAACAGTACCTCCTCATGATTTCTGTACATTTATTGTGGGACTCAATTCTTATGAGATTTCTATTCATCTTGGTTTACTTCCATAATTCACACGAGGATAAAAGCAGAACTATCTTCCATTCCAGGAAGATGATTGACACCCAGAGTTTACCTACTCAAACACTATTATGTGTGATTATGACCAAATCAGGAAAAATAACCTTGTAAACTGGTCAAAGGTAGGAAATCTATGTAAATAGAGTTCATAAAATTTTCATGAGTACATGACATGAAAAGTGCAGATTTCAGTCTGTCTACAATTACTTAAAAACGGGTCACTGTATGTTAGAGCTCAGTGGATGAAAAATGAGTGGAAGGGAGGTGTGTCGGGATGTTGTCAACCATACCCCTGACTAGAAACAGCAGAAAGAAAGGAAAAAAGATGGTGGAAGATAGAAAATCTAAGACTTGACAGGCTGAAGGTATTTTCTTTGAAAATTCCTAATGAGAGAATGTTCCTATAAACAGCTGCACAGAACACATTTTCATAATTGTTCAGAAGTCTTATTTCTTTGATTATCTTTTTCTAGAACAAATTATGCTTGAAGTTAGTCTTTTTGATAGTGCTTGGATGATAATGGGGTAATTATACACACTTTTATAAATTGCTATATTAGTTGGAATGACCCGTTGAATATACTTCTCATAGAAAAATTCATTTTTACGCCTTTTCTGTTTTAATCATGATCATGATCCCTGGAAGAATATTTTTTATTTCAGTTGAGTTTTTAACCTTATACATTCAAAGTTACTTACAAAGAACCATGTCTGTAACTCTTATCAGTTATACTTAAAATTTTTTTTTCAAAATACTAAAATATGTGTTATTGTTCTCCCTCTGCAGATCTACAGTATCTTTCTTATAATTATTTTCAAACTTTAACTTATGAGAACTTAACTAAAATGGATTCCAAGTCACATGAACATATACACAGCCATATGTTGTAGAAACTAAAATGCACTTTCATGTAAGATATAAGAAGGCTGTAAACATTCTGCACTAAAGTAATTTGTTTGGTTGCATATGTCTCACATAAATACCATCAAAGTCTGCTTTATAAATGCTAATATCCTTTTTTCTAATTCATTAGGGAAAGGCTGGTTCAGAGTTGCTCATGGATTGCAACACCAATGCTTGGGTAACAGTATTAAGTGAATAACTGCAGAGGCAGACTTGTAAAGCAGTGCGCATTTACCTACCTAGTTCTTTTATGTATGACGTATTTGAATATACTTCTGCAAAAGATACTTAAAGGAGGCAAACACATTTAACCAAAGTAGTTTTCTTCCTTAAATAAAACCAGATGAAATAAAGATTCAGTTTACTAGCTAGAGTATGGTGTATATTGGGTTTGAAACTGATTTTTATTACAACTAGTCGGAGTTCTTGAGCTGCCAAAGTCATTGTTGCACCTCTACTTATCCTCTAAGTCTTTATTTAAGTAAAATGCTTTGTTTACAGTTTGTCTGATAGTGTGGCATCACATTAGCTGATTTTTCTTGGATATTTCTGTTTACTCTTATGTAATTTAAAAAAAAAAAAAAAAGTACCTGTTTGTACTGAAACAATTTCAGCAGTCTGGTGTTAGAGCTCTTCATGTGTCTTATATTAAAACTATCTAAATATCTAAAAAACTCCTAAGAGTTTAATTTTATCAGGCTTAAACAGGTAGATTTGTCCTTTATTGTGGCAACCAGAACCAGATTAATGAAGGAGACAGAGTAAGAAGGGGCTTCAGGAGGTGTCTAATCCAGTTTAAAGGGAGGGTCAGCCTGAGTCTAGATACAGTTGCTTGAGTCTTTAGCCAGCTGGGTCTGGAAAACTTATTAACAAGTCATTATTAACAAGTTATTAACAAGCTTGGCTGTTCTAATGGTGAATAAAGTCTCTTCCTATCTATTCTGAGCCTCTCTTCTCTAAATTAATATCTTTTATACCCAGTCCTTGGGCTCTGTTTTCTGATCTTGCTTGAGTTTTTCATTACCTTCCCTGTGTTGGGAGGACAACTGTATATGGTCTAATCTATATGTTGTCTGATGACTAGGGAAGTAATCACTTGTCTCAATATTGTGCCAGTGATGCCCAGGGTGCTGGGCATCTTTGCTGCTGGGGTGTGCTGGTCGCTCACATCCAGGAGTGGTGAGCTGTGTGCCTGGGGCTCCCAGAACCTTTTGAGTACAGCTAAACTCCAGCCTGTGTTGTGGCAAGGACCTTATTTATATTCTAGGGTAGATGAGGTGCAGGGTGGGGAAACATTGATGGAACAACTTTGAGGACCCAGCTACTCAATGTGTTTTCTAGGTGTCATAAAAACAAAAAGTGAAAGTTTTGAGATGTTAGGGAAAACATTTTGCATGGTATTTACTGACTGAATAGCTGAATAGTGATGGGTATTTAAGATAAATAGTATTACCTATGGCATGTTATAGCATGCAGCTGTCTGCTTTGGAACAATGATGACGTTACTGCTTTTCTCCCTGGTATATCGTCCAGAAAATAAAGAAGTACTAGCAAATCAATAACATGACTGGCTGGGTCTAGTGGAGGGTCTGAATACTGTACTGTATTAGGAGAGTTCTTCTAAGGATTTAAGTCTCTTTGATAACCAGGCAATCTTTCAAGTCATGCTTCCTCGTAACAATAGACATTAGCTCCAACACTGATAAATAACTCAATTTGTAAATGATCTTTCAAGACCAATAAAAATTATTTTGTCCTTTCTCAGCCTACTTACTGAGCCAAGTACATAGTACTCTGTGAATCAGTAGGTGAATTTCCCTTTCTTTCATACTAGATATAAATTTCTGTGTTCTCACATTGCCTTATATTTTTTCTCTCTTTATTTTCAAAATGGTGATTAATCGACCTACAGCTTTTAATATTCAAAGCTGCATGACTTTTTCTCATTATGCAATCAGTAAAATTAATGAACGACAGCTCTGCACCACCAGGACGCCTAGCTGAATAGCTAAAGGACTATCGAAACAGGTTATTTGTGGGTCACTGCCAGGATGGATTTAATTTTATAGCACAGAATATTTCTTCTAATATAGAAAAACGTTTAGTGAATATTTTTGTATTAATGAAAGCCGTTAAATTTATGCTACTTCATATTTGGCATAATTTCAAAATGTCACTGCTGCACTTGGTTAGTTTATTTCTAAATTCATTTCAGTGCATAACAACAAGAAGGGAGAAATTAGAAGAATTTGAAATCTTGAAGAGTGAAACTGATGGTTCTTAGAAATGGCAGATCAGTTTGGATTAGCCTGTAGATCCAGAATATTCAGTGCAGATACTTAATTTTTTCTCCTGTGGGATTTGCAGCAAGCCTCAAATCGAGATACACAGTTCATCCCTCTTTAGGTGAATCCAGGGCTGATTCTCAGATAGATGGAAATGATAATTTTTCTCAGCATGTCTCTGTAGCACCTTCATGTTAAGGTTCACAGTGAAAAATGAATGTGAATGATGCTTGCATTTTCATATACACAGTTACTCTAGACACATAAACTAGAAATTCTGTATTGAGCACAGCTGAAATTAACCTTATAGTATCATCATTATTTTTCCTTCTGCCATATGACAGAGGTTAACACTATGTTCTCATGTGTTGGAGTTATTACTCACCACAGATGTACACAGATGATGGGCGATGTGATACAAAATGCCAGCTCCAGAAGAAAGCCAAACTGATCATCAGATTTGTCAGAGCCTGCATGGTATCACTGAGTTTGCTACTCTAATTGTGGGTTAGATGAACATAGTTTCTGATTAAATTATGATGATAACCATAGTATAACAGTAACATCAGAAATGTGTTCTAAAAGGTAGGGAAATACTATTCAGGTTACCTTGTGAATATTTTGATATAATAAAAGACAGTCTGGAAAAGTTAAGAGGATATACTTCTCAGGTTAGTCTGAGAAGAAAGGAGAAATCTCGAGGAATTGCTGAGAAATCACTATGCTTGCAGGGCTCTCTGTGGGCTTTAGCTTATTAAAAACCAAAGAACATTACTAGCATTGGATCTCTGCCTTCTTCCAAAGGAAAGACTAATATAGTAACAAAGTGGACCTTTTAATGTGGGATTAAAATCTAGTTTCTCTGCACAGAATCAGATTACCTTGCTGATCAAAAAAAAGAATAAATTAGAAACTATGTAACATTTTAAAGAAAATTAATTGTTACTAGGAGATTTAGGGTTATTACCCTGAAAATTCAGCTCATGGAAAGGACATATGGAACTGTTGTATGCAATACAAGTGTGTTGGTGATTTTAAGGCTTGGGCATGGCTAGAGGAGAGAAAAGAAAGAGATACTTATAGAAAAAGTGAAAAAAATATCCTGCAGTCATATACTTTGTGGTCATTAAAATGGGCTTTTAAATTTAGTCATGTTTGGGAACGAAACACATGCAGATATTTGAATACTAGTAATACCCACCTGTCCAGAAAATTCTTAATTATTTAATATCTTGAAATATCTATCCTCAGAGACTTTAGAAGTGCTCTCATCCTAGTCTAATGCTGATCATTTCCTTAGAAAATAGTGTGTCATTAGACAGAAACAATAATGACTTCTATTTTTAAAATCGTTTTTGACACATTTTATATATATATATCTCATATATTCTCTTAAGCCTTACTAATCGTTCACATAAAGGTCTCAGTCTTAAAAAAAATTGTTGTCAGACTTCTAATTTCTTGTTTCCATTAATCACAAAGAGATTAGTTCTTATAAGTACTTCTCTCAGAGTGATGAAAATAAATTGAGGCTGTGAATTTGTAATCTGCGAACTAAGAAATTTTATCTACTACTGCATCTCAGTAAACAAAGATATATAAAATTTCTACTAGAGCTAAGAGAAAATTGCATGTACATTTTCTTTTTTATCTTTTTTCTTCTACTTTTTTTAAATGTTTTGTCACTGAACCAAAAAATTGGAAAAGTCAGCCAAGATAAAGACAAATCAGAATTTGTCAATTAAATGAATTCATTTGGTTTTGTCAATTAAGTATTTCATAAAATCTGAAATGAAACTTGAAATTTTCAGATTATTTAGCCCTCTTAAGAATTTTTATTCTTTTAAATTAATTTTAAAAACGGAGACATTTTTAAATGGACATTTGAAATTTTTCATTACAAAAAATATAACAAGAATTTTGGACATTCATGACTGATAACTTTCCTTTATCTTGTCTGTGCCAGAGAACATCCTGATCTCTCTGAGTAGCTATTTCATTGCTAGTAAATAAAACATGCAGAAACAATCTAAAAAGATTGCAACACTGAACATATTCTTCCAGGGAAAGGGAAGGGATTGCATATTCTCCTATTCAATCAGAAAATCTCACATCCTGGTGGCAAAACATTTTTTTGTACTTAGGGGTCTGATCAGTTTTTCAAAGAAGTGATCTGGAGCTTCTGCTTTTACTTCAGCATCATTTCAAAATAAGACTGAATTGTGCTCTGGGTTTTAAAGAGCTACAGAGTATTAAGTGTTTTGTCCCTCTGAATCAGGGCTGTGTAGGCTGTGTAGATAAGGGCAGTATCTCACCCTCAGCCTCCTCTATGGCTGGCTTCAGCAACTAGCAGTTTAGTGATTCCTTCTTCAGCCAAAGGAAGTTTTAGATCCAGTCCTGACACACGAAAATTTTTTCAGTATTGCTGTTTGGAGCATATCACTGAACACTAGAATTTAGATTGTGCTGAAAAAGTAAAATAATTAAAGATGCAGAAGGCTGAATGTAGTCCTGAATTGGTCTAAGTGCTTGTCTTCACTTGTCCACTTAGCAAATTATCAGTCACTTATGAGATAGCAAATATGAAAGTTAAGGAAAAAAAATAAAAACTTTGGTCACTCTCAATAAAGGATAAAGCATTTTTTCTTCTCTCTCCTTTTCAGAAACATTAGTGGTAGGGGATACTGTAAGAATAGTGTCTTCTCCAGCCCTTCAGCTCCATTAGTAAGAGGGACATAAAATCAGGACCATTTTACTGTACACAAAATTGGAAACATTTTCCTAAGTTTCACATGGACTTTTAAATTTAAAAAAAAAAGAAAAAAAATCATTGTTCCTAGCTTTTCACTTACTTTTGAAATATCTCTAGAAAAAGATTTAAGACACAAAATGTCATAAATTAGATTTTCAAAAGTTGCTTCATTTTGCCTCACTTCTGAAATGAAGAATTCTTTCTATAAAGTGTTCCCTAGAGCATAGTCAATAAAAGTAAATGGATTGTTTACAGACATGTTTACACGATCTGAGATTATAAACAAGTTAATTTAATTAATCAGTGGGAGAGGAGAATACTGACATATTACACATAAATTTCCTACCTCTGACCACCCAGATTCAACAGTGAACAGTGACTTATTCATACACCAAACTTGCTGAGTTTTATGTTTTGTGGTTTTTTTTCTTTCTCAGTGCTTCGCGTGCAGAGAATATATGTTCCCTAGTAAATGAACCTTAAAAGTAAGTAATATATTTTCATTTAAAAGGGAAGAACAAAGTCATCTATTGTAGGTATTTATGAATTCCTTATGATTCATGTTATTATATTGTGCAAGACAGAAGACTTAAGAGAAGTTACAGATTTTGTCAATCTGGCCTTCAGAGGTCCTTGGAGTGAACGACTTGTCTGTAGTACAAAAATAAAGAATGAAAACAACAAGTTGTGGTATAATGTAGAAGAGAACGAACTGTTTCAGAGAAACTGTGTGAAGGTAACTGTTAGCCTTATAAAAAATACAGTTAGTTACTGTTATTTACCCAACCAGACTATTCCAGCAGAGGCAGTTTTCCGTCTTTCTATAGAATATGCTTATGTTGAAAGGTTTATATTGTCTAACATTCAAATGTAGTAAGAAAAGCCAGTGCAGCCTAAAGATGAGCTACATCATGGAGAGGGCTTCTGAGGAAATCTCTATAGGGTTTAATGATCTAGAAAGGGTACAAAGGATTAGAATACACTGGAATGGATCTACTTTAGCTGCAGTATTTGAAGTCTTATTTGAAAGCTTCAGAAATTCAGGCAGTTTTTGGTCAAGTGTCCTTGTTTGGATATCTACACAATAGATGCCCAAAGAATTACTCAGCTAATGACATTGAGGACAATAATTTAAGTTTCCTACTCCAGTCTGTCAGTCAAAAGAAGTGAAAAGCAGTCAGAGCTTACTGAAGAGAACATCAGGCAATACTTATAGGTGTGAGAATACCAAGGAGTGGATTATTTGAGGTCTCTTTAAGCAGCTTTAATTTTGGTATATGATCACTGTTGCACTGCTACATTTTTGTCAACAAAGTGGACAATGTGCTTGAAAGAGAGAACACAGTCTAATTAGAACCAAAGCCTGACAAATCTTATAGTTAGTGCAAAAGAATTCAAACATTACTTTTCAAAAAAATATGTAAACCAAACCAATTTCCAGTAATACGGTTGAGGTAGAAAGGAGGAATGTGCTCCATTTAAAAAGTAAAAGCTGGAGTGCTCAGTAGATGTAATGTCATACCAGGATGGTGTAGATTTGTGCATTATGCATGTTATAATGGGCAGAGCAGGTTGTATTTCACTTGTTGGAAGATCTCTGAACCCCCGGGGAGATGTCCAGTGATAGATTGTTACAAAATGTCATCTGACAGAAGACAAAAATGCTCCTTGCCTGTAGAATCTGATGTGCTTTTCCTGTCTGAAACATTCAAAAGTGTGTTTTAGAAAACGATGCAAAAAAAGAAGAGAGAATCATAGTAAGGAATCAAGACCATCTTGTCAAGATATGCAAGGAAGACAATGCAGAAGATTTCACCTGTATTCATGTGAAGAAATGTTCAGCCATAACTTGTCAAAATTAGGATATGAAAAGGGAGAACATATCACACGATACATGTCTGGCAAAATACAAGGAGCCTGTTAATCTGACATTTGATCTGCTCAGTATTTTTTGTGTCTTCCTTCTGAATGTTTAAGTAGCCACGGACGGAAGGAACCTTGCAGGCCTGTCTTGAAAAATGTCTCTTGCAAAAATGTACTTCCAAAGGGTGTTTGGCTATTTTGAATTGTGAAGTATGTAAAAGTAGCATGTAGTCTTACACTACAATGAAGAGGTCTGTGTCATAAAATCAATGACTGTAGATTACTGCTGGTAAGAAAAACTTGTTAGAAATCTCTTGTGGCCAGCGATGTACATTTTAAACGCCTGTGAAGGCTAAGCTATTTTCTTAGCCCTCTGATTCTTTGGTCTTGTTAATCAACATCAAAAAGTCGGTAATTTACAAGTAGATCACTTGGTGAATACCTATCTTAAGAGCTCTTAAGTGCTCTTCTTTACTAACTGACATAAGTTGTTAGTATATTGCTTTAAAGCGAGAAAGGACTTCACAGCCAAATATAATAAAGTCAATCTGGCTTTATGATGTTATTGCTAGAATGTTTTCCTGACCATCTTTGAGCAGCTGAGGTAGTAATTTTCTGAAGAAACAAAAAGTCCATCCACCTTTCAAGACTTCCTTTATTACTGATAGGCTCTAGCAGTTTCCAGCTATCCTATCTTGTCTACATCATATAGGTATAGTGGTGTCCTATAGTAAGCATCTGTAGAAAGCATGGGTTTGGTTCTTTTATGAGTTTTCTACAAGAAAAAAACCCCCAAAACAGTGTTCGTATCTGAATGTGAGATTCAACCGTCTCAGCACAAGGTCATGAAATGCTTTCAAATATTTATGTCTTCTTTTTTTTTGAAAATAACTCCATATAGAAATGTGTGTGTCTGTTCTTTAGAATGTTTATAAATATTCTACTATCGTTTTTGGAAAAATTATATTTTTATTTCTGAGAAATATACAAAACTTAGTGATTTTTTCAGAGGAGACAGCTGATTTTTGGCAAGGCTTGTTTGATTTCTCAGTGCAATGAGGAACTCTTAATGGTGTGAAAATATGCAAGCTGAAATTTAATAGACTAAGAAAGGTAAAAAATCCAAAGTTATATAGGCTAGGACAGATTGTGTTAGGGTTTTCAGGAACAGTAATGATGGGGCTGCAAACTCCACGCGAGGAAATCCTGGAACTACTAAATATAGGAAACTGGACTGAAAAAAATAGAATTAAGTAAAAAGTTTTAGAATGAAAATCCTCTAACCCCCTCCATTTCATATTCCTTATCCTTCCAATCCCAGGTATTGGAAGAAGTAGGCTTGATGTGTCTGGTCTGCCTTAGTTAATCAGTTTATCAGTATACTAGAAGTTTTTGTTATGATGTGTATTCAGCTTTGGTTTTATCTTAGCCTTTTTGTGAGGTTGCTTCTCTTAGTACGACTCCTCTTTTGTCTTAAAGAAAGGTGTATATATAACAAATGTAGGCTCATAAGGAACTTATTCTAAGAGAAAAATGATGAAATCAGGCTTTTGTAAGGCAGCATACATCAAAAAAAAAAAAGCTTTGAGTTGAACTGAGTGCTTAATCCACAAAGAAAGGAAAAGCATCTTTAAAAATACTTCATGTTTACAAATGTGAAAATATACAATGCTTCGTTGTTTTAGTTTTGTTAAAATAAATTAGTATTGGGTTAGTAAACTGTAACTGGAACTTGATTCTCATAGAATCTAATCACATCTTTGATATTGATGGGTAATGTAGGAATAGAATAAGAGTTGCTTAAACAGATTCTGCTCACCTATTTTGGAACTTTCACAGTGCATCCACTAAATACATACATGGGTTTTTACAATGACTAGAAGGACTATTTTCACAGACCGGACCTGAACTGTGGTTTTACACTTCATAGAGTTAATGCCTTATTTTTGAAACAGTTAATTTATGGAAATTCTGTATTATTTGTGGTAATACTACTGGGATCTTGGTACCTCAGTTTTCTGTTTGTAAAATGCGTGTGTTAGGTGACAGGAAATTCTCAAGACAGAGACTATAAAATTCCACATATTATGGTTTCCTAGTTTTTGCTGTGTCCGAGTTTTGTTGATCATGATAGTAATTCACTATTCATTATATGCCATTTGTTGACTAGCACAGATCCTTCTGTTGATAGTGAGAATTCCTTGTGAAAAATCTACCTTACATAACATTTTCTCAGGCATTTCTATTAATAAATATGCCCCTATTTTTCATAAAAAGTGAGTAATAACTTTGAACTGCTCTTCAGCTTTTAGCAGCCATGTTGATGAGTGCTTTCCTACTTCTAGGCCAGCTGTAATAATAGGCAAGAGGAGGTTTTGGCTTTTGCTCAATTTTAGTACACAGTATCAAGGCCATTTTAGAGAGTTTGTTTCTCCTTTTGCCATCAAGAATCTAAGCAACAATATAACCACGGAGTAATGAAAGAGGACAATTACTGGTTTCATCAGCTGTCAATTGAAGCCATATGGTCCAGTCACTAGAGAGGTGCTAAGTGATGCACTAGTAATTCAGATACAGATGAAACCACTTTTATGGTATAACCTTCATGCAGGGAAATTATACTCATTTTACAATTAATCGACACATTCATTTCTATGCTAGTGAATGACTTTTCTGAGATAAAGATTAATTACAAAGTTTTTCACTCTTGCTAATAAACTAGTCCTAAAATATTGTACTTTTTTGTAGTGTACTAAGTATTTTAAAATCTGATTAATTTTTATTGTCATAGAATATGAGAGCTTAGTCTTTGCAATAAATAAGAAAGAAAAAATATGGATGAATGCAAGTCATGTTAGACATCTTTCACCTGCTGCTTTGGAAGACTAGAAGACAGCAGTGTGGTTTGAATGTTTTTGTATTCTTTGTGACTGACAAGTCCTTGATAGTTATACTTTGGATAAGAAAGATACATATTGCCTTGAAGAGTATTAATTGCTGTGGGAAAAAAAGGAAACCAGTAGTTAAGGGCAGAATTCTCAATGGCACAAACAGTACTAGAGAAAATTTTTCCTTTACTCTGATAATTGAAAATTGTACTTAACAGCAAACCCAACTGTATGCTAACCACTTTGTACACTCTAACAGAAGATTTCCAGTGAAGTGCCTCAATGCAATTTTTTAATGCAATGGTAAAGAATTCTGTCTAGATGCATGTTGTTTTATTCTATTTGTGTTTTCCACATGCATTTTTCACATGTCAAAGGGTATATGCAGTCATAAAGCTTGTGTGTGGTTTGGGGTAAAATGGGATGAAGATCTCTTCCTGTAGCTGTCAAATCCAAAGAGAAGCCTGGCCCCTCCAAGGGGAGCTCAAAGAAAAGCCTTTCCTCTCTATGTAACGGGGAAATAGCAACATTTTTTTCAGTTGACTCCTGCTGACACCGCTGCCCTCCTCCCTCCCCCTTTAAGATTTCCATGCAGCAGATCATTTTTATTCTGAGTGCAGCTTCCTATCATCTTCTCCATTAAAAATGGAAAAAATAAATCCTCTTTCCACCATAAGGCAGAGTACATCTTAACCTCTCCCTGGGTAGAAAGCTGACCACTAATCCTGTGTTGTTCTGTACTTGATTACTTATCAGTCTTCTTACTTACCACTCTGAATCTATAGGGCAGCCACAATGCTGATGGCTTGGAAGCTTAGTCTGCTGATGAATGTGCCTTTGGGGAAGATAGTGTGATCGCTGAGCCTGGGAAAAGCTCTGAGTGTGTATGTGGGAGTTATGAGAAGGGAAATTAGTGAACAGGAAAACTAAGGACCTTAATGTAACTTTAATGTATTGCATAGTTTCTCTGTGTAAATGCCTGGCCATCTTTTCTGCATAGTGAATGTATAATTGTGAGTTTGGCATTTGAATTATTTTCCCCTCTAGGAAGCCCTAAAGGTTAAAAGCTTGAGGGGGATGAAAAATATTTTTATTCTCTCTGATCTATTACTTAATGGTGTTTAAAATGATACCACCCCACCAATATTAAATATCATGAGAACAAAATTTAGTATGCTGTTGGGAGTTTGGTAATTTTTTTATCATACATTCAGGAAATGTAAATAAGAAAGGGAAAAAACCAAGTTTAATGCTGTCAACGCAATAAGTGTATTTTGCTTTAGGGGTAAATTTTTGCACCTTGAAAAAAAGGAGTCTCACCAAGGTGTTCGGAAAAATGAAGGAATTAGACACACTTAATGTCTTCTTCACACATCAAAATGATTTCTGAAATATGAGGTGGCCCAAATTCATCTTTGGTTTTAAACAAAGAGTTTAGAACGGAGAGTGAGAAAAGCTAATGGTAAAACCAGCATATTTTTTCATACTCTAACTTGCTGTTGACTCCTTTCTAAGTTGAAATTAGTAAAACTGGAAATATAGAAAAATTGCTCAATTGGCTCTAAACTGTCTAATTACAGTCAAATACAGTCACAGTAATTATGTACATTGATCATCCAGAGAATTTTATTATTGGGACAGCAAGATCATCTCAAGCTTTTGTCAGGGAAAATGTCTTTCTATCATGAAAACTGTTCAGTTTTGCATTAATATACTTTATTTTAAAGGTCCACAATCTCTTATAAAGTGTAATTCCTAGTTTGGAAGCTGGTACAAATAAAATTCCAATTTTCTAAACACTTGTTGAAGTGAAAAATCCAAAAATTGACTTGCACCAACACAAAGATCTAAACTGTTGAACCTCTACTTAAGAGAACAGCTTCTTATAAAGTTGTTATGTTATCATCCTTGAGAGAAACACAGAAATTCATTTTCCAATACAAACTTTAACTTCTAGCTGTTGGCTGACTTTTTTTTGAGATTCATAATAGATTTAGGAGCTTACTGATCACTGTAAAAGTTCTCTTTGTGAGTTACTATTCAGAATGAAAACTTTCACTTCTATCCTACTGGCTTCATTAACAAGACAAATCTAGCGAGAGATGTTGGGCAGTGACGATCGCAAAAGAATTTCCTTTGAAATTTCAGTGTGGGTGCAACTGTGCAACTAACTTCAGACAAGGAAACAATACAAATACCCTGGAAAATCTATTCTTGGTCTAGTTTGGCATGGCTCACTCACTCTCTCACTACAGCCAACTCTCAAGATGTAAGTAAGGTTATACACTGCTAAAATAGGACCATATGCAATGCTAACCTCTCAGCAGTTTCAGGATTAGTTTGAACTTTATTGCTTATTCAATCTTGAACCTGCAGTATCTTTGCTTATAATTTGTTGATCTACACTTTGAAATAAGAGTGACATCTTGTAGCACCTCCTATGGCTGAAGTAACCCCTCTGGTATTAAAAGCTGGAAGCTATTTTATTGCACAACATTTGTAATTTGGGTTTGTTCCTGAAAATGACAATGATGCTATAGATGAATCTATGATGAAACCAGCAAAAAAAGCACAAGTTTACTTAAAAGGTCCTTAAACACAGGAACTTCTCCAACTTATTTGAGATCAGTTTAAGTCTTGGTGTAATGTGCTTGCAAAGAGATGCAGAAAAATGCTCACTTTCCTTCTAATTTTTTTTTTTTTGTCATTTCTTTTCTTTCACTTCAATAGTATAAAAGACCCAGATTTTTGTAACATTAAATCTCACGGGTTATGAACTGCAATTGAACTCTCAGCAGGATGGCTACTAAGGCAAGCACATCGAACAGATACTGATAGGGGAATTGGCAACAAATCCTGAAGGTATTTAATGGACTGCAGCACATTGCAATTAAAAACTTAGCTGTGGCTTCTGCTAGTGGTTTCATTTTAGTTTGATCTTTTTTTTTGTTCCCCCATCTATATCTGACTCTCAAGCTTTTACCTCAAGCAAGTCTTCCATGCTCCTGACTTGTCTGCCCATGGTAGTTCCTATACCTGACTTAGGTCATTCTTCTGCTCAGTCATTAATGTTTATTTCTCCTTTCTACTCTGACTCCTATGCTAAGTCTTGTGCTTGCCCTTGTTTCTGCCCTTACTACCCGTACTCCTTCCCAGTCAGTGCTTATTTTCTTGATTTTTTTTTTCTTCTTCTATTCTTTTGGATCTAATCTTTAGACAATGGAGCTGCCTTGACCCGAGCTTGAACATCAATGAAATAACCTTTGGGCAGAACAAACACATATCCATATCTGTTTGATGACTTGCCAGAACAGGAAGTAGTGGATATGTTAGATGATTCTGTATGGTCTCTGCTGATCTGTATAATTTGAACCAAATCTTACCCTTCCTACATCCTAATGAGCTTTAAAAATGTCAGCAGTGCTGGAGGGAACATCATAGAATGTGATCTGAAGCAGCTGTAGTTGTACATGGAGTCGGCTCTGTTCCTGCATGTTAATTTCTTCCTGATATTTCTGTCAAATCTGCAGAATGATAACATGCTGGAAGAAGTGTATGGTAGTTCACAGCCAAAAAAATTTAAAATGACCGTCCATTCTGTGGAAGTGAATATGAGTTTTGGATACAGAAACAAATCCTGTAAAAAGCTGGATAATCTGCTCTGACTCCCATCCCTCCAGTGCTTATGGCAGTGTATGAGCAGAAGAAGGGAAAGTGTATTGCTGCAGGTGGGCCTGAAGACAGCAGTATTGTAGGCCTCTTTAGAAATACTAAATCTTCATAATGGCAGGACCCTGAAGCTATGTAGACTATTAAGACTTCACCTGCCATATGTCGTGCTATGCACTGGCCACTTTCCAAATGTATATGGAAAAGATGAAGACAGAAACCTGTTACTGTAAGAGCTGCAGAAAGCTCTACTTACATGTCTACTTGCTCAATTAGCACGTGAATGCTCTGAGAGCCAAGGCAGGGAACTCAGCCTCTAGCCTTTCTCAAAGGGTTTCCTGGAGTTGTTTCAGCATGGGACTCCTTGTCAAAACTCCATCACATGTAGCTGATAGGTATAAGGGGCCTGAATACAGTGCATTTAGAGAACTAAAATAGAAACTAAAAGCCACAAGTAGTGCACAATATACTATATTAGAAAAGGGTAATATTCTCTCATCCATGCGCACATATATAGAAAATGGCAAAGTGCAGGGAACACAATGAGTCAAGTATAGTGCATAATCACTGACAAACAGCAACAATTTTTATTTGTTCAGAGAGTTCAGGCATTTTCACTTGACACAAATATAACTCATGTTTATGAGGTAGCAAAACCAGTGTCACCAGTGTTGCTATGGTGCTGTATTATAGGTAAAGTTGTTGTATTCATAGGCTATATTAAGGGAGCAACAGGAATCAGAAAAACATTTAGCAGCTCAGAAAGTTTTGGGGGAAAAATATTCCTAGATTCTTCCATGTCCTTACAGAATAGGAGGTAGTTTTGCTGCATATCTCAGATTAAACTTCTTTAAACAAAATGTAGTCCAACATGACAATTGCTATTGCAACAGACCTCGGTGTTAGAGGTTTGAAAATTAGGTTCAATTGTTAATGATTCTCACCAATGTAATTTATGGCAAACAGTGAAACTGCATTCTGAAACATGAACTTAGAAATCACTTGGATCACACATTGAAATCATACATTCCTTAATTCAACTTTTCAAACAACAAGAACTGGAACAGTTGTCATTGTCAGAACGGCCAAAGTAAAGTTGGGAAAAAACAGCTTAATGGTGCTAATCCTCAAAACCCTTTGTCATGCCCCTTTTCTCAAGGGAATTAAATGGTTCATGGCTTTAATGAGATAATCTTCATTGTTCAGATTTCTTTTTTTGTGGTGATATTCATCGTAAATGGCCTTTCAATTCCAATTATGGATATTAACACATCAGTTAAAGGTCAGAAAGTGCTCCAGGCTAGTTCTTTGTCTATCTTATACAGTCACAACAAAAAAATTGCTCTGTCAATTGCAATGAGAGGTGCTAAGACAATGGCTAAAGGTCACAGGAAATGCTTCCATAGAATGAATTGAGTTGGAAAGACAAGCAGCTATAAATAACATTTAGTGATGTTTATACCCATTTAGTTTAAGTGATACAACTGCTTAATTGGGACATTCTGAAACACATCAAGTCCACTTAAATAAACAGTCTTTTCTCATATTTAAAGGGAATAGATGGGTCTGCTCTCCTCCTTTGAATTACAACTTCCACACAACTGGAGGTTCCTCCATCCATTTCTCCAACTACTTCTATCACTACTTGTATAATTGAATCCTTCTGTTGTTCCATGCCCCAAAAGATGGTAGGCTGCTGTGTAGCCTATCTTGGTTTTTAATCTTTGGAAATTTAATATCACTGATAGAGCAGTTTCCCTTTATTTTTTAATGTGTATTTATATTTGAGGTCTATAGCCCTTTTCTACCAAAATTACACTTAGGTTGGGTTAGTGATTGGATAGTATCATTACACAGGTATCATTAACTGAAATCACATTTTCTTTTTTCAACACCAAAAGAAAAAGGACTATGTGTGCTTCTGTTCATAGTTGATCATACTTGTGAAGGGTGATGTGATTGATAGCTCTGGTGACACCTTTGGTATGTACATCTGCTTCAACCTGCTTTCAAGTTACTGTTTTGTGAAGTCACTTGGGATTAGAGTCTGTCACTGTTTTCACATCATGAAGAAATTTTTTTTCTAGACATAAATTTTAGTTTACTGTGGTCTCTCTTGCAGATACACAGGAGAAGTTGTAAGAACATAATTCTCATTGGTCAAGTGCTGGATATCCCTTACTTGGACTCTAATGCTTATGGTACTGTCCTACGTTGAAGTATATTCTATTACCATCTCTGTGAGCTGTTGAAACCAGGTGAAGCAGTGTTCCTTGCCTCCTCCCTCTGTACTATCTTCTGTTAATGGGCCATCAATGCCTCGCCCCATGACTCAGAGATAACTCCTTCCTGGACTATCTGCTGTTAATGGGCCCATCAGGCCTTATCACATGACTCACCATCCCATTGTGAGATGCTTCGCCCAGAGGGAGGAGCCAACTATTCCATCCTGGATATAAACTGACTCTGAACACCACACCAGCGCTTACCTCCTGGACTCCCAGAGGACAAGAGCTACCATTGGACTTTCTCACCTTTTTCTTTCTACAGGATCACCGCTTCAACGGAACTGCTTTGCTTGGACTGCTACCACCATAGAGTGTCAGGGTGTATCTGACTTTGTCAGTGTTCTTGTACTACTGCATTTATTTATTTCTTTTAATTTTCTTCTTCCTATTAAATTATAATTCTGACTTGCGATCTCCCACTGGTTTGATTTCAAACTAGTACAGGTAGATACAGTTAAAATGAACATTTCTTGGCTTGACTTGTTAAACCAATGCGTCCTTATTCTATTTTAAAACCTATACTGATTTTAGAGGTTGGAGGGCAGTGTTAACATCTCTGAGAATATTGTAATATGAGGCCTAGGCGCAGCAGAGCCATCATCCATGGATATTATACAGTTGAAATAGAAGTGACGGGATCTCCATGTCTGAGTTAGCAAAATGCTGATTAAACAATTCCAACTCCCTTATTCCTCTTGCAACTTCCCATTTCACAGCCAGTTAATTCCAGCAATGCTTTGACCATGGGGATGATCTGTTCTCAAGTGCAAAGGATAATTTTTTTAATATCCAGTCTTCTATGCAACTTGTGGCTTTCAGAGGGCAATACGGTACTTCTACAGTGAGTGAAACTAGAAACAAAGTCTTCCTGCTGTGAGGCAGTTAAGCACAGTTTGAAAGCTTTCGGAAACTTTGGGCACTGATTCAGTAACTTGAGTTTTTACTCAAACTGCCCAATAGGGGAGGCAGGAACACCTCCCCATATGCCCTCAAGATAAATTTTATTTGTCTATAAATTCTGCCATTTGACAAACTAGGAAAAATTTTGACTGAAGTAAAGATATTGACATATGCCTTCTTCACTGTCTTAAAATATCACACATTGCTGATTATCTGTCTCAGTTCCAGTACTTTCATTCTCAGTTCTTCCTAATCAGCTCAAAGTGAAGAGGAAAAAAAAAAAAGCATTGCACTTCAAAATCATATTTATTTTCTAAATTTGAATTGCTGTTTAATCTTTTTTCTATGATGATGACCTTAAAACTGTCTTCTAATCACTGATAAATTCAAATTTGAAGAGTATTATGCATACACAGCACTAAGTTCACGTAGTCATTTGCCACATCATAAGGACATCCGGGAAAGATTTTTCTTTTGGTTTTCCACTCTTGTAGATATAAAAATAGGTCTTTAGAAAATCCGAACAACAACACCTTTTATTTTATGACTCAGTAATACAGAAGATGTGATAATACTGTCTGAAGTTTTAACTTCTATGAAAACTGATACATTGATTTAAGACTGTCAATTAATTTAAAAATCTGCTAAAAGGAGGGGACTGTAGAGTGAGAGTTTTGTATTTTGTGAATATTTAAATTTGTGGTCCCTTTAGAATGGAAATTTTTTATTTTTTTCTTAAATTTCTATTTTTAATACATCCCTTTTTAATATCTGAAAATTATTAACCATTTCTTGCAAATTAACACACATTTGGTTGCTATATGTTCTATGTTCTACCATGGTTGTCACAATACCTGGATGATAATTCTATATCTAATAGGTTTACTAAAGAGCTGATGCTTTCCCATTTTTATTGTCCTGTTGGTGTATTTATCAGAGAATTCTGGATTACAAGCCAGAGATCCACAACAAGAAGTTTGACTTGTCAGATTCAGATGTGAGACTATGACTAAAGTGTTTTCACTTTTACCTTTGATGTGCTATTGCCACAATTTTCATCTTCTCTTTTCTGAAAAATAACAAAAAAAAACCCCAAAGAAATTATCCATTTTAGGAAGTATGATTTATTTTTGCAGAATGTTTTGATTTGTGGATGCTGAAATTGTAAGTGACCAACTATAGTTGGTTATGATATGGTTTATTGATGATACTAAACTGAGAGGTGCTGCTGACTCTCTTGAGGGACAGAGGGACAGAACTGAATAGGTTGGAGAGTTGGGCAATCACCAGTGGAATGAAAATAAATTAGAACAAATACCAGATTCTGCACCTGGGATGAAGTAATGCTGGACTTGAGTCTAAACTAGGAGAAGAGTGGCTGGAGAGCAGCCCTGTAGAAAGGTGCCTGGGAGTGTGTGGAATACATCTCATGCAAAAGGAAAGAAGCAGCAATGTTACTGAGGTAAATCAATAATTTGACAGAGTTCAAAGGATTGGATGGACTTTAATAAAGTTTAACAAGGCTATACCAGGGTTCAAAAAGATTGATATCAAGGTTCGTCTTATAAATGGAAAAAAACATAAAGAGGAAAATGAAGTTAGAATTGATTTAGAAAGGTTCACACAGAGACCTTAGAGTCCAAATGATAAGAAAGACCCTTCTGTTGATTCCTAAGGTTCAGCATGGACTCCCTTGCTTTCTAAATTCCTGATAGAGCTCAGATGTAGCTAGGTCCGATTCTTAGACTTGGAAAACAGTTTATGTTTAATGGAATTATCTACACAAAGTTTCTAATAAATTACTAGCTGTGTGGATTACATACACAGAATTACACACAGAATTAATAAGGTTGGAAAGGACCGTAGAGATCATCAAGTCCAACCTTTACCTAGGCTAACAACCAATGCAACATCAGCCTAACATCTATACCATCTAAACCATACTACTAAGTTCATCATCTAACCTATCCTTAAACACATCCAGGGATGGTGACTCCACCACCTCCCTGGGAAGTCCATTCCAGTGGGAAATCACTCTCACTGTGAAAAAGTTTCTCCTGATATCCAACCTAAACCTCCCCTGATGCAGCCTAAGACTGTGTCCTCTCGTCCTGTCACTGGGAGCCTGAGAGAAGTGACCAACCCCCNACAAAGGAAGAATAACTTCCCTGGTCCTACTGGGAACACTATTCTTAATGCAGGCCAGGATGCCATTGGCCTTCTTGGCCGCCTGGGCACACTGCTGACTCATATTCAACTTCCTATCAACCAGCACTCCTAAGTCCCTCTCCACCTGGCCATTCTCCAGCCACACCGATCCCAGCCTATAACTCTGCATGGGGTTATTGCGGCCAAAGTGTTAATTCAGCATGCTGTTAGTCACTTATGGAGGATCTGTTGAAAGTAAGAGATTTATCTGTCTTGGGCAAGGAAGGATCTCTTGATCCCAGGTAGAGAAATCCCAACCCTTGAGAGGTATTCCAGCTCAAGGGGAGAGTTACTTGGGGTGCAATCTGGCTGCAGGGAGGGCTCAAATGGGTTTCATCCTTATGGTAATATTTATAGACTGTAGTGGGCTGCCAGTCAACAGTATAGACAAGACAGATGTCTTCATTTTAGCTGTGGTATCTTGTTCTGTGTGTTGGTTATCTTGCATTTTTAGGCTTCAAAACCCCCTTTCAAAACATTTTTCTGAGGTGCTTTCACCCCTTTTTGTGTGAGTCAGGACCTTTCCAGTTCATAGTTTCACCACAGGACATGAGGATTGCTTCTCCTTTACCATTTTGCTTTTTTCACTTGTTGGAGACTTCAACATGTCCTGGAGTGGTATTAAAAGCATGGAAATTTGTGAAAGGGCTGAAAAATCAAGGCTGTCAGAAAGTAAAAATCGAGGGAATCAGTCCTAAGTGGAAAAGTGCAGCATTATGTTTAATATCACAGGACATTGTTCAATGTACCACTTTCAAGTGGTATGTTAACTGTTGCGGTAGGGGTAAGAATGACACACTGTGCTGTCAGACAAGACGGTTGTACCGGTTTGGGGGGGCTGGGATCGCAGGGGGCAGTCAAAAGGGGCTTAGGGGTGTTCTTGGATTTTGGGAGGGGGAAGAATGTAAGAAACCCCACTTACCTGAGTTAAAATTCCGTTTTTCTTAGAAGCTGCGGGGAGGGGGAGGGGGTCCTTGCTCCAGCTGCTTTCCCGGGACTTGGGGAGGGGGAGGAGGGGGATGCTCTCCGGATGCCCCGCTGGTTCCTGGGCTGAGCGTGGACCGGGATGGAGCGGAGCCTGCGCCAGCCTCGGGGCCCTTGGGGCCGTGTGGCAGTGTCTTCTTGTTTCCCTGGGCCCATCTCAAGGCGGAGCGGGGACGGGCCGGGGCTGGGCCCGGGCGGTGGCTCCTTGCCCTCTGGGCTCCCGGCAGCAGGGGTCCAGAGCGGGACAGCGGTTTCTAGTTTCTCCCTTGGGGATGGGGTGGTGGCTCCTTGCCCCGGGCTCCCGGAAGCATGGGGGCCAATCACCAGCCGCTGGCCCAGCCAGGACGGCCCCAGTCCTGCTTCTTCACCCTCTCCCTGCCTCCACCGTTCCTGGGAGAAGCCCCAGGGCGGGTGAGGTG
>VXBA01001614.1:1124-14319 GCA_013399895.1 Serilophus lunatus | reverse complement strand
GGGTCCCTCTGAAACCACAACTGCCAACAAAACATACTGGCCTTGTGTGCATGGTGCTGTTAATCAGAGGATCCAGGAAAGAAAGACAGTCTAAATACAATATGTACAGTGGGCAAATGAACTCCCAAAATGGAGTCTCATGGAGTCTCCTCTTTATTGCAAATTCATCTGGTTTTATAGTCCAAAGATTGTTTTAGTAAAGATAGTCAATAGACAAAAGGAAAGGTAGTCATGTGTCACTGTCCCAGAGCCACAGGACAGTCACAAGATGATGTTTACATACCTAAGACATTATATCATAGTCTGATATGCTGTAATACAGCCTAACATTCTGCTACACTGGTGGAGTCACCGACTCTGGATATGTTCAAGAGTAGGCTAGTTGAGTGGCTTGGTGCTGTAATTTAGATGATGGATTACTGTTAAATGAAAGGTTGGACTTCATGATCTCTAAGGTCTCTTCCAACCTTGCTGATACTGTGATACTGTGATATTTGAAAGAAGGAATTTCTCCATGCTGGTTCTCCCTATAAAAATTTTCTTAATTGTGATTGGCTCATTACTGGAACACCAGGTTCAATTTAAATGCATACCAGGAAAAATTCAAAACTAGAGGTATCTTTCAGATAACAAGCATTTGCTTTCAGTCCAACTCATGGTTGAATATGTGGCTTCTTTCTTGTAGATATTGCCTTAAATTATACAAAATACACAAAGATAGCATCCTTACTTTATTTCTAATCCAAATCCAGTGAAACGGATGTCAGACAAAAAATTATCTGAGAACTTTATAACCTTTTCTCATCAAAAGAAATCTTTGGACACACAGGCTGTCAGTTTTGAACTAATCATTTGAAAGTAGTAGCTAGAGTCTGAAAAATGTCACAAACATAGAGAATAACATCAGAAGGAAAGTTGGCTTTCTCCTTTGTCTTTTCTGGTTTTGAGGAAATATGATTCAGTTTATATGTTTTGAAATAATGCCATATACCAGTACTATTTTTGGGGGTTTGAAGGATTTCATTGCATCAGAAACTTGTGTTTATTATATATAAAGATCCTATCCACTCTTAAGCAGTTATGGTATAGCAAACAAGATCTGAATCTCTATCACCCATCCATCTGCACTTCAATTATCAGAGGTTGGACTAGATGACCTTTAAAGGTCCTTTCCAACTCAAACCATTCTATGATTTAGTTTTATCACAATATTTTATGGAAACTTTCTTTTCAAGTAAGGATAGAAATATTTAATTAATGCAGAGATGCTATACACAGGACATTTTTTTTAAAAATAATCAACATCTTGTGTAGATTATTCTTTTTTAAAGAAGAGCAGAAAACTTAATAAATTCACCGTTGAACTTCCATCATACAGCAGCTACTGAGGGGGAGAAGAAGAATGCATTTTTATAAAATGTGGGTTGTGTACAAAAGTTCAGATTCTAAGTTATCTCCAGAGTAAGGTGATACATAATGAAAAATGGTCATTGGTGAATACATTGAGGAAAACAAAAAGATTAGACAACAAAAAAGTTAAATTTAATGCAGAAATAAAGCATATTCTTGCCTTCTTCCTTCTTTAATATGGTCTGGATTGCACTAATGAACATGAAATTTAATAAAGTTTCACACTACTCTGTGACATTAGGGCACTTGGAGTGAGAAACCCTGTGTAAAAATTCTCCCTTTGAATTTAAGATATGTAAATATTGGAAAAATGGTCACTTACAATTGTTATAAAAAAGGTTACAAATATACTTTGCAAGAGTCTGCAGTAAACAGTTTTCATAGTATAAAAATATTTATAGGAAATAACATGTTTTTCTGAAGATAGGTTTTGTTCTGATAACACCTACAAGAAGACATTGTATGTGATAATGTATGTTGCACCACACTTTAAAAGTCAGGTTTTACAGTTAATTAAATTTTTTAGTCAAATTTTGAGAAAGGGAAATTTCAAAATGGGCTGTACAGTAAAAAAGTGCTGAGGGACAAATAAATGAAGGTCAAGATACTTGTGAGTGATGAATAAAGAAAGCATGGAGCAACCCTTCTCAGAACATTAGCCCCTTGTTAAATTGTTTCAGGAATGGTATGTATATATTAAAACACTCCAGAACCCTAGTAATTTTGAAATGTTACTAGTTATTCTAAACTGCTATTTTAGTATGTTCATCTAAGAATCTGAGCAGACACATGGGGAAAGATTGATGCATAAGATTCACTTAGTATGCATGATATGGTCTCAAAGCTGATATATTACGGCAATTTGATGTGGTAGGCTTGAGGGCTTTTTTGGGAAGAATATGTTACATTTGAGTAAAAAACTGCGTAATATAAATTCAGTACTATTTTCAATATCAACCTACAGAATGAAGAATCAAGTAAATAGCTTTACCGAAGTGAAGCTTTTTGTACATATCTTTATTTTTAGTTTGCAATTATGAAAAGAGACTGTCCTGTTCAGGCCAATTATCACGTTTTTAACTGAAGACATTTTATCAAACAGGCAACATTATTATGAAAAATAGGTCCCTTTGAGTTTCACTAACAATATAAGTTAAATTAAGCATAAAAATATTTATGCATAGCAGGAAGTAAACAAAAACAAAATTACAAATATTTATGCTTGAATGACCGTTATTTATTATTACCAATGTATCAGATTTATTTTATTCTCCATCTATAGCATGGGTTATATACCCTAGTATGCATGGGTTCCATTGTCAAATGCTAACATTATAATTTGTCATGCTCAGAATAAGCAATCTGTGCTGTTTTTAAGGCATGTTTAAGTTATTGTAGTAGACAGTAGGATAAATAGTATGTATTTGTGTGTAATTGATTTTAGTAGAATAATTTTGTATATGCTGAAATTATCTCAATTTTTACACTCTCAAGGATACTGCAATGATTTCAAAGATATAATATATTGTAAAGAAATCACAGTTTCAGATACAGAAACAACATAAGCAACCACATCTAGGAGCGTCTGGAAGAGTGTTCATGAACTTCGCTTCTTGAAACACAGATACCTACTGAGACATAAAAACTCCTCTAACAGCTAGTACTGTTGCACGTATATGACTCGGTCAATCTACTGGCCAGAGGAAAATAACTTGTATTTGCACTAACTCATCAGAACAGTTGTTATTGTCAAGGTGCATACATATGCAGATCTTACTATAAGCAGAAGAAAAGTGTGGTAATTGAGCAGTTCTCAAAAGAAGGAAGAAGAATAGCCTGTTTTATTTATGAAAAATCAAGTCATAGGTGATGTAGTGTTGTGATTTAACAGCAGCCAGCAACTAACACTAGCAACAAGCACCACACAGCTGCTCACTCACATTCCCACCAGCAGGATCAGGGAGAGAACTGGAAGGGTAGAAGCCCACAAACTCATGAGTTGAGATAAAGGCAGTTTATTAGAAAAGCAAGACACACACAAGGAGTTAATTCACTCCTTCCCATGGGCATACAGGTGTTCAGCCATCTGCAGGAGATCAGGACTCCATTGTGTGTAACAGTTAATTGGGAAGATAAATGTCATCACTCCAAACATCTCCCCCTTCCTCCTTCTTCCCTCCATTTAATATACTGAGCAGGATGTCATATGGTGTGGAATATACTTTTGGTCAGTTTGAGTCACCTCTTCCTGCTGTGTCTCCTCTCAACTTCCTGTGGACCCCTAGTCTTCTTGCCAGTGTGGCAGCATGAAATGCAGAAGAGCACTTGGCTCTGTGTAAGCCTTGCTCAACTATGGGTGTTATTAAATAATTAATAGAACGTGTTCAGACTATGAAACAATGTTTAACGAATGTAAGCATTAGATATCAAAACATCTCATGATCTGCTGTGGCTCTAAGACATTGGTGGAAGCAATCCATGCATAACATATGAACATTATTCTTTTTGTCCATTGTCTGTATTCAGCCAAAACAATCCACTGACTATAAAAGTAAGATAGATTTGCAATAAAGTCTCCATTTTGCCACCTTCTTTAGCCTCTGTGTAGTCTTTCTTTCTCAAATTCTTTGAAGCACCATGGCTCTGCCCTATCTTTCTTGTAACAACTGTGATCTCAGAGAATCTGTGACCCTGTTTTAAGGGGCAAACAAACACTGCAACATTCAGAAATAACAAAAAATATGTCTATATTATCAACACCTTGTTCAGCACGAATCCAAAACACAGCCCAAGCTTAGAGGGGACCTTATTAATCTCTACAAGTACATAAAAGGAGCTTGTAGCGAGGTGGGTGTTAGTCTCTTCTCCTAGGTTACAAGTGACAAGACAAGAGGAAATGACCTCAAACTGTGCCAGAGGTGAATACATAAAAAAAATTCTTCACTGAAAAGGTTTTGAGGCATTGGAACAAGATGCGCAGAGAAGTGGTTGAGTCACAATCCCTTTTGAGGTATTTTAAAGTTGTGTAGATGTTGCACTTAGAGATAAGGTTTAACAGTCATTATGCAGTGTCTACTTATAGTTGAACTCAATGATCTTAACAGCTTTTTCCAATCTAAGAGATTCTAAAATTCAATGAAAAAAATAAAATTATTCCAAGCAGAATTTTCCAAGCTAATGAGTAAAAGGTTAAACCATGTCTTCAGCAAAAATATCTTCAGATCTTGAGGATTCAGATAAATATTTCTTTTAAAAGTCCTTGTCTATTCTTAATCAGAAATTCCACATTTCCAAATAAAATTACACTTGAAGAAATTTTTTTTTTCTTCACAGATTTGAATAAGATTGAACATCTTTCTGATGGTTCAAATTACTAATTTAAAAGTGCAAGTAATAAATGTAAATATTTTTTGCTGCAGAAGTGAAAAAAACCTTACGTCGTATCCCAGAGGAAGTCAACATCATGAGAACTGGGGAATACAAAGAGCCAAGCAGTAAGACCTCCTCCTCTCTTCGGTTAGCTGCTGCTGACCATGCGTCTGACTCCGCTCGCTTCAGCTGTGCATCACTCTGATCCATGGCCAGCTCAGTTTGCCTCAGTTGTGCACGATTTTGCTCTGCTTCTTTTGCCACTGCAGCTTCCTAGGACTGCGTGCTGCTGCTCCACATGATTGCTTCCACTGCTCCAGCCATGCTATGACCACTTCCTGGCCTGCTCCATTTCACTGTCTCCCAGCCCTCTGGTTGCTCTGTTCCGCTGCTGTCTGCCCTTGGACTGTGTGCTGCCACATTTTCCTATGCTGTGTCACAGCCGCATGCCACCTTCTTGGCAGACTTTTGTCATCACTGAGGCTTCCCCTGACCACCAAAGCTGTATGGGGGGCTCTTGCTGGTTGCCATTACACTCCCAACTCAGCGCTGGACTCTTGGCTGCTCCTTTGTCTCCCAAAGTGCACGGGTACCCCCTGCTGGCCACAGTGAGAAATACAGGCTCTTCCTCCCAAGGCTGTGCTGGTGCCCCCTGCTGGCCAGAGTTACCCCGGCCCTGAACAGGAGAGTGTTTTCTGAGTGAGAGTTCCTGTTGTCGAATTGTTGTTTTGTGTTCTGTGTTTTATCACTTATATATATATATATTTAATAAAGAGCTGTTGTTCCTTTTTCTATATTTTGCTGAGACTCCTTTGATTTGAAATTTAAATAGTGAATTACAGAGAGGTGTTTCTACTTCAGTTGATCCCACCTTCCAGAATACATTGTCTTAAAACCAAGACAATGGCAGAATGCTTAACTTTTATGAGGAAAGTTCAGAAGATTATTATAACTAATAGGCTTTGTCACAATAGGTTATCATGATAATCATGGCTGTCATTATTAAATGTATCTAAACAATGTCGTCATTCTAGACACATTTAATTTTTCTAGACTCTTATGAACAAAAATCTGTCAAAATTACACGTATTACACATGTATAATACCTTCAATGGCTCTGATATAATAGTAGGCTAGGTCCCTGATGTCCTGATATTTATAATTTCCTTTTGGGGAAAAGTTGCAAATGAGCTTCTGATAATAGCACATAACTGCATTCACTGGGCCAAGCATTTGTATAGCCATATTCACAAACATATCCTATGCTACAGCACTGTCTCAGTTCCAAACACGTTCTCAGTTATATTTTCTTTTCATATGTTTAGCTGTTTTGGGGGGTTTTAAAATCTTTTTTTCTCCTTCTCACAGTTCATTATTTCTGCAAAGTTATTAAAATTACATTTGGGTATAAGCCTGACAATTCGTGCTTATATTTTTTTATGTTAAAATGCCATGTTCATGGCCACAGATAAACTATGACTGCAAATTGTGAATCTTTACTTTCTTGTATAAAAACACATACATAGATGAAGTTTTAAATTATAAACTTCACGTGGCAAATAACAATATGTTTTATTCATTCTCAGGTATTTTGGTACCTTTTGCATCATTAATTTGTGTGGTTTTAAAAGACAAATTAATCTGGATCTTATTAAAAGATTACATTTCACAAACTCACATATCTCCATGAATTCTTGTGACTCTGATATTACAAAGCAAAGGATCACAAATAAATTGCAAATAATGAAATTTTAATAATAACCCTTATATTTAATATCTATAAACAAAGAAGTTTCAATTAAGTTTAAAGGTTGCTTGTATTCACATATCAGGACACTTATCTATTTGTCCTTTGATAACACATGCCTCTGTAATGATTTTTTTTTTTTGTTGCACTTACTCAACTATCAGTTGTGTGACTGAATGTGGACTGCCATGTGGATACGGCGCTTGAGAAGATGGTTTAGTGGTGAACACAGTGCTGGTGGTCCTAGGCTGATAGCTGGACTTGATGATCCAACCTTAAGGATTCTTTTCCCATCTTAATGAATTTCTGCTTCTACCATTCTATGAAACCTAACAAAATCACAAAATTAACTAGCTTGCAAAAGACCTTTGAAATCATTGTGTCCAACATATGACCTAACACCATCTCAACAACTAAACCATGGCACTCTTTTTAAACGCTTCAAGGAATGGTGACTTCACCACCTCCCTGGGCAGTCCATTCCAATGGCCAATCACTCTTTCTGCAAAGAATTTCTTCAGAATCTCCAGTCAAAACTTCCCCTAGCATAGCTTAAGACTGTGTCTCTCGTTCCGTCACTGGCTTCCTTGGAAAAGAGATCTACCCCCATCTGGCTACAACCTCTTTTCAGGTCATTGTAGAGAGTGATAAGGCCTCCCCTGAGCCTCCTCTTCTTCAGGTTAAACAATCCCAGCTCCCTCAGCTGCTCTTCATTGGGCTTTTGTTCCAGAACCCTCAGCAGCCTTGTTGTTCTTCTCTGGATGTGTTTGAGCATCTCAACATCTTTCCTAAGTTGAGGGGCCCAGAACTGGGCACAGTACACAAGGTAGGGCCTAACCAGGGCCAAGTACAGGAGTAAAATGACTTCCCTGGTCCTGTTTGACACACTGTTCCTGATATAAGTCAGGAGCCATTGGCCTTCTTGGCCATGTGGGTACACTGCTGGCTCTTGTTCAGTTTCCTGTCAAGAAGCACTCCCAGGTTCCTTTTTGCCTAGCAACTCTCCAGCTACTCTGTCCCCAGCCTGTAATGCTACAGGGTATTTTTATGGCCAAAGTGCAGGACCTGGCACTTAGACTTGTTAAATCTCATGTTGTTGGACTCAGGTCATCTATGCAGCCTGTCTAGGTCCCTCTGCAGAGCTCTCCTTACCCTCTAAGAGACTGACACTTGCTCCCAACTTGGTGTCATCTACAAATTTACTAATTGTGACAAACAGGATGTGACACCAACAGGATGTGGCACCATTCACCACCACTCTCTGGGCCAGCCAGAGGGTTTCTTTATGAAAGAAACAAATGATCTTCAATCAGTTCTTTCCTTCAATCAATTTTTTTCTTCCTTCCATGGGGAAAAAATGAGGAGTAAAAACCAACTAAAATCAGTTGCTACCACCTTGTTAATTTATCACGTACTGGATAGTATAGAACTGGTGAGTAAGGATTGGTTTCTGTATCTATTCTGAATTTTATGTAAAGCTAAACATCAAAATTCCTGACAAAAATTGTTCTCATTTTACGTCTTGTTTTTCACAATTTTAAAACCCTGGACAGAATTTTCTAATCCAAAAGTGCAGTGTAAGATTAAGCTTTCTGGATTCCCCTAAAATATTGGTATTGGACTTATTCATATTTGATTAGAAAGAACGATGTTGTCTATTAAATGTATTACTTCCCTATTACCACAGTTGCTTCTAGTTACTTATTAGACTGTAGTAGAGTAAAAGCAATACCTAAACTTAGCAGTTTATATATTCTAATCACAGAAAAAAATGAAACCTTAAACATTAAACACTTGATTATTTCTATTGGAGACATAGTACAACTAATTTTATTGCAGCTGGGCTTTTTAGTAGGCAAATAGCTAAAGAAATTCTGTTAAACCACAGAGAGCAGTTATGAAAATTTATTTCATGACTGAAAACACTTTAATGATTATTCTACTTGTTTTTAAATGGAGAAGGCATTCATGAATTAAACTTCATAATGCTTTTTGTCTGGACCTATATCACTAAATGAGACACAGACATATTAAAAAAAGCCAAATAAAGAAAAAAATAACAAAATATTGTATATTTGGACTGCTTTGCAAGTAGAATATAAAAGTTATTACACTTAAAGCAGATGAAAACTTTAATAGAAATAACACCCCAGTTCAAAATGCCTGAAGGCATCTGCTAACTTAATTGTAAAATTTCATTACATAAGAAAAAAAAGGTGTACATTTCCATGATATATTTTATATGTTGGTCTATTTTTTATCTTAGGTCCCAGGATAATGGTTCTCCAGTTATGGAAAATGGGAAAAAAAGAAGAAAATACTTCTGTGTAACTAGGCTCTTCCTTCAGGAAAATAAGAAATGGCTGATAAACAAGTTTGGCATTTTCAAAGGCAATTAGTACAGCTTGAAATTAGATATGCAAATTAGCAATGCTCCAATAAATTGGTGGTTGGTAAACAGCTTTTTCTCTTTGGAAATACAAAAAGCACAGTTCAAATCACAAAAGGAATGATGTTTCGTTTTACTTTGAACCAATCTTAAGATTTTAGCATTCTACTCATGCCAGGTGGCAGAATTGATTATGGTAATTTAAGGATATTTCTATTTTAAGAGGCAAAACCTGTATTCTAGAGCCATAAATACTAAGTCCAAAAGGTACTTATGAGTCTCTATACAACTTTTACTGTACCAAATACTACTGTCAAATTACCTTCATGCTGTAATGCTGGTGAATATATATGTCATTGTTGCTGTTGTTATTATTATTATAATTGTCATTATTACTTTTTGTTGCTACCCTAGAAGTTCAGCTACATGGAAAAACTCTGTTAATTGGGAATAAACAAGTGTCTCTCTTAAAACTAAGAATCACTCCCTACAGCAGGTTTGGTGTGTGTGTATGACTTCTGACTAAACATAGCAGTGTGAATGGAGAATGGAATGCTGCAGGGACTGATAACTGAAGATTTTATTTTGAGAATTTAGTTGAAATCTGATAAACAATGTCCGTTGACAGTGATTTGGATTTTCTCGAGCAAGCTGTAGTTTGTCACAAGAAAAGAATAAGAAGGGCCTTGTAGAGAACAGGCAGGACGAGTTTCTTCAATCTGTAACCTGCTTGCTAGCTCAGTAATATCAGGCTCTCAAAGATGGAGTCATAAGAAAAGATTCTCAAACTGGATTTTGTGTACCTGTGTTCATTTAATCATCAGCTTCCTTGCCTCACCCATGCGACTCCATATGCAGATGTCTGGGCACACATCATCAGTATTTGGTGATCCTGACATGATTCTGAAGATATGACAAACGCTATTACCTGGGTAGTGTGGAAGATATCCCCCGAAGGAAGAGGAGAATTACAGGAAAAGGACAACAAAGCTGACAACCGCAATCCAACTAGAAGGGTATGGGCTGGCAGATTCAAAATCCTAATTCACAATTTTTGCAAGTTGAAAATTTGAGACCATGAAGAAATGGGGCAGGCTACCTCTCAGAATCTGAAACTTCATATTGAGTTTTTGCAACAGATATTGCGTACAGCAGGGACACGAATCTTTGATAAACTGTTAAGGGAGTTTCTTTTGTTAGTTAAGAAACACTATTGGTAGTTTCCAGAGGACAGGACTTTCAAACTTCATAGAAGCGTGTAGAAGAAAACTTGCAAGCACAAAAAAAGGATAGCTGTAACATCCCTGATTCTGCAATATTTACATGGTATTTCTTAATTAATGCCTTTAAACCCTTACAATCCATATGGTAATGAGGAAACCTTTTGTTATTCCAAACTCTGTCGAAAATTTATCTGATGGGCCTTCACATTCTTCTGAACTTGCTTTTCTTGAGGATCAGGTTTCTTTGCAGTCAGTACTGACAGTTCTGCCCAAGGAGCTGCCACCTCTTGCATATAACTCTGATTGCAAATCTCCTCTGTGTCGCTATAAATCTCAGTTGCCTGCCCTCCTTGCACCTGCTCTTTCTCTAACTCCCTCAGCTCCCCTGGTGCCTGCTATGTCTGTGGCGCCTACAGTGCTCCCAGCTTCCGTAACTTCTATGCTTCCTTTCAATTAGGCAATTCCCACCATTTGGGCAGCTCCGCCTAACCCTGCTGCTTCTGACATAGTAACATCTAAGACAACTTCTGAAACTGCAACTTCTCCCCCTCCTTCCTCTGTCCTCGACTTCCCCCAGAGATGGACAAGCAGTTTTGGCAAGCACTAATCCTTCGGCGCTCAGAGAGTGCCAAGCCAAGGTGATTCATCCTTTCTGACTTTTCCTGTCGTTTATCAACCTAATCAACCACATAAGCATGAATCACTCCCTTATCAGGTTTTAAAAGAGTTAAAGCACTCCATACAAGAAAATAGACTGCAGACTTCTTTCCCTTTGGATGTATATACTATAAATCGTTGCACATTCTTACGAACTTATTTCTTGGGATTGGGTAGCCCTTGCGAGAACAGTTTTTACCCCACCTCAATACAGTTTGGAGAAAGGAATTTGGTACTGAGCAGTTTATGAACAATCTCCATCATGGAATAGCGATCAGTGTCAATATGTTAACAGTGACAGGACAGTATACTAACCTGCAAATCTAAGCCAGTTTTAACAGGGAAGCTTTTCAACAAGCTGCACAAATAACTTTACAAGTTTGAAGGCTAGTTCCTCCTGCAAAGAAAAGGATTATTTCATTTACATCTGTAAAGCAGGCCACAAATGAGTCTTATCTTTCTTTCATGGACAGGCTACAAAAGACAATCCTCCAGCAAGTAGATAATCCCGAGGTTGTGAATGCCTTGCTATTTCAATTGATCTATGACAATACAAATGCCAACTGCAAGGTTGTGTTAGCTCCAATTAAAGGGAAAGCAATAGATATCAGAGAGTATATTAAAGTGTGTCAAAATAGGGACACTGAATGACACTACATGAAAAATTTTGGAGTAACTGTGCCTAAATTGAACACAAATAGTTACTCTGTAAAAAGCTTTAACTGTGGCAAAGAGGGACACATCAGCAAATCTTGCCCAAGCAAGAAGAGTCGGAGCCATGATGGCACATCTTGAAAACTGTGCCCTAGGTGCCACAAAGATTATCACTGGAGCAGTGAGTGGCACTCTAAAATTGCTTCTAACAGTACCCAGCTGTCAGGAAACTCCAAGAGGAGTGCGAAGCTGTATTGGGTCTGTCTGAGGTGGAGCCCATTTCCCCATAGCAGCCCTCACAGTGCTGTGCTGTGCATGGGTGGCTGGAATGGTGCTGACAACACACCAATGTTTTGACTACTGCTGAGCACAGCACTGGGACTATAGTGTCCCTTCCCCAACTGAGGGCAAGATTCTGAGAGGGGACACAAGTAGGTCAGCTGACCCAAAATGACCAAAGCTCCATACCATATGATGGCAGCTCAGCTATAAAGCTAAGGAGAAGCAGGAAGTGGGGGAGCATCCACAGTCTCCTGTGGGGATGACAGCAGGCCTGTCAGCATCCTAGCATTAATTTATGAAATTAATGTTGATAATATTCGGATATATCCTTTGTGAATCTCAGCACATCCTTAAATGAGCAGAAGCAGAAGAGCTAGTGCTGCTGGCCGTAACTACTCGATACTGATAAGGTATAAGTTAAACTTTGTAGCAAGAACATTGTAACTGGTGATAAATGAGCCTTCTGATTACTTTTTATGGTTCTCCAATCGTAGTAGTGAAAACAACTTTCTGTCCTATGAGAGAAAGCACATTGCCTTCTGTAAAGGGGATAATACCAAGTGCGCAACAGAATAAAGTAGACATTTTGGACCATCTGGGGAACAAGACAGTGTGTTATTCTTACCCCAACTGCAACAGTCTCCCACGGTGGCTCACCAAGAGAACTGCTACACGTATTGAAGCCCTACTTCTCTGGATGTGGCCGGTCATTGCTGATGATGGGAAGTAGAGATTAGATTAGTACTTCGCATTTGCGGCCGCAAATTTTACTGTTGCTTTAGCTTTTAGTAAACTGCCTTATCCCAACCCACTGTTTACCATCTCATTCTTTTCCCCTGCCTGGCTGGGTGAGGGGAAGAGGGGGTTAGAGCAACTGTGAGCACCAGGCATCCAGCCAAGGTTAACCCATTATAGAGGCCTGGTGCCCCCCAAAGTCTCAGGGTGCTGTACCTGGCATTAACAGCAACAGGAGAGATACCAAACACCAAGTCACTAATCTGTCAGCTGCCATCTCAGGCAGAGCTGAATTGGACCTTTCAGTGGCCTGAGAAGTAACCCTTAATAATGCTATGAAAGTTTTAGTGGCAAAGACAGATATTTAGGGATCCTCACCACAAGGTATGATAGGTTAAATTGTTGGCAGTTCCAACATATCAATGTCCTGGTTTGATGGACAAAATTATTGATTAATAATTCGTGGATACAGAGGTAGTAAAGAAAATAAGAATTTATTATGAGGAAAGAAAAACAATTAACTTAAAAATATTAAAATACCGAAAAACCTCCCCTGAAGAAAGCCCAATAACCACCTCCCAAAAACCCCAAAATATCATCCACCAACACCCCCACCCCCACCGGTTCCACAAGTGAACAAACAACGAAAAGAAAAAAAACCAAAAACTTATTCCTCGCTTCAATGTCCGAAAAGAAAAGTCCAGTTAATCTGAAGTAGGTGGCAGGAGG
>VXBA01001613.1:8795-19886 GCA_013399895.1 Serilophus lunatus | reverse complement strand
GTCGCAATAACCCCATGCAGAGCTATAAGCTGGGGTCGGAGTGGCTGGAGAGTGGGCAGACAGAGAGAGACTTGGGAGCGCTGGTGGATGGGAGACTCGACATGAGCCAGCAGTGTGCCCAGGCGGCCAAGAAGGCCAATGGCATCCTGGCTCGCATCAGGAATGGTGTGGCAAGCAGGACTAGGGAGGTTGTCCTTCCCCTGTACTTGGCACTGGTTAGGCCTCACCTTGAGTACTGTGTCCAGGTCTGGGCCCCTCAGTATAGGAGAGATGTTGAGTTATTGGAATGTGTTCAGAGAAGGACAACAAGGATGGTGAAGGGGCTGGAGCACAAGCCCTATGAGGAGCAGCTGAGGGAGCTGGGGTTGTTCAGCCTGGAGAAGAGGAGGCTCAGGGGTGACCTTATTGCTGTCCATAACTATCTGAAAGGAGGTTGTAGTCAGGTGGGGGTCGATCTCCTCTCAGGAAACTGGTGACAGAACAAGAGGACACAGTCTCAAGCTCCATCAGGGGAGGTTTAGACTTGATATTAGGAAGAAATTTTTCAGACAAAGGGTGATCCACCATTGGAATGGGCTTCCCAGGGTGGTGGTGGAGTGACCAACCCTGGAGGTGTTCAAGAGTAGGTTGGATGAGGCACTTGATACCATGGTTTAGATAATGGGCTGTTAGATTATAGGTTGGACTTGATGATCTTTAAGGTCTCTTTCAACCTTGTTGAAACCTGTGATACTTTATTCTTAGTCATAGGCATGTATGAGTAGTTTTATGCAAAAGTACCTAAGTAAAATCAATGGATTTTATCAGGGTTTGTGTTCAGTAGAAATTAGTGTTGACATCTATAAACTCTTGGAAGATTAAAGTGTGAAAATGTAACAGTCCACCTCAAATATTGTTGATTTTTGAAAACGTAATCCAAAACCCAATTTATCTGAGTGAATATTTTTTCCTGTGACACAAATTAAAATTTAGCAGACATTTAACTTTAAAAATCTTATTTCTTAATACTATCATCCTATTTGTGGTTGAAATAAAATATTAGCATCATAATTACTTATAAAATGTGTTTATTTTTATAATACATTGAATTTTTAAAAAAAACTTACGTCCCTGAACACGGCTAATTACTGCCAGTAGCCAGTAGTTAGAATATCATGGTAAAGTGGAAGAAAACAGTACTATTCACAGTTAACAACAATTACTTATACTGTTACTATAGCAATTTTTTTGTTTAATTATGTAATATAAATAAGGTGTTAATTAGAAATGTAATTCATAATACTACTGATGGAGTCTTTTTAAAGTTATGGCACTCAGTGAAGATAGGTGGGCAAACATCTTTCATTTTTCTTTCTCTTCTTGATTCAAAGGATTTCCACTTCAGGTAGAAGAAAAGCACTGTGTATTATCCTTCTGAGAATACCATAGTAAATATGATAAATGCAATGGAAATTTTTGGCATGAATTCTCATTTGCTGTTATGTGGACTGATACAGCAACACTTTGCATATATTATGTTCTGCTTTTTATGACTCATCATTGTGATAAATGTACAATGTTTGTTCCTAAAAACTGGAATGTCAAGGCAGGGATAACTATGGTATTTGATGAAACGCAGAGTAATCCTAGGCAAGAGATAAAAGAAGCTTTTAGCAAACAGATAAGAGAAAGCTTAGAAACCGTAGTAGTTGGTAAGATGTTTGTGTAGCTGCTTCCTTTGTTTGTAACTGTCTTTTACTAGTTCAAGAACAAGTCAACAAGGAAATGCGAGGAAGAGGAGCAGCCTACGATCACCAAGGGGGATACCAACCCCCTAGCAACGTCCCAGCACATGCGCAGAGTGTACCGGAACCACCGCGACAAGAGGATGTAACAGACTATAAGAACAGAGGGACTAAGGGGGGGAATTTGCGGGCCGTGGCGGAGCGGAGACTCCCCGGCCGCCCAGCGCTATTTTGCTTACTGCTGCTTGCTTAAATAAATCAATCTTTCTTTTACTGATATCCCGTCTCTGTTGGTAATTGAGACACTAGCATATAACAATCATTACCTAGAATGGCTATAGAGAAGCAGAGAACTTGTGCATTTATTCCCACTGAAAATCCTATTCATAAAGATCTTAAGATCGAGACTGTCTTTATAAGCATCTGCTCTGTTTGCATACAGTATTTAAATAGATGGAATATAATTTTCAATTACTTGAGTTTACTTTTCTGATGTTGGAAGATATGGTCAGCTTGTTTCTTTCTGCACACCACTGTGTGTGCCTTCCTTTCTCTATGAAAATACATGCTTTCTGAAAAAGTTGTTGCTACTTAACAGTATTCCTGCAGCACTTGAGCAGAAGGAACTTGCACATGAGATAAGCACTGTGCTAGAGATTATGGAAATCTCTGGCTTACAATTTAGCAGGACAAAAAAACCCAAAAAACAACAACTCACAAAAACCCCCCAAACCACAGGTTCGCCCATGTTAATCTTTCAGTTACCAATGAGTACCATAAGAAATGCTGACAACTCTGGTAACTCAAGTCTTTAATTTTGACAGTGATAAGAATATCCAAAATTACAATGATTCCTAGGTATGCAAAAAGCCAAGTGGTGGAATTAGTGTAGGGATATTTCTTAATAATGTGATTAAGGATGTCCCTTTATATTTCAGTCATGCTTAGCATTACAAAGCATTTTTTTATTAAAGTCGTCCTCTGCTGAAGTGAGAGGAATTGCATGAACTCGCAAGGCAAACAAATTTTCAACCATTTCATGTAATGTATGTTTTAAAAGCAGCTGCCTTTGTAATTCTGTTTTCAGAAGCAGAAATTAAAGTGTCATTGCTGCTTTCGTAAATGGAAGTGTTTAGCTAAGCATTAGACATCTAGGGTTCTTGTTTATTCATTAAATGAAATATTGTGGCTGAATTTATGTCTTTTTATATATACATATTGGTTAGGCAATTACAAGGATGGTTGTGGTGGACTGTTTAAAACTCTGATGAATCAGCTCAATTTTATCCTCTAAAAAACCCTTTACTAAATTAATTAATTAATAATCTGATACTTTCAAGATCAATTCTTACAAGGTATTAATCATCATAACTACAAGTATAAAGAATTTAGACCACACTAATGGCCTGAGTGTGTTATGAGGATGCAACATCAAAGGACTGATACCATATATCAAGGCTAATCGCTGGAGTGCATGGTGGCAGTTGGTCATGGAAGTCATGATGAACAGGCCTGAGAGCTTTTGGACATGAGAAGCCAAAGCCAGCATGGATTTGTGCTCTTTTTTTCTGTAGCTTTCCTTCCTGAGGCCTGACGGTTTTAGGTTATTGCCCCTTGCCTGAAAGAGGGTCTCTCTTACCTTGTTTTCTTTTGTTTTGGTAGTAAATATTGTCTATAAAGAGGGATGCTCTGCCTGTTCATAGTCCCCTCTGTTTATCTTGTCCTTTTTCTGGCAACTTATTTTCCTGGATGTCTCTTCTGGGCAGCTAAGCCCTTATTTCTTACTAAAGTGATCACTTTCCTTATGTAGATATGCAAAATTGTGTTTAGCTATGCCATTGCAAAGTTGTAAAATACTTGCATATTATTTTAGTTTTTCTATTTTATTACCTTTTACTGATAATTAAGGTTAATTTCATCCTTTTGGGTATGAATTTACTGGTGTCACAGACCTCTGTTTTGCTACAGTCACTTTCATTTTTCTCCAGCTGGTATGCTTTTATCTATATACTATTATCTCTCCCTCCACACAGTACTTGCAAGCAGTTACAGCTGGACTCACTGTATTAACACAATGCTCAGCCTAGTAAAGTAAGTTTCCTCCCACATCAAATTCATGATTATTGCTACAGGACTCTCTTAGTTTCACCTATCATTTCTACCTGCATTATTCTTTTACCCAAGCATTGTGGATCCCATGTTCTCCTGAGAGTTGGAAGAGGAAATATATCTTTTGTGGATACCACAGCAAGTTGGAAGTTGCTATGCTTCAAATATTCTCACATTACTGCTTTGTCGCTTCCCTGACTTCCACAAAGAAACCCAGAAACTTTCTGTTTAAAGACCCAAGCTGTAATACTTGCTAATGAGTTATTTAATTACTGCTACATTTACTAGGATTGTTCACTGAATAAGTTTGTTTGGTTGTTTTGTTTTTTTTCTCCCAAAAATTATTTTGATTTCCAATTTTTGAGAGTGAATTTTGACAGTGCTCTGTTGAGACCAGCTATTTTACTAATAGGATGTAGATAAGAAATATACCTTTGGAGAAGGCTTAAAGAAGTTATCAACAGTTTCCAACAATGGGATTATAGCAAAGTCAGGACAAATATGATCAGTACATTGGGTCACTAGTAAAACAGAGGTGTTTTGTCATCTTCTTGATGCCAGAGGACTTACTGTCATGAAAGAAGGTCAATTAAAATGCATCTACTACTAAAATGGCACTGGAAATAGCTAAGAAAATATTCTAAAACATAAAGACAAATGAATTGAGCTAGAGGCGAGTCAATGGGAAAAAGTAAGCTGTACACTGCCATGTTGTCTATTTCTTTAAAAATATAACCAGAGGTAGAAACCATTATGGTACTTGGAATAGAAACAATCTCAAAAATATGACAAGGTGATGATGCTTGGAGTTAAAAGGCTGCACAGGCTTATTTACTACTAAAAGAGTAAGGTCATACTGAGGTAATGAGGAGGTTGCACAGAAAGCTTTGGATGTTTTGTGAATAGGGCTTCCTCCCACTCCATGAATAGAGGAATAAGCACAATAAAATTAATTTTAAAAACATGAAAAATACAAAGTAATGAATTTCAGGTAGAGCAGAGGGGTCTTTTTATCAGGCTGTCAGAGCTCCATCAGTTTCTATCTCTCATGCAAAATTTTATAGTACCTCAAGATTTTTTCCTGAAACCAGACTCGCCAAACAAACCAGATTGTAAATCATAGGTGTGAACTTTCATTATGCTTGAAAAGCAATATGCACACGCGTTTTATTTTACTTCCCAGTGATCAGTATCCATAGGAAAATGCCTTTGCAGATAGTAATTAGTCTAACAAGAAAAACCTCCTAGAACTATTCAGGTTTGAGGCTTTTATCTTTCCACTGCACATTGTGTGCAGAGAAAGATTCATCCTAGGAGTTCAGAACCAATGATGGAGATCTCCATGTCAAGACTTCTCATTATTTGCTTTATATGTGGATTAATTCATGCCAAACCACAGTGGAAACAACGTCTTTATTTACTTTTCTGGTTTCAGCCAAGACTTAGATAGATCTTCAAGTGATACCACCTCTCAGGTGTGTGGTGCAGAGAACAGAAATCCATTGTTATGTAGGCACTTCCAAGATTCAAACTTCAGTTCTGCATTACTGTATCCAACCACAGGAATTACGCAGGGAGGTTTTTTTACATCCATTGGAATGCAGTACAGAAGAAAGTACACTTGAATGAATCAAAAAATTTAAAAACACCCACTGTCTTGTACTGTGTTTTCTTGTAGTCACTTTTGAGCTTGTCTTGCTAAAAGCACACAGAATATATTGATTCCATTGATTATTATCATCATTTAAAATGATTGGTAAGTCAGTCTCAATCTATCAGTTTTCCAGAGTCTTTTAATCATAAGTCCGTGGAGCTATCATGGGAAAAGATTCTAACGTGGCAAAAAGTGTGCTTTAATAACTTGTACTTAACTATTGTTAAAAGATAGCACCAAAGCAGGACTTCTTAAACATTCAGTTTTGCTCTAAAATGAAAATATAAAAGCCAGTGTGAGTAGTGAAAGGGAAAGGTGGAGAAACCTCAGTAGGAAAAACCAGTTGGTGAGTGCTTTGTATTGCTGGAAAATGTTTTGTTCTGTCTACTGTAAGGAGAAAGCCTTATTTCGAGTGAAATAGGCAATGATGCCTATTAGACTCTTTTAAATCTTCTCAGTCTTGATTATTTTCTACTAATTAAAGTTACTAGTTTTGAGAAGTTCATGAGGGATTATTTGCTGTTATTTTAGCTCTGCTGGGTATGACCTGCTGTGTTAGATGAAAGGGAAAAATTTTAAATTTGAAAAAGCAAGATACATTCAAGAAGTTCTGCTATTTGTCCCTTCTCTGCCAGCAGGCCTTTGTCTCTTAAGATGTAGGGTCTGCTAAATGATAAACGAGATAGTTTCTGCCACAGCCTACATTTTCTGTATTGTAAGTTTTGTAACTTGACTTTAAACTCAAATCTAAATAGTACAGTACCTGGGAATACAATGCAAGGATTGACAATTGTATCAATCTGAGAATCAGTTAAATCACCTGGAGTATTAGCGTTGTAGAATTAGTGCTTTTACACAAGCTGACTGGCATTTGACTAATATTAGCCACTTGCCATTACAAGAAGCTTTAATTAGTGCCTGAAAATGGTGAGACATACTTTAGCCTTTGAATTTCTCCATGAACAAGAAATGAAATGACAAGCAACAGCTTAAAGCTTCAGTGACATGTAATTAGAAAGCATAACAGTTTTTACTTGGGAAAGAGCTGGAAGCAAAAATTAAAAAAAAAATCATTATCAAATTTAAGGGTTAATTTCAAACTGTTCAGGTAAATTTCTTTCTTTCCTCTTAATGTTCTTGTCATAAGAGAAATTACCATTTTAGCAGGGCAAGTGACATTCTTAGTACATTGCCTATGTAAAATCCTTAAGTGTGTTTAATTTCTAATCTAAATTTCTGCTGTGCACTGTCTGCAATACTGGTGTGCTGATCAAAATTCTGTCAATATAACAGAATTTTGTTTTGCATATCAGAGAAATATCAGTCCAAATCCTTCTTATTAAAATCTATAGGCTGAGTAGGATCTAAAATTGCACTGGCTTTTTTAAAATCAACTATACCATATAGCTTGATGTTGTGTTAATTATATCTTAAGTATTTTTTGGACCAGTGCAGGTGATACAGTGCAATGGGTACCTACAAAGAGTCTCAAATGCCAGCACTTGGTGTATTGCAAGCCTGGTTTCCTATGCAGTGATTGTATATTGTAACTGCTGCTTCTGTTTCAAGAGCTAAGTCGTTCAATATCAGCTAAGGGACTACTGTTTGATTATGCATTATGCCATGCAGGCATGCCATTTTGCTGCTAAATGACTTTTAAAATTCATTTTAAAATGCCATACATTATTTGAAACATCCTCAGGATGATACCTGTTATGAGTTTAACCTGAAGGGATTCCTAGGGGAGGGGGGAGGGGGTTTTGTCTTTTAAAGCTTTTTTTTTGCTGTTCCTGGGAGAATGAAGCAGGGCAAAATGGCTGGAGCCCCGTACTCCTGGAGGCTCAGCAGGGCTGGGACTGGTGCGGGCCGTGGCAGAGTGGGCCAGAAGTGGCAGAGCTGACCTGTGCCCCATGCCAGTGACCTGGCAGATGCAGGATGCAGGCAGAACAACCCCATGCAGCAGGGTTGATGGCAGAACAGGCCAGTGGGTGTGGATGTGACCTGCACTCACCACTGATGGCCTGGCAGATGCGGGGTGTGGCGGGAGCTTTGTTGTGGTGGCNGGGTGGCGGTGGGTGGCGCTGGTCAGGAGGCCGGTCGGGCTTGGTGGTGGTGGTGGTGGTGGTGGTGGTGGTGCTGCCAGCGCTGCTCCTGCAGCTTCCACCCCCTCACTCCATGCTGCCACTTTGGTGCAGCTTGGAGTGCACGTGGGGCTTCTCCAGCTGCCACAGCTGCCCCTCTCCAGTGTACAGGGTGATGCCAATCCCTGGGCTGGTACCACTGTGTGGAGTGGACTCATGGCAACTAGTGCAGCCCCACAAGTGGTGCCGCTGGCAGCCCTAGTCCCCTGGGTGCCCACAGTGCTGGCAGGGTGGTGGTGGTGGCCCCTCCTCCTGGTGAGTGCAGCCGCGAGACGTTTTGGCAGGAATGCCAAATCACCTTGTGGTGAAATCTTAGTGAGGGGGCAGCAAGCAGCGCCGCTGTCCAATGAGGAGGCAGCACACACAGGAAGAGGACTACATGAAAACCCAAGAATGGGCAGCCCATAAAAGCAGGAAGCATGGAAGTTCTTTCCCTTTTCAGCCCCCTCAGTGCTGAGAAAGGCACAGTTCCCTCAGTTCTTGGTCTCTTGCCACATGGCATCACTGGAGCTCAGGCAGTGCCAGCAGGGAACCACCCGGAGGTGACAGGAGTTGTGGTTTTTCTCTCCCTTTGGGTCCCCCTGGGGTTCCTTTCACTGTCGATTCTTTTTCAGCAGCTCTAGAGTGAGACCAGCAGNCCATAAAAGCAGGAAGCATGGAAGTTCTTTCCCTTTTCAGCCCCCTCAGTGCTGAGAAAGGCACAGTTCCCTCAGTTCTTGGTCTCTTGCCACATGGCATCACTGGAGCTCAGGCAGTGCCAGCAGGGAACCACCCGGAGGTGACAGGAGTTGTGGTTTTTCTCTCCCTTTGGGTCCCCCTGGGGTTCCTTTCACTGTCGATTCTTTTTCAGCAGCTCTAGAGTGAGACCAGCAGCATCCACAGGGCAGCCTTCCTTCCTTCGCTCCACAGCCCAGCAGCTAGCTTGGAGGGGCATAGTTTGTTTTGTTTGTTTGTTTGTTTGTTTGGGGTTTTTTTGCGAATTTTGTTGGGTTATTTTTGTGTAATTGGTTTATGCTTATAGTGGGGTTCTATACCTCATATAGCCCCTAGTTAATAAATGGTTCTGTTGTTCTCTTTCTATTAAGTCTCTCATGGTTGGTAGTGTCCCCCAATGTCCAAACCAGGACAGTACCTTCCAAGATTTCTCTTTTTATAATTTTTCTTTTTCCTTTGGTGTCTATTCACAATTTTTATTTTGTCCTACAGCCTCCGATTTAAACTGATGTGAATTCAAAGAAAATGCCATGGATGCCAGGGTGCTATAGGGACTGGTGACTTCTAGGAGCATTTACCCAGAGAAAACAGTCTGGAATACCAGGGTTGAACAGGTTCCCCTTGTCTATTCTCTACTCTGCTGAGCCTGAGGATGGCACAATTTTGTGTGCAAAGGTGTTAGGTGAATTAAGTTTTCCATTATCTCCCTTACAGTCACTGCAGAAACCAGTGATGAGGTAGGCTGGCACGGGATAGATAAAGCTGAAACTTGGAGTGGTGACAAAAACAGCAATGTTACCAGAGATGACTGCTCTTCTAAAGAAAGAGATAAAACCCCATCATCTTGAACCAGGACAACATAGGGACTGCAATATAATAAAGAGAGAACGTTAAGGACAGCGTGCATAGCTTTGTTGCTGTGCCTTGATGAACATGACTGCTATGGACATCCAAGAAATGTGTTTACAATCTTCAAGTAAGAAGGTTTCCTTTTTTTTCTTTAAATAATTTGACTTCACATTTTTTTAAATTTCTTTCTTAATATTGGCAGCATCTGAGTTGATAAAATTCTTATCAAAATAGATGGGCTTAATGTGGCAAATCCTGAAAGGAATATTAAGTACACAAATGAGGCAGGAGAATCTGGCAAGCTGCAAATAGCAGAAGATGAGTGTGTGGAGGGATACCAGACCCATTAGTGTTGACATATTTTTGCCTTATAAAAATGAGAGAATTGTATGCAGTGTGCAGAGATGACTAATGAAGATTTCAAACATATTCTCTCACTGATGTGTACTTTATATTGCAAGGATGACTTGGGTATCATGGCACTTAGACCTAATTTTCACAGATGTTACCAAGAGGAGAAAAAAGTTCTTGGGCTTGTTTTGGTTTTTTTGCCCTACCCTCTTCACAATATTGGCTAAAGTGCAATGCAGTTTTCCTCTCTGACCACCCAGGTAGCTTTTCTCTTCCAAGCCCATTCTCTGTTTGAGACAGTTCTTCATCAGTGAGTAGAGTAACAGCAGACTAAATAACTATGTGTGAAGAACTAAGTAGAAAATAGATAAGATTAATCCAAGAGCATGAAAGATTATCAATTCAGGATTCTCATTAGCTATATATGGTATCTTAATTGGCCTTTTTGACTGCATAATCTCAAGCAGTAATTGCTTGTGGCACTGGCCCATTCCTCTGTGAATATTAGTTAATTTCAGAAACTGATTTAATTCTTTTTAGACCTCCTTTCCATGTAACAATTCTTTCTTGCCTTTTTTTAGTGTAAACAGCATACCATGATTTTATTCAAAAATAGTCAGGAAATAAAGACTAATTTCATCAGTACCTAGAAATAAAGAAAAATCCTGAATGGTCTTGTCTTACCCCTTGAATCCTATATTGGGTAGTCTTGTTTTAGGATGGGGTTTGTAAGTGAAATCCTGCTTGTAAAGAGGTCTGTGAGATTTAGAACTTTGCTCTCTGTAGAAAATTTCTTTTGGAGTGTATTATGTCAGTTCTGGTTAAGTATATATTTATCAAATAAAGTGAAGCAAAAGGAATATGGGAGATTACATTCAAGATTCTACACCACCACAGATAGCCTGATCTGTGGCTGAGTGGGAAGAAAAACTCTCCTATTAAAATCAACAGACAATAAACTTAGGAATTTTCTATACCATTGTGGTGGTTTAATCCACCTTTTAGCATTCAGGGGGCAGGTTCAATAAAAGTGATGGAAAACTGAATAGAATTTTCAGCAGGTGAACAATTTATTACAGGGGAATCAAATGAGGGAGGTAGGGATAACCCACAGAATTACATCGAGGGACACCCAACATGCAAGGGGGAAAAAAACACACAAAAAGGGAAAAAATAAAAAAAGAAAACTGTTCCTTTCAGCCAGATGACTAGCTGAAAAAAAAATCAGTGGGGTAGGAAAAGCTTCTCTTCCCTCTCTCCTGGAAGCNTGAGAGAAATGCGTGGAATCCTGCCATGGGGGGGGCCTGCGGGTGCTGGGGACCAGAGCTGTGTGCCTCCTCTCAAAGCAGCCGAAGAAGAACAACAATCCGAGGCAGGGCCATGCCTCGACTTTTTAAGCCTTCTCGTTCTTGTGTAGATCTCGTCACCTTCTTCCAGGCCAAGCTGGCTTCCCATTGGTCCAGCCAGCCGGGCCCCTCCTCAGATCCGGTGTTTTCTCTTTGAAGAACTCATGAGTTTCAGTCGTTAGGCGCCATCTTTGTTTTCATGG